>CM046036.1:48061764-48526764 GCA_025215565.1 Flaveria ramosissima | reverse complement strand
ATCTCTAAAAACAATTATGTACTTTTAAGTTGGTTTGCAACGTATATTTTACAAAACCTTGTAATGGTCAACTAGTGAGTATGATTCCATGACGATCACACCCCGTGAGAAACCGTTGTGGTTTGGGGTTTGACATATATTAATATAAATATTGGATGGGCAAATTGGTCATTTGACCAAAAACTCTCAATTTTAAGAGTTGTACAACTCTTCTAGCATATAATACAACTCTTCAAGCTTAAAAACACACTACCCATATCCAAACAAAAAACTTGAAATTCCCCCTCAACACAAGCAGCACTTTCAAAATTCAAACAAAACTAGGAGCATTTGTTCCAATGTTTTCAGAAACGGATCAGACGTCGAACCGGACGCCTTACTGCTTTGCTGGTCGGACCGGTCGGACCGGATTTAACTATATTTTAATTATATTTATATATGTAATTAAATATTTGTTGGAAATAACTAATAAGTGTGTGAAAGGGAGTCTCTCTAACACCCTTGTCCCACATTGGTGTGACAAATGAAGCATTATGTGTTTATATGTGATAACAAGGTGAAAGGTATTGAATGTCTTTATGATACCTTTTACACCATGACCTACCCGCGCGCAGGGGGGTGCAAAAACACGTTTCTGGCTGGAAAATTTGGGTCGCCCACGCACGACATGCGGACACGAATGCCGTTCGAAATAAACCGGGTCCGCGTGAAGCCGGTTTTTTGCTTTTTTTGCTCTTAATTTATGGTTTAACACCCCGTTTTTACCAATTAAAACAAAAAACAAAAAAAGGGAATCCGGCCCGAATCGGTCCGGTTTTCCCGGTCAGACTAGCGGCTCGGGATGAACCGGCCGGTTCAACCTCACACAAACGAATCACTCCAGACCGGACCGGACCAGGCACCGTATCCCGGCCGAACCGGTCGGACCGGGCGGTCCGATCCTGTCTTAACAACATTGATTTGTTCTCTTCTACTAGTGGAGTTTGGTGGTTTAAGCGAAGTGAGCCCTGTCACAACCCTGTGATATGAGCAACCACACAACAGTGGTGGTGGAACACTTGAAGATCGATGGTGATGGTGATGGTGATGGTGGTTGTCAGGTTTTCGACCGTGAAACCGATAAGTAGCAAGCAACTCATCCTATGATGATTGACCTCAACTCTCTGTTTGGACATTTGTTCCCCTTTTCTTTCTTGTTTTGGTAATTTTCCAATCTCATGATCTCTCATTATTACAAGGCCAAAAGAATTTCTCCATTCGCTTTTGTACCTGTTGTAGAAACCCTATTTTTGGCCGCTAATCAGTATGCTTATTTCAATTTTGTTTGTTTTCACTCCCAAGTTCGGACATAATCTAACTCTATATGTGAATGCGTATGAGCTTGATCTAATTCGATTCAATGATTCATCGCAAGATTCTTTTATAATTTCAAACATAATGTTTTGGATGTGATTCTTCAAATTTAGAGTTACCACCAGCTTCTCAAAAGCTGAATACAGATCCAAAAAGTTTTAGAAATCGTAATCATCATTAAACTTGTAGAATTGCTTACTATTGATCTGGATATGGTTAAAATAGTTAACTTACTATCAAGAACATAGCATTGATTCAACTATCTTGTAGAACATCCAATACTGATTCAATTATTTGTTGTTATTCTATGATTAACTATCTGTATGTGGTTAGGTTTATTAGTATTTCTAAAAATATGTGGTTAGGTATTCTACGATTAACTATCTGTATAGGATTTGTCAAAAAATAAAAAAAACTTTTGTGTGTTTGGATGGAGAAACCTGCTTATGCTTTTTGTTTATTTTAGTGTGAAATTACTCAATAAGTTGTTTTTATATGTAGTTTGAGAATGTTTATTCTTGGTGGATTCAAAACTACAAGTTTATAGATTAGATGTATAATTAAATTTAGGCTAATGATTAGATATCCTTGTTTCTAATTCCATTTATATGAAAATTGTTTGGTGGATGTAGTGTGAAACTTCAAAAGCCACTTTATTATGATTTGTAATTGTGTGATTGCATTTTCATCAGATTGTTTTTTGCTTTTATTGGTTTGTTGCAACAGGGTTATTTTTATGTATAACTTTACAAAAAAGAGTCATTTATGTTTAAATTTTATTATCTTTTAGACCCTTAATCCTCAATCGACTGTTAAAAAGTTCTCACTTCTATTTAGTTTCAACTTTTGCTTGGGAACTTCAGGTTTGTTCTTCAATATATATGATTTTTTATTGGTCTTAATTTTAGCCCATTAATTATGATCATTATGAATCAGGTCGGGTGTGACAACAATTGAAGAACATTCAGATTGTCCCAATGTGTTTAGAATTAGTTGTAAGGATGCTGATATCTTTAAGAACTTCCTACAAAATTCAACTTTTTCTATATAAAACAAAATGACTAATACTCGGATATGGTGTCAACTAACCGTAAGTTGTAACTCTTTGTGGGAAAAACTAGATTAGGTGATGGGTTCGCCTTCTTCCTTTGGAGACTTATATATTCAAGCACACATTCAACAACCCATGAAGAACATGATTGCAGGATCAGGTTTATCACTTAAACACTTGTGTTTCTCTCAAACTCACTTATAATAACACTCAAATCAGATGAAGTAATGCCTTTTACAAGAGTTGATAATAATATAATAAGTAATCAAAGGAACAAGCAGAAATATATTTTCAAGGTACTTGTATATATTACTTCTCAACTCAAGATTACAAGACACTTACAAGCATAAAACAAAGTTACAATGAGAAACTATATATACTAGATCCTACAGCCGGTTATACTTGATACCAGCTGGAAACCTAAGACTAAAGCATATACTACAATGCTATAGTTAAGGTATCTTAGATAAAGTATTATCTAAGATATGGTAGTCATGACATGTCCATGACTTACCTTTTGTCACCAACTAAAGATGGCAACTGTACTTAACATAAAAAGGTAAACAGTGGATTAAAGTATGGTCAACTACATGGCTTTTGAGAAAACGCCATGCAGTATCTCAGAGATTTGCAGCGGAGTGTCAGAGAGGCCATACTTATGTCCATTGGATAATAGAAGTGTCTTCCGAAGGTTAACTGGCTTCGGAAGAACTTGTTCTTCCGAAGCCACTTATACTTCGGAAGATGCTTCTATGCTTCCGAGGCTTTGAGGACTTCTTGTACTTCGAAAGTTGACTTCAGATCTTTATCTCTAAGTCTTGATCTTCGGAAGTAGGTTCTTTGTCTTCGGATGTTGGAGTTTTCCTTCGGAAGTGTGTTTTACACTTAGTCTTCGGAAGAGCTCCCTCTTCCTTCGGAAGTTCCATACTTAGCTTCGGAAGTCCTTTGTATGTTGTACTCAAAATCTTCTAAGTGACTTGGTTTTGGTTGCAACAGCCTTTCTAGATCCAACAAACTCCCCTAGGCTAATGCTACCAAAACTTCACTTATTTCTGCTTCTCAAAGCTTTTAACACCAGGGACAAAAGGTATTTGTCTGTCTTTTTGTTCTTCCCTTAAGTAGTGCTGAGAAGCTTGTACAAGTCATTCGTGGATAGGAGATCCAGTCTATCGCTTTGAATGACATGTACCCTCTGTTGTGTCCCCCTGAAGAGAGTTAGTTGACGGGAGTTATAGTCATACTCCCATCTAACTATGGTCTCAAGTTCAGGACCTTCAACCATTTGAAGAAAGGCTTTGCCTTTGGTTGCTGATCCTTTCCTTTCCTCCTCCTCTCTCAGTTTCAACTCCTCTTCAACCTTGCTTCTAGTAGTAAGCTCGACCATATGAAGGCTGCCTAGATGATTTCTGATGTGGGCAGCTACATCGGAGTTTGAAGGGTTGGAGAATGGTTTCTCTGCTAACTCAGCAATGTTAAACCTGCTTAAGTGTAGCAGAGATGAGGCACTCAGCCTGTTGAGCTCTCCATTCTCTCTCTCAACAACAAAGTTGTGAGAAGAGTCTTCGAACCTCCACTGGACGATCTTCTTTCTGGGTGCAAGAGGTTGTCTTGGTACCCTGTCTCCTTTCTTTGTATCCAGTAGAGTCACCAGCTTTCTCCTCAGCTTCTTTTCTTCCTCATTCAATGTATCTGAATTGAGGCCAAGGAGATTTGCAGCTTGGTCCAAAGTTCCTCTTGGCAGATCAAGAAATTGATCTCTTGTGAGGGAACTTGAGGATCCATCAACATAAGTCAAGTTGACTGAATCCTCCTCACAGGAGATGTCGCTCAGAGTAGTGCAATTGATGAGCTTAGTCTTGACTGCCTTGAATTCCTCCATAGAGAGATGTTTAGAAGGCTGAGGGGATGGTTTGATTGGTTGGTGGGTAGGTTGAGGTGTTTGGGTTCTGGCTAAGGTTTTGGGTTGGAGGATAGGTAGTTTAGGTGGTTGAGGTGAAGAGGTTGGTAGGTGTGATGGTGTGGGTTCAGGGGTGAATGGTTCAGAGGTTGGTTCGGTTTTGATTGGGAAGGGAAAGGATATAGGTTCAGGTTGAGGTTGGGTTTGGATTTTGGGTAAGAGGTTGCTTTGAAGGTCATCCCCTGTCCCTTTCTATACATCTCCTTTCTTTTCCCCGCGCGAATGTCAGCCTTGATGTCACTGACATGTCGCTGGAGAGTCTTTTCAGACATAGGACCCACCTGCCTGCTAGAGAAGCCATGAGCTTTGAGATAACTCTTCATCCATGCTTTCTCACCTATCTTCTTGGCAGCAGTCAGTCCAGCTTCTTCTTCTTTCTTCTTCTTTTCCACAAGCTTCTCCCTTGCAGCTCTCTTTCTCTCCTTCTCCTTTTGATCTTGCTCTTTGTTGAAGATCCATAAGATCGTATCACTGTTATGTGGAGACAACTCCTCTTGAGAGAATCCTCTGGAGAGTAGGAAGGTTATCCTTTCTCTCCTGAGCTGCAGATCAGCTTCTCTTTCCTTTCTCTCCCTTTCTTCTTCTAAGGCCAAACTTGCAGCCTCTTCTTTTTGATGTTTTAGCAGCAAGGTTGCCTTTTCCAGCTCTATCAACTCCTCTAATGGTAGCAGGAGTACATCTTCAGTTGCAGCCCCTAGACTGACAAGTCTGTCTATAACCTCTACCCTTCTTCGGTTGTTGACTGCCTCCTGGTTGGCTGCAGCTGCTTTGGTACTTGCAGCTAACAGTTTCCCAGTTGGTAGCCTACCTTTCCTTTTGAGCTTCTCCAACCTTTCTTCCTCCTGAAGCTCTTCCGAAGTCATCTTCCTCTTTCCTTTGATGTCTTCGGAAGTACTAGACTTTGGGGGTTCTTGGATGGAAGATCCAGGTTGGGTAGTAGAGGTGGGAGCTGGAGTTAGTGCTGATGTCAGAGCCAATGGTTGGGTGAGAAAATCCTCCCTATTAACCTCAGATGCAAGTTCCAGAATTGCATCTGTGACTATTAGATCATCGGATAGAGAAAATAGTCCTTCCGCAGCAGCAATCTCAGCTTCGGAAGTTTGAGCTTGTTCTTCCGAGGCTTTGAATTGTGCTTCGGAAGTCTGTGAAAATACACTTTCTGTCCCAACTGTTTCGGTTGTTGGGCCATCAGTCCTTGTTTCCCCTTCGAAGTTAATCTCAGGTTCCACTTGGACCTTAGGTTGACCAACTTCCTCGACAGTGGTAGAAGGTGCATTCAACCTCTGAAGCTCTTGAGCTCCGAAGTAAATCACAGACATATCAGGGCTGGGCTGTTCTATGAGGGATTCCAAAAGGAACTTGTTGAAGAACCTATTGAGATCTTGGAGCATCCTTTGATCCACTTGAAAGACAACTGGAGGAGGCTCAGGGAAGATGGCAGCTTGTTGCATTGGATACTTTGAGCTCAAAGAAGTAAGAGCTTGACTTTGGGTTTCCTGTCTTTGGCTTTGTCTCTCAGCACTCTCCCCCTTTTTGGTAGCATCATCCTGAGAGCTTAATGAGCTAGAGGAAGAGGTCAAGGAGACCTGAACTGGTACATGCCTAACAGATCTCTCAATCTATTTCTCAACTAGTTTGGCCTTGAGAGTTTCAATCTCAAGTTGTTGAGTGGCAGACCTATCCTCTAAAGTCTTAACCTTTGATTCAAGGTTTGAGACTTTAGAAAGTAGGTCTTGAATGGTGAGTTGCATACTTCCCTCATCTTCTTTTGAAGAATCACGGGGAGATGAGGTAACATACCTGGTATGTTCATCCTCACCACCAGATGTGGTTTCTTGGCACCCTGGTTTCCCTTGCACAATGATGTCTCTTTCAGAGTCATCAAAGGGCATGGTTGCCGTAGATTCAGTCTCAGTTTCGTTACCACTGTCCTGAGGATCCATTGAGGCTCCTTCAGTAGTGGCAGCTGAATCTACATGAGTCCCCTCCACATCAGTGGGACTCACCTCAGTAAGGCTTTGCTGGTGGGGGCTAGAGATAAGGGGTATCTCTAGGCTCTGTTGATCCTTGAGAGGATGTTGTGGATCAACTTCATTGCCTTTAAGAGACATAATCTCTTCACCAGCTCCGGTCAAAAGGTCAGTAAAAGATAAGGAGTTGAAACCTAATGACCCGGGACTTTGATCAATGTCAAAAGGCATTGAGCTGTCTCTTTGTGGCTGCTCAGGGGAGTATAGAGACTCTCTTTGAGGGCTATCAGCTGGGGTTTCAGGCTCATGGGTCTGAGACTGAGGAGACTCAAGACCCATATTGAGGTCAATTGTGATGGATGGGTGGACCTCTGGCTGAGTGGGAGCCCTTTGTTCCACTCTAGCCTTTTTGGATTGAACAGGAGGGGCTTGTTCAATCAGAGTAGATTGAACAAGGGTTCGTTTAGGACGTCTCTGGTATGTAACAGTAATGGGTGGAGAAGGTAGATTTGGGATGGTGAGGGTAGTTGCTGGTGTGGGTTCATCACCTGTGGGGTGAACAGGGATGTCACCAGGAGCCATTGGCTCAATCATACCTGGAAGTAGTGCGGTATCTCTTCCAGTGTAGTTGGTATACACTCTCTTCAAGATCTTGAAGATGGTCGGCCTCATTTGGGGAGCAGTTAGAGCAGCTGCACAGACAAGCTTGCCCTGATCCAGCTCACAGTTGATAATGTGCTGGAGAAACCTGGGATACATGAAGAATGTGTCCCTTTGAAGATTTCCCATAAGGTTAGTCAGCACAAACCTTGAATAGTTGAAGCGGAGGCTTTGTACCAACCCATGAACTAAGCACCCAAGTTCATACGGGATTTGATCCCATCCCCCAGATTTATTAGATAGACAGTGAAGAACCACATGCAGCAGGAACTTCCACTTGTAGGAGAAGTTGAATTTGTAGACCGTTGACCTGCTAACATCTCCACCGTATCCCATTTGGAGATAAGAACTGTCTAAATCTGTTTTGGGGAATTCCGTTGGAGCGCCCTCATCATGGAGCTCAGATGCTCCCTGATGATCTGTTCAGAGATGACCAACTCTTGGCCACAAATGCTTGACCTTATAACACGAACCCCGTTTAGGGTTTCAATCGGACCATTTGCCCAAAATTCGGACATTTGGTTTGAGTAGATTGTAGGGTTTACAGTCAAAGCAGTGTAGTATGAGGATTGGGTCAGGAAAGAAATGATATCTGAGAAGTCAGCATCCCTTGAAGAATCAAGGAGTGCGACCTGGTTATGCTGAGGGTTTAGGGCCATTGAAGAAGATGACAGAAGAATAGTTTGGAGTAAGGTAAATTGGAGAAGAAGAAAGCTTTTAGGGCAGTAATTTGGGTAAAAAGAGTGTAAGTGATTAACCGGAAGTATTTTAAATGGGTGAAATGGCGGTTTAAAGGGTGTTTTGGATAAGATGATGTGAGGGTTTAGTGGATGATGTGACATGGGCGGTAAGGTTAGACCATTTAAATAATCCGACATCATTAACAAAATCTTTACTTTTTACATTGTGGGGCCCAAAAGATTTCCGTTACACAGTAAAATCTTTCTTCCGAGTATAAAGCATTTCCGAAGGTAATGTTCTTCCGAAGGCAAATTTACTTCCGAAGGTAAATTGCTTACTTCCGAGAGTATATGTTGCTTTCAGGTGGAGTGTGTTAAGTGCTTCGGAAGTAGATCTGAGATCAACTCAATCGCTTCTTCCGAGACTTAACACTCTTCCGAGAAGAAAATTATCCTAGGAGAAATTTGCTTCGGAAGATATGCAAGATATCTTCCGAGGGTTAATTTCTCTTCGGAAGAATTCATACTTAGATAAAATTTAAGAAAAGATCTTTTGTAACAGGGCTTAGATTGTTTTGACATAAGACTTTACACATTAAAAGGTTTTCAAATGAGATTGAACTAATCAATGTTTATCATCCCAATAGCTGTAATGAGATATTTAAATCTCTGTTCATCAAATGCTTTGGTGAACAAATCAGCATATTGTTCATTTGAATCGACTTTGATTAGTTTGATAAGATTTTTCTCATGAATATCTCTAATGAAATGATACCTGATATCAATGTGCTTTGTCTTGGAGTGCTTCACTGGATTTTCAGTAATGGATATAGCACTGTTGTTGTCAATGTGGATAGGAGTGCTCATGAAGTTGAATCCATAGTCTATCATCTGGTTTTGAATCCACAGCAGCTGAGCACAGCAACTAGCAGCAGCAATGTATTCAGCTTCAGCAGTTGATGTAGAGACACAGGATTGCTTCTTGCATTGCCATGAGATGATCCTTCCACCAAGAAATTGACATCCACCTGATGTTGATTTCTTGTTGATGTTGCAGCCACCATAATCGCTGTCAGAGTAACCATAGAGATTAAAATCACTATTTCTTGGATACCAGAGACCTAGTTTAGGTGCTCCTTTGAGGTATCTGAGGATTCTCTTGGCAGCAATTAGGTGAGACACCTTTGGAGCAGCCTGATATCTTGCACAAATGCAAGTTGCAAACATGATATCAGGTCTACTTGCTATGAGATACATCAGAGAACCAATGATTGCTCTATACTGATGTTGATCAGTATCCTCCCCCTCAGAATTAGGGCAGAGATTGTGGTTTCTGGGTATAGGTGTCTTTGCTGCTTTACAATCATTCCTATCAAATCGCTCTAAGATATCATTGACATACTTAGATTGATTGATGAAGAACCCTTCCTTCAATTGTTTTACCTGAATTCCAAGGAAAAAGTCCATTTTTCCCATGGAACTCATCTCGAACTTCTTCTTCATAATGCTCTCAAAGTCTTTGCACATTTGGTCATTTGAGGAACCAAATATGATATCATCAACATAGACTTGAACAAGCAAAATGTCTTTCCCAGACTTTCATATGAAGAGAGTCTTATCAATGGTACCTATAGTATAACCATTCTTCAGGAGAAATTGAGACAATGTCTCATACCACAGCCTAGGTCTTGGTGCAGCCCATATAGAGCTTTATCCAACTTGCACACATAGTTTGGATGCTGTGGGTCTTCAAATCCTGGAGGCTGGCATACATAGACTTCCCTATCTATATCCCCATATAGAAAGGCACACTTGACATCAAGCTGGTAGACAGTGAAATTCTTGGATGCAGCATAAGCAAGGAAGATCCTAACTGCCTCAAGTCTTGCAACAGGTGCAAAGACATCAGTATAATCGATTCCTGAGTGTATCCTTGAACCACCAGTCTTGCCTTGTTCTTGATAATCAAGCCTCTATCATCTCTTTTGTTCCTGAATACCCATTTGGTGCCTATAGGTACTTGACCAGATGGTAGCGGACATAGGTTCCAAACCTTTTGTCTTTTGAATTGAAGCAACTCCTCTTGCATTGATTCAACCCAACTACTATCTTTCAAGGCATCTTCCACCTTCTTGGGTTCCATTTGGGATAAGAAGCATGAGTACAAGCAGGCATTCCCATTATGAGTCTGTCCTCTTGTTCTCACACCCTCAGAGACTTCCCCTATGATGTTTTCAGCTGGATGAGTATTATGAATTCTAAGTCTTGGAATCACCTCCAGTTGCAAAGATAAGTCCAAGTTGGACATATTTTGGTCAGGAGCTTGAATACTTGGTCCAGCTGTTGTTTCAAACTCATTCAATGAGGACTGATTGAATGAAAGAGAAACATCATCATTTCTTTGCTGTGAAGCATCATTAACAGTTGCCTGTTCCTTCAAGATGGTGCTTCCATCAGCTTGGTGTTGTGCAGGATCACCTGAAGAGATTTGAAAATCAGCAGGTGAGTCCCTTGTTGAAGTACCACTATCTCTTGAAATGGTTATGCTGTCAGATCTTTCAATAGTGGAAACTTGATTTGTTGCAGCTCTTGGAGAACTTGGAATAGGTCTGGGAAGCTCAAATAATTGATCTTCATCAGAGTTACTTTGAACACCTGTTCCAGCTGAAACATTCTCACAAGATGGTTTAGAATAGTTTGGAAACAATTCTAAATCAAAAATATGATCAGGGCCATTCCCCCTAACACAAGGAGTGTGCTCATTAACTACAATGTTGGAAGATTCCTCAAATTGTTGGTTTTAAAAATTATAAACTCTGTATGCTTTAGAATAGGAGGAATATCCAACAAAGATAGCATCATTTGACTTTTCAGCAAATTTTTCTAAATTGTCTTTTGTGTTAAGTATGGTATACCTGCTGCCAAAGGACCTTAGAAAGCCAATGAACGGTGGCCTCTTGTTCCATAACTCATAAGGGGTTTATCCATGTTGCTTTACTACAAGAACTCTGTTCTGCACATAGCATGCAGTGCTGACTGCCTCTGCCCAGAATGTTAGAGGCAGCTTTGAATCAGCTAACATAGTCCGAGCAGCCTCAATAAGTGTCCTATTTCTCCTCTCAGCAACACCATTTTGTTGAGGAGTTCTAGGAGCACTATATTGTCTGGCAATCCCTTTTGAGTTACAAAATGAGTCAAGAACTAGGTTCTTAAACTCAGTCCCTTGATCACTTCTAATTATTTTAACCTTGTGATCAACTTGATTTTCTATTTTAAGAATAAAAGATTTAAAGTTTCAGCAGTTCAATCTTTAGTTCTTAAAAAGAATACCCATGTAAATCTAGTAAAATCATCAACAATCACAAGGCAATATGATTTCCTTCCAATGCTCATTATACTTGTGGGACCAAATAGATCCATGTGCAATAAGTGTAATGGAGTGGTGATAGAGTTAACAACTTTGGATTTATGAGAAGACCTGTGTTGTTTCCCTTTCAGGCAAGCAACACAGTTATCTTTGCAGAAAAATTCCTTTTTAGGCAAACCATGTACCAAGTTATTTTTAGCCAATTTATTCATTGTCTTAAAATTGACATGACACATTCGTTTATGCCATAGTGTTGACTCATCACCATCAGCTTTGGAAAGAAAGCATGATACTTCTCCCATTGGGGAAGCATTGTTCATATCAAGCTTGTACATATCCTCTTTCCTGGGAGATCTAAGAAGCACCAATTCCTGAGGAATTGTCATCCCGGGTTTGAGGATAATGCACTCATGTTCTGTGAAAAGCATTTGATGCTTTTGATCACAGAATTGAGAAACACTTAACAGATTGTGTTCAAGCTGTTTGACAAAATTAACTTTGTCAACTTTTAACTTTCCATTGGATATACTTCCTCTGCCAGAAATATATCCTCCGGCCTCACCTCCAAACTGGACAGGACCTCCATCATAATGTTGAAATTGTTGAAGGAGAGATCTGTTCCCTGTCATGTGCCTGGAGCATCCACTATCTACAATCCAAATGTTGTTATTCTTGTCATATGGATGTCCCTGCACATAAGGTGAGATAATTAGTTTTGATTGGAAACCCAAGCCTTATTGGTCTTGGGTTCTTCCAATGATAGTGACATAATTGAACCAAAATTTATGCATGGGGGTTCAATGGGTGTCTTTGAAGAAGAGGTTTGGGCTACAGCATCTTCCTTGATCTTCCATTCCATCCCTTGGTTGATCATGAGGATGAGCTTGTTGAAGCTTTTGTAGCTTGGCATTCTTCCGAAGCTTCTTTCTTTTCGGAAGAGACCTTCACCACCTTTTCTTCCGAAGCAGTCTTCTTCTGGGATGGTTTCAATGGGACTCTTTTGGTTTTCTGAGTCTTTGCAGCTTTAACTTCCGAAGCCTTTTTCCTTTCAGAAGAAGAGTTTTCTTCCGAGAGAAGCCTTGCTTCGGAAACAAGTTTTCCCTTTTTCATCACTTGAACCATTTGATATGGTCCAAATGAGAAACCTTCCCTGACTCCTTCTCTTTTAACATTATTTGCATAATGTGTGCTAGCAGATTGTAGTAACAATCTTTAGCCATGTGGTTTTGCAGACCACACATTATGCATGCAATGTTAACTTTCTGGGAATGAGAGGATTGCTGTTTCTTGTTCTTTTTCTCTTTATCAGCAACCTTTCCCTTTAATTTCTGATCCTTTGGTAGGATAGGAGTACTGGTACTGTACTCTTTTCCTGAATCAGAAGTTCCAACCACCTGGAATCCAGCTGATATGAATACACCCTTTTGCTTTGGGTCTATCTTTAGCTTGGATTCAGCCACCTTCTTGGCAGTTTTTCTGGCTCCCTTGGCTCTGCTTCTTCTGGCTTTAGTGGTCAGGGTTTGATCATCATTGGCTGGGGAGGGCACAATTACCTGTTCCTTCCCTGTGATGGTCATGGTCTCCATAGTTGCATCATTCTTTGACTCTTGGGAAGGTGGGTCAACAGATGGAACCTCTTGCTCTTCAGTACCACACCTTGGCTGTCTTACAGACTCATAAGAGTGTGGTGGAGCAATTTCATTGGTTCCCAACCCACCTTTGTTTTGATAACAAAGTTTTGAGTGAGAGGATGATGCAAGAATGGCTTGGAAGTTTTGCTCGGAAATAGCATACTTCCTGGCTTGAGCCTCAACAGTGACAAGCTGGGCTTGAGCCTCAGTCAATTTGGATATTAAATCCTTGATTTGAGTCTTGTAGTTTGTATGTTCATGTTTTAAGAGGGACACAGTTTTCTCTAACTCCTCAATTTTTCTTTGGTAGTCAGACTCAGCCCTTTTAAAGTCAGATTTTAAAACATTTAAAGACTCAATATCAGATTTAATTTCCATACTGTAGTCCTGATACAGTTTAACCTTAGCAATACAAGCAGGGGTACAGAGATGTTCATATACCTTGTTTTCATCTGTTCCTGCCATGAGTGCTTGAGCAGGAGTCACATCCTGAACCATGAAGCTCCGATCAACTTCTTGAGCCATTGCTACAGTCTCTGTTGACTTTCCGGTGGGCTTTGGTGTAGAAGGATGTGTGGAGGCCTGTGAGGTTCCCGGGTTGGACTTGGGAGCCTTGCATTCCCTTGCAAAATGACCAAGTTGGTTACAGTTGTAACATTTAGCCTTGCTTTTGTCAAACCCAAATTTGCTTGTGATTGGGTTCTGAGGGAATTGCCTTCCAGTTCTTTTAAAGAACTTCTTCGCTCTGTAGGTTAGAAGAGCCATTTGTTGGACTATGTCCACATATTCTATGTCATCCGGGCTAAAACACTCTAGATCATCAAAGCAGAATTGATAGTCATTTGAGTGCCCACTCCCTGAGACAAATGCACAGCCCTCCTGAAAGGAGCTTTGCTGAGCTTGTTGAGACCTTGGAGTCTCAGGGAATGTGATGTAAGGCCCAGAGGAACAAGATGGCTGCTGGGTGTAGGTCAGGTATTGCTGAGACTGGGAGATGCCTGAGCCTTCAGCAACCATTAAAGCGTTGCTAGCAGGAAGACTCAAGGGTCTGCTTGTCTGGTGACCCCTCTTGCTTTCCATTTCCAAACGGTATCCATCAAGGATCCCATAGAGTTCGGTCATGGTGAGTGTATTTAAATTCTCTGTTCTCTTGATGGAGACACAGTAGAATGTCCACTCATTAGGTAGAGCACTTATAAACTTTCTAGTAAGGTCTCTGAGTTCATGAGTGATTCCGACAGATTGAAGGGAAGAGATGAGATCCATGTACCTGAAATATTGCTGGCTAAGAGTCTCTCCAGCAACATAGATGAAGTTCTCAAACTGTTGCTTCAGTGAGTCCTTCTTTGAATCATTCGAGCTTGAGTACATTTGAGCAAGAGCATCAAAGAGTTCTTTGGCAGACTTACAATGCTCAAACCCCACCATGATGGAGTTTGGGATTGCAGTCATAAGAACAGTCATAGCATTGCTGTCTATGTCAAGCTTCTTCCTGTCTTCATCAGAATAATCTTCAACGGCTTTCTCAATCATGGCACCGTTTCCACTAGCTACTTTTGGCTTATACGGGCCATTGACGATGGATTGCCACATCTTGCTATCCTGGTACCTGATGAAGCCTTCCATTCTTCTGCTCCAAGACCTGAAGTTTTCAGGGGCGATGATGGGAGCTTTGGTCATCGTTCCCATCTCAACTTCAGATTTGTTGAGGGCCATTTTGAGTGAGGTATAAGGAGGAGTGAAAAAACTGGTTGATTAGGATAGTAAGATCTCACAATCAAGAGCCTAAAAAGCTCTGATACCAATTGCAGGATCAGGTTTGTCACTTAAACACTTGTGTTTCTCTCAAACTCACTTATAATAACACTCAAATCAGATGAAGCAATGCCTTTTACAAGAGTTGATAATAATATAATAAGTAATCAAAGGAACAAGCAGAAATATATTTTCAAGGTACTTGTATATATTACTTCTCAACTCAAGATTACAAGACACTTACAAGCATAAAACAAGAGTTACAATGAGAAACTATATATACTAGATCCTACAGCCGGTTATACTTGATACCAGCTGTAAACCTAAGACTAAAGCATATACTACAATGCTATAGTTAAGGTATCTTAGATAAAGTATTATCTAAGATATGGTAGTCATGACATGTCCATGACTTACCTTTTGTCACCAACTAAAGATGGCAACTGTACTTAACATAAAAAGGTAAACAGTGGATTAAAGTATGGTCAACTAAATGGCTTTTGAGAAAACGCCATGCAGTATCTCAGAGATTTGCAGCGGAGTGTCAGAGAGGCCATACTTATGTTCACTGGATAATAGAAGTGTCTTCCGAAGGTTAACTGGCTTCGGAAGAACTTGTTCTTCCGAAGCCACTTATACTTCGGAAGATGCTTCTATGCTTCCGAGGCTTTGAGGACTTCTTGTACTTCGGAAGTTGACTTCAGATCTTTATCTCTAAGTCTTGATCTTCGGAAGTAGGTTCTTTATCTTCGGAAGTTGGAGTTTTCCTTCGGAAGTGTGTTTTACACTTAGTTTTCGAAAGAGCTCCTTCTTCCTTCGGAAGTTCCATACTTAGCTTCGGAAGTCCTTTGTATGTTGTACTCAAAATCTTCTAAGTGACTTGGTTTTGGTTGCAACAGCCTTTCTAGATCCAACAATGATGTTCATATGAATGTTTTGGTTGGAATAAGTTTTAAATGATGACGATCGAATATATTTGAAGATGATCCTCCTAGGATCTTGTCAGTCTCTTAACATATTCAACATCCAATCATCATTGTGCGGAAACCCATAATGAATGGTATGATCTCTAGTGTGTGATTGTGTGATTAGATATGTGTGTTTGAATGCTTCTATAAATACTCAAAATACTTGTTTGATTGATAATTGTTCAAAAGCTTACAAATGATTAAAGTAAAAGGTTATTTGTAACCTAGGTACATACTATGTACAGTTATAAAACTACCATAATGTAAACAAAAATTACATAGTAATCCTAACTCTAAAAGTGTTGTCTGCTATGGATGTTTAAGTGTACGCTGTGGATGTTTGTGTGTCCGTTGTGGGTGTTGCAATTGTCTACTATGGATGTCTGAATTAGTTGTCCGCTTTGGTTGTTAGACATCCATTGTGAACACTGTACGTTTGATGTAGTCCACTGTGAATCTTGTACATCCGCTGTGTGTTTATATGTCCGCTACCAACACTTGAACATTCTTGATGTTTATCCGCTATGGATTCAACATCCGCTGTGAGCACTTTCACATCCGCTGTCAACATTTGCAAATATTCTTCTATTAACAATTCTTGTAAAAAAATATAAATGATAATTAGTGTTATGATTGAATAATACTTATGTTTAACTATTAAAACGTTTTTGTTTGATTAAGGCAGACATTATCAGTCAATATACTTGTTTTAGTCCAGCATTAGGTTCGAGAAGGAAGGAGACAGTGTAATATTAATGTGGTTGACTTTGACGAATCAAACATTGCCAAAGTTTTGCTAATGGTCCGGGTTGTATTGAGTTTGCAACTTGAGAAAATGACCGAAGCTTTTGTGTTGAGAGTTTACATAAATTTACCATCTTTACCTCTTACAACACTTGTTGTTCAGATATCGTTTTCTAAAAGTATCATCTTCCATTATAACATATAACAAAATCTATGATTTTATTTTCTTTTTTATATTTACATGTAGGGTTAAAGGGTTCTAATGTGGCACCAACTGATGAGAGAATTAGCATGTATAATCTATCCGTCTTACCTATTATCCAAATAATTAGATTTAGTAAACGTGTACGTGTATTATACTAATTAAATAAATAAAATATTAAAAATTATAAATTTACATATTACTAAAAAAAAGCTAATCATATCTTATAGACAACAACGAAGTTGCAGAATATTAGGGGTGGGGTAAAACATATTTTTTATTTTATTTATGTTTTTATTTATTACATAATTTTCTTTTATTTGGTAATGATTTTTTAATGGAATACATTTTACGTTTTTCATTTATAATTCTTATCGGTAATGAAAAATTCTAGTGGAACTCACTCGCGCAATGCGCCAACAATTTCTTATATACAAAAACAGTTGAGCGATCTTTATCAATGTCTAGACTTATAACATATTTGTTTTGTTTTTATTAAAATGTGTTTTCATGTCTTTTAATGTTCTTGTATTAATTTTCTTGTAATTTTTTTTACCCTTTCTCTTTTCTAGCATTTATTCCACTTAAATTACTAATCTTTGATGGTTAAACCACACATGCGTAATGAATTTGGCATACAAGCTGCAATGTGTCATTAACATCTAATGACATCGTATGACTCCACGCAACGCGTAATACTTTTGTTAAATTATTCTTTTTGATATAACACCACAACATGGGATACATTATATTGTCTTGATATGTTTTCTTATATGTATATAAACGCGTGAATGTTAATGTCATAACTCGTGTAACGAAGTGAGCAAACATAGTGCTACGCGAGGTCACACTGCAACGCATGGGCAACAATGCTCGTTACCTATGATTTAGTAGAGATTTAAGAAAACATTGTGACAGTGATGTGAAAGTAAGGAATCAAAGATGTTAGAGAACTTAGGAATGACAGTCACCTCTAAATGTTAATTTCATCCCAACAACAAAGAAAGGATGAACGTATGAATTGAAGCTTCATTAGCAATATCTGCAATGCTCTCATAAAAATTACCTCAAACTATTATTTTAAAACTTGTAAACTCAGATATGTAAATATTACTCGAACAAATAACATGCCATAAATGAAACAAAGAATACCACAAAAATCTCAAATTCTTTAAACATTTCTCAGGAAAAAAGAATTTAAAAAACAAGGAAAACTGTGAACTCCTTTAAAAGCATCAAGTTTCCAACAACAAAAAAAGACTCCATAATCACACAAACACTCCCAACAAGATCATGGGATGTAACAAAACAAAACAAAACCAAACTATACACCTACCATATTTTGGCCAAACTTTGACTTACCAAGCAGCAGAACGCTACACAGGGATAACGTCGGGATTTGATGAGTCGTCTTCACATCTCAAAACGATGCCATCTAGGCTGGCTGGAAGCATACATGTAGTCCATTGGCATCCGGTTGGGACCGGTTCTGGTGGAGGAACAATCATCAGCACATTATCATGTCTTTGGACAACTCCCATCACACTCACACTGCTGCCCTCTTTAATGTACCTATGTTTTGAATTACAACCAAACAGAAAACTCAAAGTAGGAAAACAATTCAAGTACATCAATAGGGTGGTTAGTTGTTCAAGAAGAGACGACAACCAAAGCGTGTATTTACAAAGAATGTGGTTTAAGTTGTATACCCTTCTTTGAGTCGCATCATACGATCATCACTAGATAGGTTTCTCTCAGTCAGCCATCTTAGGAATTGTGGGGACATATCTTTGTTGGATTGATTGATATCAATAACAGTTGATTCCTCAACATATGGAGTCACACGGGCCCCAAAACCAGTCTTAACTAAGGCCCTCAATCCAGATTGGAAATCAGATATATAGAAATCTACAACATGCCTCTGCAAGTGTTTACAAAAGATTATGCAAATCATACAGTCAACATTCTTCTACAAACACCAGTTTTAATTAACTTTATAAACCTTCACATCTGATTAATTAATTTACCTCCATGGAACGGAGACCCCATGTGAAACGCCGATGCGTGGGGTTGGCAGCTTTTGAATCCCAGCCTCGATATTCGTATAAAGTTGTGGATGTATAAACACATCTTGGAACCCTTTGGAATGATGTCTCCAAAGGTACATTTCCACAAGTAACAACCTTTAAAGAAATCAAGATTTTCTTGATCAAGTGATCAACAGAAGCAGGTTTATGATAGCATAGAAGTGTATTTCAAGAAGATAAAAATGTACTTTCTAAATAAAAAGATCAGAGATTAATATGTAAAAGAAATATTTTCAAAATGAATCCCAACACAACCCAGAGTTAAACATATAAGAAAACCACAAATAAGTTTTAGCAAATTTTTTTATCTCAAATCTTTGTATGTGTGTGTGTGCATGTTTGTGTGACTTACCCCAGAAACCTTGACAAATTGGCCGTCTTTTGCAGTTCTAAGCTCAGCGTCTGGATACTCGGATATGAACTTAATGACAGCTCTTCGACTCCAGTATACATTCCAAGCAAAAGCCAAGCTCACAATAGCAAAAAGAACAACAACAACAACGAGAAGAATGGGATTACCAACAGCTGCAAGTATAAATATTGCAGAAATAAACCCCATCACAAATAGCAAAACCATGGACCAGAAAACTATCTTTGGGAAGTTCCTGAAGAATGAATGTGAACCCTCTTGGCTCAAATGAGTAACAGCTTGATTTTTAACCATCGAAGTGGTTCGTGACTTGATCGACCCGGAAGAGTCCAATGGACCCGATGACTTTCTGGGTCCACCTGATGAGTTAAGTGGCCCAGAGGAAATAGGCCCGGATGTCAACAGACCTGTGGCAGGAAGAACCGGAGGGAGAGGTCCAGAATTTTGTCTAGAAGCAGAAGTCAACCCTTGTCCTTGAGGCCCAGATGGCTTTCTTATCGGTTCCCCATGTTTATTTAATGGGCCAGAACTAGTCTTTTTCATTGAAGTTGATCCTGGAACACCCCCTGATAAAGAACTCATTCGGTTCATAGAATGTGATGAAATTTGACCCGAGTGACCAGTATTGCCACCACCCATGGAGCCTGTTCTTAAAGGACCACTGGTTAGCTGTCCAGATTTTCTCGGGCCCTCAAACATTTTTCCCAGTTCACCAGACTTTTTAATGTCGCCGCCAGTGTAAGGAACTGCAGTGGAGGACATTGTTGGTGCCTTTTCTTTAGGCGGCTCTGGCCGCCCTGATACGTACAAACCATTGTTCAACTGATGAGATGGAAAGCGGGAACTCATTGGTGAAGATCTTGGGTAACAGAAGAAGATGAATTTGAATGCTAGTTTCTAAATATAATCAAACCTACACAAAAATATTACATCATAAGTATTAAAAGTGATTATTATGAGTTAAAATATGAATTATATGTTGTTGTAGTTTAGGAGATGTTTGTGTGTGCTTTAAGGGTGTTTTGATGGGACTTGAAAAACTAAAACTTACAACAAATTAGCATAATTACATCATAAGAGAAATCTATTTGTCACATTCATATGTCCTAAGTGCTAAGGGGGTATATGGAAGTCCATTTCCAGAATGATTATCATTACTTGCTACATATATCTAGGGATATTTAAGTTTTGTTACATTTATTTCAATAACTGATTCTCTTACAACAACTCATTCCCTAATTACCCAAATCTGGTTGTACTAATAATCAGAATCATAATCACTTTTACTTAAAAAATAAATCTTATTATGTCAATTCTCAAATGCAGATCCAAGCATACCATAAATCAACATACTATATACTACATTACATTTGTGGGATTTTGCTAGATAGATCCAACGAACAAGACAGACCATTATAGTCCCAAAAGATAAATATTTTACATGAGAAGTGAGAAATTAAAAACATTAGCAAATCACATCAAAAGATGCATAACAACTACAACAGTGCATAGTTTTAACAACAAAAACTACAAAATAAATGAAGAGCATACGAGATCAGATAACTTCCAATTATCGTCCGACTTTAGGATGAAAAGACGAAGCAAAATCCTCATCAAATCAGAAATCAAGATCTGATTTGAAGCAAGACAACATTTACAAGGAACTCAACATAAACTAATTAAAAAAGATAGGATTCACATATTCAAATGCAGTCAGTAACATTTCCCAGATCCCAAATCAAGAACACATATGGGCCCAAATGGTAAAGCTACAGTAGAGATCGGAGTTGTTGAACAACACAAAAAGCAGACACACAGCAAAGCACACCATTTTCACATAAACACAAGAACATAAGCTAAGCGAAACCCAGATTCAAAAGCAAATCGGGCAATCATGTATGTTCGGATTTAGCAAATCAAAAGAGGAATGTACACTGATTTTGGAAGTGAAATCAAAAGCCCAAAAGAGATGTAGCGAAATGAATATGGGAAAAATGAAGCAGCAATAGCATGTATGTATGTATGTATGTTTGCATACCTGGAGTGAAGATGTGTAAACATGGTTGATCATGAGAGAGAGAGAGAGAGAGAGAGAGAGAGAGAGAGAGTAAAATGAGGGGTGGGTTTGTTTGTTTGCAAGGGCAACCAGAACGAAAGTGCATTCTACTGGCACTACACTACTAGTATATATTTCCCATTATTCACCTTCATTTTTTTCTCACTTTGCTTTCTCTGTACCTCTATTTTATAATATTCATCAATTTGACCCTTTACAAACTCTTTAACCAAATTCGTTTTCATTCACTCGCTCCACTAATCTAGTTTATAAAAATGTGACTTGTGTAATGAAACAAAATGTGATTGTAAAAACAAAGACACAAAAACAAGAATGGTGATGACATTTTAATTTAATCCTGTCGGATGATGTTAGTTTGGTGTAAGCATGTTCTCGATTGATGTTTCTTAAGGACGTTTCGAGAGAGTGTACATGGTTTGTTTTATTTTAGGAGGACCAAATATTTTAAATTTTTATATAATTTTATATAAAGTTATTTTGAAAGAAACTAGTTTTTTACCTGCCACTCGGATAAAAGTTATATCAAAACATATGTGGAAATAAGCATATTTAACGTTTTATTTGTAATATAGAAAACAATTACGGTGTTTTAAACAGAACTAACATTATATTATACTTGGGTCACGGGTTTGGTCTCATGTTGTGAGGCTTGATTTTGTATAAATTCAAATCAAAACGTACGTATAGATAATTACATAAAAAAAATGTATTCGTTGCTTGGTGTGACAACATTTCTAGATTGCAGCCTCTTGCCTATTTTGAGTCGAGAAAAAAATTACAAACTAAATTGGTAATTTTGTATAGATTGTTTAGTAAGACACGAGAAGTGCAGGTTTATGAATTTAATATTTTATTTGCGAATTTGATTTTTGATTTATTTACGATTTTGCATATAATGCACTTACAACGTGTATTTGAGTTTATTTTGCAAAGTCCATTTTTTACTTTGCTTTAAACAATGTTAAGAGAGACTCACGATTCGTTTAACTATATAAAATAAGTCATTTTGATCAGTAAATTTATTTTGTTTATTGTCATAACAATTATCATTCTATTAATTTAAGTTATTAATTTAGAAATTATTAAATTAAAAGTTATTAATTAATATTTAAAAATTATTAAATAGTTTTTTGAGATAATATATGATTGAAATTACGTATAATTAATTATTTTAAGTAATAAAACAATAAAAATATTTCATTAAACTTTCATCTTTAAAACTTTTGTTTTATTAAAATTGTTATTTAATTCCATTTTTATAAATTATTTTATAAACAATGTCATTTCAAAAAAAGTTTGTATTAGAAACTTCATAATTTTATAAAATATTGTGTAAGATTTTATGTAAGGCTGATGCACCTAAAACATCTAAAGTCTTTCCTACATGAATGCACTGAAGTATAGAATAGAAATATTTCGGAAGTTTTTACATCATGCACTAGAAATATTCTAAGTGTAAAATCTTCCGAAGCCAAGACCAACATCTTCCGAAGCCAAAAGTGAAGTCTTCCGAAGCCAAGAAGTGAAGACAGATTTCTTCCGATAACTTTTGAACACATGCTTTATCTGATGTACTTTACCATAAAGCTAAACCACTTTTCACTACAACTCTGATTAGTCACCAACTTACACAAGTTGGTGAAAAGGTCTATGCTTTTGGTAACTGTACATTGAGGTCTTGAGTTCTTTTGCTTTCTACTTTATGTACTTTTGTCCTTATTGTAATATATTACGATGTGAGCTATGACATGTCATAGTTACTAGTCAAAAAGCAATCAGCCTTTTGACTTTACATTTAATTTTGTTGTCTACTTCAAATGTTTCCAGCTGGACTTCTAAGTATGGCTGACTGTAGGATGTAGTATAAAGTATCTCAGGTCCTTGTATATTTTCTTATGCTTTATAACACTTGTAAAAAATTGAGAGCAATATACAACATTCTTGAAAACCAAATACTTGTGTTGTTTGTTCTTCTTCTATCTTATACTTGCTTGTGTTCTTAGCATCAAACCTTATTGTATAACCAGTTCTCTATTTGATCGGTTAAGTGCTCTAAACACTCTCCTCATTGTGTGTTGTGTTGTAATTGACCATCCCTCAAACGGTCCTGCAATTGGTATCAGATCATTTCAGGCTCTTGATTGTAAGATCTCAACATCTTTAGATCCCTCACACACACAAAATACTTAACATCTCAAATGGCAGCTATCACTAAAGCTGATATGGAAACTAGAACCATGACAAAGTCCTCACTGATCACTCCTGAAGACTTTGACACTTGGTGCCAACGAATGGAAGGGTTCATCAAGTCACAAGACTCCATGATGTGGGAATCTGTTGTCTTACGACCTCATATAGCAAGCACCTCTTCAGCTGCTGCTGGAGGTGGTATGATTCCAAAGGCTGTGGATGACTATTCTGAAAAAGACATGAAGAGAATAGATATTGATCAGAAAGCCATGATAGCCCTTCAAACTGCTTTTCCTAACTCTATATATAGAGGCTTCAAGAAGTGCAAAACAGCTAAACAACTATGAGATGCACTGAAGCTGATGTATGAGGGGTTAACTGAAGCCAAGGAGAACAAGAAGGATCTCCTAAAGCACTAAGAGAGCCACCAGAATGAGAAGCCAAAGCAGCAAGCTGTATTTGCTGTTGAAGAAGAGGCTTTGACTGGAGCTTTCAGGTGGAAGATGCATCTCCAAACCAAGCACTAATGGCTGGCCTTGATGAAGCAAAGGTATTGGAACATCTATGTACACGTAAAAGTATTGCTAAAGTGAATAGATACAGGTCCTACAACTTAAAGATGAGATATGATCTTGAGTCTTTAAATATTTTAAAATATGATTTCAAAAGAGCTGAAAATGATTATAAACTAAGGATAAAGGACTTAGAGAAAACCATTTCAACTCTTAAACATGAATATACCAACTAGAGGACTCAAATAAAAGATCTCATAACTAAGTTGACTGAATGCCAGGCTGAGCTTGTGATCAGCAAAGCCAGGGCAGAGAAATATGTTCTTGAAGAATAGACCTTTAAGAACATGATATCCTCATCCTTGCATGCAAATGTTTGTTATCAAAATAAGCAGGGACTGGGATCTAGTGAGATAGCTCTTCTACACATAATCCTGTCTGTAAGATCTCCTAGGTGTGAAACTTGTGAAGATTAGCTTTCTCTTATAGACCCTATATATGAAGAGGATGAAGAGGAGATAGTGAATGATGCCTCTAAGAAGACTGAAGAAAAGTGCAGGATTGATGTTTGTCACTAAACACTTGATTTTCTCTCAAACTCACTTAATCACACACGGTTTTGATGAAGCATAATCTCTTTCTAAGAGTTGATGATAATATATTAAGTAACATAGAACACAAAGAAATAATTTTCAAGGTACTTGTATATATTACTTCTCAACTCAAAGTATTACAAGACTCTTACAAGCATGTTACAAGAGTTACAATGAGAAACTATATATACTATCACCTATAGCCGAATATACTTTGATACCAGCTGGAAACCTATGACTATAGCAAATACTATAATGCTAAAGTTAAGGTATCTTAGATAAAGTATTATCTAAGATAAGGTAGTCATGACATGTTCATACTTACCTTTTGTCACCAACTAAAGTTGGTAGCTGTACTAACTGATAGAGGTGAACAGTGGAATAAAGTATGGTCAACTATATGGGCGTGGGAAAGCACCATGCAGTATCTCAGAGATTTGCAGCGGAGTGTTAGAAGGACCATACTTATGTCCACTGGTTCAAAGTAGTGTCTTCCAAAGGTTAATTGGCTTCGGAAGAACTTGTTCTTCCGAAACCACTTATACTTCGGAAGAGGCTACTTCTTTCGAGGCTTGAGGACTTCTTCAGATCTTCATACTTCAGAAGTCATTGTCTTGATTTCTTCTAAGTCTTGAACTTCGGAAGAGAGAAGACTTTGTTTTCAAAAGTTGGAGTTTTCCTTCAGAAGATCCTTCAGGCATGATCTTGCTTTTGCCTTCGGAAGAACTCCATTTTTCTTCGGAAGTTCTGCACTTAGCTTCGGAAGACCTTTACTAGTTGTAGCAAAATTTGTCTAAGTGTTTGCTTTTGGTTGTACCAGCCTTTCTAGATCAACAAACTCCCCCTAGGCTGATGCTACCAAAACCTAACTTATTCCTACTTCTCAAAGCCTTCAGCACCAGGGACAGAAGATGTTTATCCGTTTCTTTGTTCTTCCCTGAAGTGGTGCTGAGATGTTTGTACAAATCCTTCATGGACAGGAGATCTAGTCTGTCACTCTGAATGATATGTACCCTTTTTTGTGCCCCCCTAAAGAAAGTTAGTTGACGGGAGTTGTAGTCATACTCCTATCTAACTATGGGCTCAAGTTCAGGACCTTCAACCATTTAAAGAAAGGCTTTGCCTTTGGTTGCTAACCATTTTCCTTTCATCCTCCTCTCTCAGTTTTAGCTCTTCTTTAATCATGGTCCTCACAGTTAGCTTAGCAGATGAAGACTGCTCAGATGATTTCTTATGTGAGCATTTATTTCGGAGTAGAAGGGGTTGGAGAATGGCTTCTCTGCTAACTCAGCAATATCGAATCTGCTTAAGTGTAGCAGAGATGAGGCATTGAGCCTGTTTATCTCGCTTCTCTCTCTCAACAACAAAGTTATGAGAAGAGTCTTTAAACATCCACTGGATGATCTTTATTCATGGCATAAGGGACTGACTTGGCACTCTATCCCCTTTCTTTGAATCCAGCAGAGTCACCAGCCTTCTTTTTAGCTTCTTCTCTTCTTCATTTAGTGAATCCGAGTTTAGGTCAAGGAGTTTAACGGCTTGGTCCAGTGTTCCTCTAGGCAGATCAAGGAATTGATCTCTAGTGAGGGAACATGATGAGCCATCAACATAAGTTAGCTTGACTAACGCCTCCTCACAAGAGATGTCGCTCAAGTTTGTACATTTAATGAGCTTCATCTTGATCTCCTTAAACTCTTCTAAGGAGAGATATTTGGAAGGCTGAGGGGATGGTTTGGGTGGTTGTTGGGTAGGTAGTGGTGTTTGGGTTCTGGGAAGTGTTTTGGGTTTGAGGATGGGTAGTTGAGGTGGTTGTGGTGAGGAAGAAGGTATGGAGGATGGTGTGGTTCAGGAGTGTATGGTTCAGAGGTAGGTTCAGTTTTGATGGGAAATGAGAAAGGGATTGGTTCAAGTTGAGGTTCAGGTTGAGGTTGGGGTTGAGGTGTTGGTTTGAAGGTCATCCCCTGTCCCCTTCTGTACATCTCTTTCCTTTTCCCTAAGCGAATGTCAGCGTTGATGTCATTGACATGTCGCTGCAAGGTTTTCTCAGACATGGGACCCACCTGCTTGCCAGAGAAGCCATGAGACCTTAGATAATCCTTCATCCAGGCTTTATCACCTATCTTCCTAACAGCACTGAGTCCTACTTCTTCTTCTTCTTCCTCCTCCTTCTTCTTCTCCCTTGCAGCCTTCTTTCTCTCTTTCTTCATTTGATCTTGCTCTTTCTTGAAAAGCCATAAGATCGTATCATTGTTGTGAGGAGTCAATCCCTCTAGAGAGAAACCCCTGGAGCTTAGGAAGGTTATCCTTTCGCTTCTCAGCTGCAAATCAGCCTCTCTTTTCTTCCTCTCCCTTTATTCCTCCAAGGCCAACCTAGTTGTCTCTTCCTGTTGTTAAATTTGCAACAGGGTTGCCTTCTCTATCTCAATCAACTCCTCTAATGGTAGCAAGAGCACATCTTCATTAACAGCTCCAAGCTTGACAAGCCTGTCAATGATTTCCACCCTTCTCTTGTTGTTGATAGCCTCCTGGTTGGCTATAGCTGCTTTGCTACTTGCAACTAGCAATTTCCCAGTGGGGAGTCTACCTTTCCTCTTAAGCTTCTCTAACCTTTCTTCCTCTAGAAGCTCTTCTGTATTCATCTTCCGCTTCCCTTTGATGTCTTCAGAAGTACTAGACTTTGGTGGTTCTTTTGTAGAGATTTCAGGTTGGGAGATGGTGGTTGGAGCCTGTTGTAGTGATGTTGTTTGAGTGAGGGGTCGGTTGAAAAAATCCTCACTATTCACCTCAGATACCAGCTCAAGAATTGCATCTGTGATGATTAGATCATCGGATAAAGAGAATAGTCCTTCCGCAGCTTCCATCTCAGCTTTGGAAGATCGAATTTGTTCTTCCGAGGCTTTGACTTTGGCTTCGGAAGTCTGTGGAAATGCACTTTCTGTCCCAACCGTTTCAGTTGCTGGGACATCAGTCCTCATTTCCCCCTTCGAATTCAATCTTAGGTTCAATGTGGGCCCTAGGTTGACCAACTTCTTGGACAGTGGTAGAAGGTGCATTCAGCCTTTGAAGCTCTTCAGCTCCAAAGTACACCACAACTACATCTGGGCTTGGCTGATCAATGGAAGATCCCATCAGGAACTTGGAAAAGAACCTGTTGAGATCTTTGAGCAACTTTGGGTCTATTTGTAGAACAATTGGAGGAGGCTCAGGAAAAACTGTTGCTTGTTGAGCGGGGTATCTTGAAGTTAAGGTTTTTAAAGCTTGACTCTGTGGTTCCTCTTGTGTTTGCCTCTAAACACTCTCCTCCTTTTTGGTAGCATCGTCCTAAGAGCTAGATGAGCTAGAGGAAGAGGTCAATAAGACCTGAATGGGTATATGCCTAACAGATCTCTCAATCTGATTCTCAGCTATTTTAGCCTTGAGATTTTCAATCTCAAGTTGTTGAGTGGCAGACCTATCCTCTAAAGTCTTAACTTTAGACTCAAGGTTTGAGACTTTAGAAAGTAGGTCATGAATGGTGAGTTGCAGACGTTTCTCATCTTCTTTTGAAGAATCATAGGGAGATGAGGTAACATACCTAGTATGTTCATCCTCACCACCAGATGTGGTTTCTTGACACCGTGGTTTCCCTTGCCTATTGATGTCTCTTTCAGAGTCATCAAAGCGCATGGTTGCCGTAGATTTAGTCTCAGAAATGTTACCACTATCCTAAGGATCCAATAAGGCTCCTTTAGTAGTGGCAGCTGAATCTACATGAGTCCCCTCCACATCAGTGGGACTCACCTCAGTTGGGGTTTGCTGATGGGTGGGCTAGAGATAAGAGGTCTCTCTAGACTCTGTTGATCCTTGAGAAGGTGTTGTGGATCAACTCCATTGCCCTGAAGAGACATAATCTCCTCATCAGTTCCTATCAATAGGTCAGTGAAGGATATGGAAGTTATGTCTAATGACCCCGGACTTTGGTCAATGTCTAATAACATTGAGCCTTGGATAGGGCTTTCCCTTTTTGGCTGCTGAGGAGAGTATAGTGACTCTTCCTGAGGGGTTTCAGCTTGGGTTTCGGGCTCATGGTATTGAGATTAAGGAGACTCAATACCTATATTTAGGTCAAAAGTGAAGGATGGTGAGACCTCAAACTGAGTGGGTGCCCATGTTTCCACTCTAGTCTTTTTGGGTTGAACAGGAGGGACTTGCTCAATCAGAGTAGATTGAACAAGGGCTCGTTTGGGGCGTCTCTAGTATGTGATTTTGATGGGTGAGAAGGTAGATTTGACAGTGTGAGGGTTGTTGATGGTGTGGGTTCATCACCTGTGGGGATAACAGGGATGTCACCAGGAGCTATGTGCTCAATTATACCTGGAAGAAGTGGAGTGTGTCTTTCGATAAAGCTGGTGGACATCCTCTTCAGAATTTTGAAGATGGCCAGCCTCATGTTAGGGACTGGTAGAGCAGCTGCACAGACAAGCTTGCTCTGGTCCAACTCACAATTGATGAAGTTCTGGATGTAACGGGGATACATGTAAAATGCCTCCCTTTGAAGGTTTCCCATCCAGTTGGTTAGCACAAATCTTGAGTAGTTAAAGAGGCCTCTTACCAACCCATGAACTAGGTATCCTAGTTCGTATGGGATTTGATCCCATCCCCCTGAGTTGTTTGACAAGCAGTGAAGGACAATGTGCAGCAGGAACTTCCAATGGTATGAGAAGTTGAACTTGTAGGTAGTGGACCTGCTGACATCACCGCCATATCCCATTGAGGTATATGTTTCGTCAATGTCGGTCTTTGGGAACTCCGTAGGTGAACCTTCATCGTGAAGCTCGAGATGCTCCCTGATGAGCTGTTCGGATATGATCAACTGTTGGTCACAAATGCTCGACCTCAGAACCCTAACCCCATTCTGGGTTATAATCTGTGCATTCCCCTAAAATTCAGCCATGTGGTTTGAATACACGGTGGGGTTTACAGTTAGGGCTGTGAAGTAAGTGGATTGGGTTAGGAAGGAGATGATTTTAGAGAAGTCATCCATGGATGAATCCAAGAATGCGACTTGATTGTGCTGAGGGTTTAGCGCCATTTGTGAGAAAGAAGCAGAGAAATGATCTTGATTTGGGTAAATTAGGGATGAAGAAAGCTTTGGATAATGAAATCGATCAAAAGATTAAAATGGTTAAGTCAGGAATATTTAAATGGATGAAAGTGGCGGATGGATAAGGTGAAGTGATGGTTTGGGTATGATGTAACAAGGGCAGTAAGATTAAATCTATTTAAAATATTCTGACATCATTAAGAAGATCTTTACCTTTTACAATTGTGGGGCCCAAAGATTTTCGTTACACAGTAAGGTCTTCTTCCGAGTATAAATTATTTCCGAATGTAATCTTCTTCCGAAACCAAGTTAACTTCCGAAGGTAATTTCTTACTTTCGAGAGTAAAAGGGCTTTCCGAGTGAAGAAGTTTATAAGCTTTGGAAGTAGATCTGATATGTTATCAATCGCTTCTTCCGAGACTAAAACTCTTCCGAGAAGAAGATTTCCCTTGGAGGAATTTTGCTTCGGAAGATATATGAAACATCTTCTGAGGGTTAATTCCTCTTCGGAAGATCTATACTTAGGAAAATTTCAAAGAAAACCTTTTGTAACATGGCTTAGATTGTTTGGACAAAAGACATGACACATTTAAAAAGGTTTTCAAATGAGATAGACTAATCAATGTTTATCATCACAATAGCTGTAATGAGATATTTAAATCTTTGTTCATCAAAGGCTTTGGTGAGCAAATCAGCGTATTGTTCATTTGAATCAACTTTGATTAACTTAATCAGATTTTTCTCATGAATACATCTAATGAAATGATACCTGATCAATATGCTTTGTCTTGGAGTGCTTCACTGGATTTTCAGTAATGGAGATAGCAGTGTTGTTGTCAATGTGGATAGGAGTGCTCATGAAGTTGAATCTATAGTCTAACATCTGGTTTTGAATCCACAGCAGCTGAGCACAGCAACTTGCAGCAGCAATGTATTCAGCTTCAGCAGTAGATGTAGAGACATAGGATTGCTTCTTGCATTGTCATGAGATGATCCTTTCACCAAGAAATTGACATCCTCCTAATGTTGATTTCTTGTTGATATTGCAGCCACCATAGTCACTATCAGAATAACCATAGAGATTGAAGTTGATGTTCCTTGGATACCAAAGACCCAATTTAGGTGCTCCTTTGGTATTTAAGGATTCTCTTAGCAGCAACTAGGTGAGAACCTTTGGAGCAGCCTAATATCTTGCACAAATGCATGTTGCAAACATGATATCAGGTCTACTTGATGTGAGATACATCAAAGACCTGAAGATTGCCCTATACTGATGTTAATCAGTATCCTCCCCACAGAGTCAGGACAAAGGTTATGGTTTCTGGGTATGGGTGTCTTGGCTGGCTTACAATCTTTCATATCAAATCTTTCTAAAATGTTAGAGACATACTTAGATTGATTGATAAAGAACCCTTCCTTCATCTGCTTTACCTGAATTCCAAGGAAAAAGTCCATCTTTCCCACGGAACTCATCTCAAATTTCTTCTTCATGATGCTCTCAAAGTCACTGCATATTTGGTCATTTGAAGTACCAAATATGATGTCATCAACATAGACTTGGACAAGCAAGATGTTTTTCCCAAACTTTCTTATGAATAAAGTCTTGTCAATGGTACCTCTGGTGTAACCATTCTTCAGTAGAAATTGAGAAAAAGTCGCATACCATAGTCTAGGTGCTTGGTGCAGCCCATAAAGAGCTTTATCCAACTTACACACATAGTTGGGGTGTTGTGGATCTTTAAATCCTGGAGGTTGGCACACATAGACTTCCCTATCTATATCCCCATATAGAAAGGCACACTTGACATCAAGTTGGTAGACAGTAAAATTCTTGGATGCAGCATAAGCAAGAAAGATCCTCACTGCGTCAAGTCTTGCAACTAGTGAAAAGACATCAGTCTAATCAATTCCTTCCTCTTAAGTGCATCCTTGAACTACTAGTCTTGCCTTGTTCTTGATTATCAAGCCTCTATCATCTCTCTTGTTCCTAAAAACCCATTTGGTGCCTATTGATACTTGACCGGATGGTTATGCACATATGTTCCAAACCTTGTGTCTTTTGAATTGAAGCAATTCCTCTTGCATTGACTCAACCCAGTTACTATCGTTTAAGGCTTCTTCTATTTTCTTGGGTTCCATCTGAGATAAAAAGCATGAGTACATGCAAACGTTCCCATTGTGAGTTTGTCCGCTTGTTCTCATACCTTCAGAGACTTCTCAAATGATGTTCTCAGCTGGATGAGTGTTGTGAATCCTAAGTCTTGGGATTACTTCCAATTGCAAAGATAGATCCAGATTAGACATATTTTGCTCAGGAGCTTGAACACTTGGACTAGCTGTTGTTTCATACTCATTCAATGAGGACTGATTGAATGAATGAGAAACACCATCATTATTTGTTTGTTGTGAAGCAACATTAACAGTTGCTTGTTCCTTCAAAATGCTACTTCCATCAGCTTGGTGTTGTGCAGTGTCACTAGATGAGTTTTGAGGCTCATAAGGTGGACCACTGGTTGAAGCTTCACTATCTTTTGACATAGTTATACTATCAGATCTTAAGATAATGGGAGCTTGATCTTCAGCTACTCTTGGAGAACTTGGACGAGGTTTGGGTAACTCAAATACTTGATCATCATCAGAATCGCTTTGAGTAAAACCAGCTGAAACATTCTCACAAGATGGTCTAGAATAGTTTGGAAACAATTCTAAGTCAAAAATATGATCAGGGCCATTCCCCCAAACACAAGGAGTGTGCTCACTAACAACAATGTTGGATGATTCCTCAAATTGTTGATTTTTGATGTTATAAACTCTATAAGCAATAGTTGGAGGAATATCCAACAAAGAAATCATCATCCGACTTTTCAGCAAATTTTGCCAAATTATCCTTTGTGTTAAGTATGGTACACCTGCTAGCAAAGGAACTTAGAAAGCCAATGAACGGTGGCCTCTTGTTCCATAGCTCATAAGGGGTTTTTCCATATGGCATAACTACAAGAACTATGTTCTGCACATAGCATGCAGCGTTGACTGCCTCTGCCCAGAATATTAGAGGCAACTTTGAATTAGCTAACATAGTTCGAGCAGCCTCAATAAGTGTCATGTTCCTCCTCTCAGCAACATTGTTTTGTTGAGGAGTTCTAGGAGCACTATATTATCTGGAAATCCCTTTTGAGTTACAGAATGAGTCAAGAACTTGATTCTTAAACTCAGTCTCTTGATCACTTATAATTATCTTAACCTTGTGATCAATTTTATTTTCTATTTTAAGAATAAAAGATTTTAAAGTTTTGGTAGTTTCATCTTTAGTTCTTAAAAAAATACCCATGTAAATATTGTAAAATCATCAACAATCACAAGGCAGTATGATTTCCTTCCAATGCTCATTATACTTATGGGGCCAAATAGATACATGTGCAATAAGTGTAATGGAGTGGTGATAGAGTTAACAACTTTGGATTTATGAGATGCTCTGTGTTGCTTCCCTTTCAAGCATGCAACACAGTTATCTTTGCAGAAAAATTCCTTTTTAGGTAAACCATGTACCAAGTTATTTCTAACCAATTTATTCATGGTTTTAAAATTGACATGACACAGTCGTTTATGCCATAGTGTTGACTCATCACCATCAGCTTTGGAAAGAAAGCATGATACTTCACCCAGTGAGGAAGCATTATTCATATCCAGCTTGTACATATCCCCTTTCCTGGGAGATCTAAGAAGCACCAATTCTTGAGGAATGGTCATCTCGGGTTCAAGGATAATGCACTCATGTTCTGTGAAAAGCATTTGATGCTTTTGATCATAGAATTGAGAAACACTTAAAAGATTGTGTTCAAGCTGTTTAACAAAATGTACTTTGTCAACTTTTAACTTGCCGTTAGATACAATTCCTTTGCCAGAAATGTATCATCCAGCCTCACCTCCAAACTGAACAGGACCTCCATCATATTGTTAAAATTGTTGAAGGAGAGATCTATTCCTTGCCATGTGCCTGGAGCATCCACTATCTACAATCCACGCATTGTTGTTCTTGTTATATGGATGCCCCTGCACATAAGTGTTAGATCTTATATACCCAAGACACATACAAGATTGATGTGGTTAGTACGTTATGATCCAATTCGGGTCATACCCAATAACAAGCTAAACAAATACCAATAAATATTTATTTGTTGATAAGATCAAACAAATAAATATTGACACCAATTTAGAAAATGGGTTTTCTAAATCATTGCATTTGAAATAGAACAAATTATATGGATAATTTGTTCATGAGAAATTATTTGTTACATTATTTAAGTAAGTTAAATAATAACAAATAATAGTGTGTTAATGTTATAAAAATAAAAATGGTTTTAATACTATAAATCTTATGGGTTTAAGAGTGTAAACTTTATAAAATAAAATAGGAGGGAACCCATTTTAAAAGCTCCAATTCGGCCGCCCCTTTGGGGTCTTGGAATATTTTAGTCTTGGTTTAATACAAGACTTAATCTTCCATGCACTCTTCCCCTTAACACACTCTCTCACACACATGCAAAACTCTCTCTCTTCCTTCTTTTCTTTACTGAAAATTCGAATTCTTGGCTGAAACTTGAAGCTTTTCTTGGCTGATTTTTGGGTTTACAAGAAGGAGTTGAGATTTGGTGTTCTACTACCTAACAAGTTAGGTGTTTGCAAGAGCTTGTGGGTATACAAGCTTGAGGACTTCTCTTTTGGAGGCTAGACATTCAAGAAGCATCATCACCTTCTTCTCATCCATACTACATCCTCTTGTTCTTGAAAGGTAGTTTCAAGAACACCCTTTGGTTGTTCGTTTCATTTTTGATAGCATTTCATTTCATATAAATATGATCCTTGTTCATGGGTTTTGTTTTGGGCTTAAAATGGTTTATATTTTCAGATTGTTGAACTCACTTTTAACACCTTATATCCACTGCGTTTTGTAGTTTAAATGGTTAAACTAGCTTTGATAAACATGTAACAAAACCCAACAATGGCATCTAGAGCCGGTTATGTGGAATATTTGCTTCAAAAGTCCTTGAAAAGTTAGTTTTCATGGACTTTTCAACCCATTAGGGGCTGTTTTGTCATGGATGAATGGATCCCTTATGTTTCAAGGTTTTATTATACATGCTTTAGTATAAACCTTGAAAGATTAACATCAAATGGTTGATTATTTTGTTTGGACAAAACCCTAAAGTTTTGGTTCATGTTGGCCAAAACTTTAAGGTTAAAAAGGGAGTTCATGGTTGTTCTTGAATATTTTATATGACACATATTTTGGTGCATAACATAGCCTTGACCTTATGTGTTTTGGATTTGGTTGCTTGTGATTTTGTCATGTTGGTTTTGTTCTTGAAAGGGTAGTAATTTTTGTGTTTGTATTTTGGGTTGTAATTTATTTATTCATTGGTTATGTAATAAATAGATTAGGTGCATTTTTTTAATAGAAAAATTATATTAGGATATGATTTTGTAAAAGAAGATGCACAAGATGAAGACCCAAAGAAGGACACAATATACATGGACACTTGAAGCATTTGGATGTGGATTCAAGTGGGAGTTCATGGACACATTTTGATGTGTCATTGTTAACCCTTAGGAAAGACCTAATGACAACACTTGTGATGGCAAACAAGTGTAGTCAACTTAGTGGCTATGGTTATGCACTTGTGATTGTATGATTATGCTTGTTTGGTTATTTGTTTTATGGTTGTTGTTTGATATTTGGATATGCATAACAAACTTATTAACAAACATAACAAGCTGAAAATTGATGGTTCTTCATCATTAAGTGATTAATAAAAAGTTATTAAAAGGATTAATGATTTTAATAAAAGGGGTTTTATTAAAAAGTGAACCATAGGGTACCATGTATTTGAAAGCATGCAAATACAAGGTATATAGAGTTTTCTAAACTAGTTTTTTTAAAAACTTAAAATTTCTTTTGAAAACAAGTTTAACACCATCATTTTGCAAAACACTTGAGTCACTTGGAAATTCTTAATGGGATAAAGGTCACCAAACCATTTTGAGGGAACTTGTGATTTGAGGTGGGGATACCATATTTGTGGGATAAAGGTCACCTAACCACTTATGTTGGAAAACTCACATGTGTGTGTAAGTAGGGTAACTTGATTTGCAAACCATGTTTAATGGATCACCTACAATGTGGTTTACAAAGGTGTTGATGGGATAAATGTGCCGACCATACATATGATGTTTAAGTCGATCCCATACCCTAGAAGTTGCAAAGAGTTGCAATTGTCAAAATGTTGACTACCTTGTTAATTTAAATAATGGGATAAAGGTCACCTAACCACTATTTAAATGGAACGTTGGATCCTAGAATTTTAAAATTGTGTAAGACACATAAAAGGGCTTTAATTATTAAAATATGAATAATATCGAGAATACTAAAATTGAACTTTGTTAAATTTTGTAGATGGCCACCAACAACAATGAAAATAATGATATTCCGTCTGCTCACTCACTATCACTAAGGACCATTCTCCAAAAGGAGCGTCAAAACCATAACAACTTTATAGATTGGTTTCAAAACTTGAGAATTGTTCTCAAGAAAGAGAAATGATCGTATATTTTATACGATCCGATTTCCGATCAACCTAATGAGGATGATGAGGAGGCCTATAATAATTGGGTGAAATACACTGAGGACTCGGTCCAAGTGTCTTGCCTCATGTTGGCAAGTATGTCTTCGGATCTCCAAAAGGAGTATGAACATCATGGAGCGTACGACATGATTACCCATTTGAAGGAAACGTTCCAATAACAAGCAAGGGTAGAGCGCTTCGAAACGGTTCGAGCACTCCATGCATGTCGTATGGATGACACTCAATCAGTTTCATCTTATGTACTTAAGATGAAAAGCCACATTGACCACCTCGAAAGGCTGAATTGTCCCGTCTCTAAAGAGTTGGCTACGAATTTGATCCTCAACTCTTTGTCAAAAGGTTTGACAACTTTGTTATGAATTATAACATGAACGGGTGGGACAAGAACATAAGTGAGCTTCACTCTATGCTTAAAATTGCCGAGGCGGCCATGGGTAAAAAGGTTTTACCCGTTCTCACCATCAATGAAGGTGTGAACAAGAAAAGGCCTCACCCCGCACCAAAGGCAAATGTTGCCAAGGGCAAAGGGTACGTCAGGGGAAAGGGAAAGGGAGTGGTAAGAGCGCACCACCAAAACAAGCAAAGAAGAAGCAAAAGGTTGCTTCAAATGACCCATGCTTTAAGTGTGGGGAGATTGGACATTGGGCAAGAAATTATCCAGTCCATCTCAAAGAGTTGCAAGCTAAGAGGGATGCCGGGCAAACCTCAGGTACAATTTTCATGATCCATATTGATCTAAATTTAATATCCTCTAACACATGGGTATTGGATACCAGATGTGGAACTCACATTTGCAACTTACTGCAGAAGTTCAAAAGAAGTAAGGACTTCAAGAAATGGGATATTAGCCTCTACATGGGGAATGGGGCTAAAGTTCAAGTTGAAGACCGAGGGGACTACATCTTGAATCTTCCAAATAGTTTGGAAGCAATTTTGAATAATGTTTTGTATGCTCCTAGTTTGACTAGGAACATTATTTCAGTTTCCCAATTGAGACAATATGGTTATGTTATGACATTTATTGAAAATGAAATTCATGTTTCTTTAAATGACATCTTTTATTTTAAAGCTATTCCTATTAATGGTATTTATGAATTGATTCGTGAAAACACATTATATGTTAGCTCATTATACCAAACCACCACCAAAAGGCTCAAATTGGATTTGAGTGACACCTATCTTTGGCATTGCCGTCTTGGTCATATAAACAAGAAGCGCATACAAACACTTCAAAAGAACAGTCTTTTAAAAGCAAGTGAATATGATTGATTTGATGTATGTGAATCTTGTTTACAAGGTAAAATGACTAAGGCACCTTTTAGTGAAAAAACCAAAAGGGCAAAAGATTTATTAGGCATCATACATTCGGATGTATGTGGTCCTTTTAAGCCAATGACTAGGTACAATGAAAGATACTTCATTACCTTTACCGATGACTATAGTCGATATGGGTATGTGTACTTGTTAAGACACAAAGATAAAGCTTTTGAAATGTTCAAAATCTTCCAGAATGTAGTAGAAAATCAACTCAACAAGAAAATAAAAATTCTCCGCACCGATAGAGGAGGTGAATACCTAAGTGATGCTTTTAGAGATCATCTTAGAAGTTGTGCTATTGTCTCATAACTATCGATTCCTCGAACACCAGAACACAATGGTGTGTCCGAGAGGAGAAATCAAACTCTATTGGATATGGTTCGATCTATGATGCCTAGAAGCTCATTGCCTCTATCATTTTGGGGTTTCGCTTTGCTCTCTGCGGCCCGTATTTTGAATATGGCCCCAACCAAGAAAGTGGAAAAGACACCTTTTGAAATATGGCATGGTAGGGTTCCATCACTATCATATTTAAAGGTATGGGGTTGTAGGCTTATGTTAAGACTCCCACCTCAAACAAGTTAGAAAGCCGTTCCACTAAGCGTTTCTTCATTAGATATCCTAGAGATTCTATGGGATATTATTTCTATGATCCATTGGAACAAAAGGAGTTTGTTGCCAAGAAGGCTGAGTTCTTAGAAGCTAAGTTCCTTATGGAAGGAACTAGCAGTAGAACAGTGGATCTTAAGGAGGATCAAGAACCACAAACCGATACACGTTTGGTTGACACTAGCACTCAACATGAGGATGTTAAGGGTGATCAAATAGTTGATCAATACACACAAAACGTTTGCAGATCTGGTAGAATTAGTAATCCACCTGAAAGATATGGATTTTTCGTAGATGGATGCTATGTGGTAGATTCCGATGAACCAACCACTTATCATGATGAATGTCCAATATGGATTTTGACAAATGGCTTGAAGCCATGAAAGTTGAGATGCAATCCATGTATGACAACCAAGTGTGGGACTTGGTTGAGCCACCTCTGAACTCCAAGATAGTTGGAAGTAAGTGGGTTTTCAAGAAGAAAACCGATATGCATGGAAACTTGGATACTTATAAAGCTAGACTTGTAGCAAAAGGTTTCACTCAAACTCAAGGGGTTGATTATGATGAGACCTTCTCACCGGTTGCAATGCTAAAGTCTATTAGGATATGATTTGCCATAGCTGCTCATTATGATTATGAGATTTGGCAAATGGATGTCAAAACCGCCTTTCTAAATGGATATCTTGAGGAAGATGTATATATGGTTCAACCCGAAGGTTTTGTCGATCCAAAACATCCTAACAAAGTATGCAAGTCAAAGAAATCAATCTATGGATTGATGCAAGCATCGAGAAGTTGGAATCACCGTTTTGATGAAGAAGTAATGAAATTTGGGTTCATCTAAAACGCTGATGAAGCATGTGTATATAAGAAAGCTAGTGGGAGCATCATCACTTTCCTAGTATTGTATGTCGATGACATCCTACTATTTGGAAATGACATTCCAACCTTGAAAGGTGTTAAAACCTGGCTTGGAAGCTGTTTCTCCAATAAGGATCTTGGTGAAGCCGCCTATATTTTGGGAATAAAGATCTATAGGGATAGATCAAGGCGGTTGATAGGTTTAAATCAAAGTGCATACATTGATAAGATCTTGAAAAGGTTCAAGATGGAAAACTCTAAGAAAGGTACGGTACCTATCCAAAGAGGAATGATATTGAGTAAGACTCAATGTCCAAGCTCAAAGGATGAGCAAGACAAAATGAAGGGAATCCCGTATGCATCTGCCATAGGATCCATCATGTATGCAATGATATGCACTAGGCCGGACGTGTCATGTGCCTGAGCATGACAAGTTGATACCAGCAAAATCCTGGAAACAGTCATTGGATGGCTGTTAAGAACATACTTAAGTACCTAAGGAGGAACAAAGATATGTTCCTAATCTATAGATCTGGTGAAGAGGAACTCGTAGTAAAGGGTTACACGGATACGAATTTCCAAACTGATCGGGATGATTCATGATCACAATCGGGGTACATTTTCATCTTGAATGGTGGAGCAGTCTCTTGGAAGAGCTCTAAGCAAGATGTGGTGGCATTATCAACTCCAGATTCAAAATACATCGCCGCTTCATTAGTAGCTCAGGAAGCTGCATGGTTAAAGAAATTCATTGCCGATCTAGGGATGGTCCCTTCCATTTAGGACCCCCTAGAAATTCTTTGTGATAAGAAGGGTGCGATTGCTTAAATCAAGGAACCCCGTGCAGATCAAAAGACTAGGCACATTGAACAGAGATTCAACTACATAAGGGATGAAGTTGAAAAGGGAAAGATATGTATTCGCAAAGTTCACACGGATCAAAACATTGCGGATCCACTCACGAAGCTTCTTGAAAAGGCAAAGCATGAAAGTCATACTTGTGACATGGGACTTCAATATTCTAGTGACTGGATGCGATCTTTAAATTTTGTATTTAAATATTGTAACCCTTTATTACTTGAATGAATTATTTGGTTATAATGGTTCAACTAATATTCCTATTTTGCATGTTTAAAATCCATGAGTAAATCATTTACTTAGAACGTCCGTAGTCGTTCATACTTGTGGGAACAAGTACGAGGGTAAGACTATTATGAACTTGGACTGGTAGATATTCATATGGATGAATATAGAGCAAGGATTGCTACCAAGGTTCATAAATATTTGTGGGATACAAATATTGGACTGACCCGCATCTCAAATATTACTACATGGAATCTTCTTGATTGATCATAAGTAAATTTGAGTAAAGGCGAACATCATTTGGTATCCTCTGACCTGAGATACATATTGGGTCTTGATATTTACCGAATATTATACTTTGACTTACTTCTTCACTGTTCTGAAACATGGCAGTACATAAGTCTGAGTTCAGGTATAATACAAGGTAATTGTGAGAGACGTATGTAGTCAAGATGGGATTTTTCCCTCTTATTCGTTGAGAGTAAGATTCCTAACGCCTGATAAAGTTAAATCTATGGAGAATGATCACTCTGTGTCTCTAGGATTTAACATGACATCTGTGACAAAAGGATAGGTGATCGATTCACCTAAAACAATTCGAGTAAGGTACTTGAAGGGGATGATGTTATTGAATGGCACTTAGTCATACGTATTAAGGGTAGTGAATTGTTGTTAGGCGGTATTTACTGCTTGCTTCAATCTTCTATGAATCTTGTACAATTGGGAGATTGTTGGATCTTATATGCCCAGAACACACACAAGATTGATGTGGTTAGTACGTTATGATCCAAGTCGGGTCATACCCAATAACAAGCTAAACAAACACCAATAAATATTTATTTGTTGATAAGACCAAACAAATAAATATTGACACCAATTTAGAAAATGGGTTTTCTAAATCATTGCATTTGAAATAGAACAAATTATATGGATAATTTGTTTATGAGAAATTATTTGTTACATTATTTAAGTAAGTTAAATAATAACAAATAAAAGTGTGTTAATGTTATAAAATTAAAAGTGGTTTTAATTTTATAAATCTTATGGGTTTAAGAGTGTAAACTTTATAAAATAAAATGGGAGGGAACCAATTTTAAAAGCTCCAATTCGGCCGCCCCTTTGGGGTCTTGGAATCTTTTAGTCTTGGTTTAATACAAGACTTAATCTTCCTTGCACTCTTCCCTTAACACACTCTCTCACACAGATATGCAAAACTCTCTCTCTCTTCCTTCTTCTCTTTGCTGAAAATTCGAATTCTTGGCTGAAACTTGAAGCTTTTCTTGGCTGATTTTCGGGTTTACAAGAAGGAGTTGAGATTTGGTGTTCTACTACCTAACAAGTTACGTGTTTGCAAGAGCTTGTGGGTATACAAGCTTGAGGACTTCTCTTTTGGAGGCTAGACATTCAAGAAGCATCATCTCCTTCTTCTCATCTATACTACATCCTCATGTTCTTGAAAGGTAGTTTCAAGAACACCCTTTGGTTGTTCTTTTCATTTTTGATAGCATTTCATTTCACATACATATGATCCTTGTTCATGGGTTTTGTTTTGGGCTTAAAATGTTTTATATATCAGATTGTTAAACTCACTTTTAACACCTTATATCCGCTGCGTTTTGTAGTTTAAATGGTTAAACTAGCTTTGATAAACATGTAACAAAACCCAACAATAAGGTGAAAAAGTTAGTTTTTATTGGAAACCCAAGCCTTGTTGGTCTTGGGCTTTTCTAATGATTAGGATTTTATTGAACCAAAATTTATGCATGGGGGTTCAATAGGTGTTTGTGAAGAAGAGGTTTGGGCTGCAACATCTTCTTTGATCTTCCATTCCATCCCTTGGTTGATCATTAAGGATGAGCTTGTTGAAGCTTGAGCAGCATGGCTTTCTTCGAAGCTTTTTTCTTTTCGGAAAGATCCTTCACCACCTTTTCTTTCGAAGCAGTATTCTTCTAGGAAGGTTTCAAGGGAACTCTCTTGTTCCTTTGAGTTTTAATAGCTTTATCTTCCGAAGCCATTTTCCCTTCGGAAGAAGGAGTTTCTTCGGAAAGCAACCTCGCTTCGGAAACAAGCTTTCCCGTTTTCATCACTTGAACCATATGATAAGGTCCAAATTGAAACCCTCCCTGACTCCTTCCTTTTTAACATTATTTGCATAATGTGTGCTAGCGGGATTGTAATAACAATCTTTGGTCATGTGGTTTTGCAAACCACACATTATGCATGCAATGTTAATCTTCTGGGAATTTGAGGACTGCTGTTTCTTGTTCTTCTTTTTTTTATCTGCAGTCTTTCCATTTGTCTTCTGATATTTTTGCTAGATAGGTGTGCTGGTACTACACACTTTTCCAGGATCAGAATTTCCCACCATTTGGAACCCAACTGAGATGAATACACCCTTTTTTTGGGTCAATCTTTAGCTTAGATTCAGCCACTTTCTTGGTAGTTTTTCTAGCTGCCTTAGCCCAGCTTCTTCTGGCTTTTGTGGTTAAGGGTTGGTCATCACTGGTAAGAGGGTTTTGGTTTACCTGGTTCTTCCCTGTGATGGTCTTCAAAGTTGCATCACTCTTTGACTCATGGGAAGGTGGGTCAGTAGATGGAACCTCTTGCTCTTTAGTACCACACCTTGGTTGTCTAATAGACTCATAAGAGTGTGGTGGAGCAATTTCATTGGTTCCCAACCCATCTTTGTTTTGATAACAAAGTTTTGAGTGAGAGGATGATGCAAGAATGGCCTGGAAGTTTTGCTATGAGATAGCATGATTCCTAGCTTGAGCCTCAGCTGTGACAAGCTGGGCTTGAGCCCAGTCAATTTGGATATTAAATCCTTGATTTGAGTCTTGTAGTTGGTATGTTTATGTTTTAACAAGGACACAATTTTCTCTAACTCTTCATTTTTCTTTTGATAGTCAGATTCAGCCCTTTTAAAATTAGATTTTTAGATATTTAAAGACTCAATATCAGATTTAATTTCCATATTGTTGTCCTGATATAACTTAACCTTAGCAATACAAGCTGGAGTACAAAGATGTTCATATACCTTGTTGTCATCTGTTCCAGCCATGAGTGCTTGAGCAGGAGTCATATCCTGTACCATGAAGCTCCAGTTAACTTCTTGAGCCACAACAGTTGTTTCAGTTGACTTCCTAGTGGCTTTAGGTGTAGAGGGATGTAAGGAGGCATGTGAGGTTCCCAGATTTGACTTGGGAGCCTTACATTCCTTGGAAAAGTGACCAAGTTGGTTACAGTTGTAACATTTGGCCTTTGTTTTGTCAAACCCAATCTTGCTGCTAGTTGGGTTTTGAGGGAACTGCCTTCCAGTTCTTTTGAAGAACTTCTTTGCTCGGTAGGTTAACAGAGCCATTTGTTGGACTATGTCCATATACTCTACGTCATCTGGGCTGAAATACTCTAGATCATCAAAGCAATATTGATAGTCACTAGAGTGCCCACTTCCTGAGACAAAGGCACAGCTGTCCTGAAAAGAACTTTGCTGAGCCTGTTGAGACCTTGGAGTCTCAGGGAATTTGATGTAAGGCCCAGAAGAACAGGATGGCTGCTGGGAATATGTCAGGTACTACTGAGGTTGGGGGGGGGGGGGGTCCTGAGCCTTCAGCAACCATTAAAGCATTGCTAGCAGGAAGGCTTGAGGGTCTGCTCATCTGATGGCCTCTCTTGTTTTCCATCTCTACACGGTATCCATCAAGGATGCCATATATTTCAGTCATTGTGAGGGAGTTCAGGTTTTCTGTCCTCTTGATGGAGACACAGTAGAACGTCCACTCATTTGGGAGTGCACTCATGAATTTCCTTGAGAGGTCTCTCAATTCTAGAGCAATTCTCACAGACTGAAGGGAAGAGATAAGATCCATATACCTGAAGTATTGCTGGTTGAGGGTCTCTCCAGAAATGTATGTGAAATTCTCAAATTGCTGCTTGAGTGAATCTTTCTTGGAGTCATTGGAGCTTGAGTACATTCGAGACAATGCATCAAACAGTTCTTTAGCTGACTTGCAATGCTCGAAACCCACCATGATGGAGTTGGGTATAGCAGTTATCAGAACAGTCATAGCATTGCTATCAATGTCGAGCTTTTTCTGGTCTTCATCAGAATAGTCTTCTACGGCCTTCTCTATCATGGCACCGTTTCACCTGGTGCAACAACCTTTGGCCTGTAAGGACCATTGACGCTAAATTGCCACAATTTGCCATCTTGATACCTGATGAAGCGTTCTATGCGTCTGCTCTATGATCTAAAGTTTTCAGGGGTGATGATAGGTGCTTTTGTCATCATCCCCATCTCAACTTCATACTTTTGGTTGAGGGCCATTTTTGAGTGTGGTGAAAGGAGGAGTGAAAAACAGGTTGATTTGGGTGGTAAGATCTCACAACCAAGAGCCTAAAATGCTCTGATACCAATTGTAGGATCGGTGTTTGTCACTAAACACTTAGTTTTCTCTCAAACTCACTTAATCACACATGGCTTTGATGAAGCGAAATTCTTTCTAAGAGTTGATGATAATATATTAAGTAACAAAGAATACAAAAAAATAATTTTCAAGGTACTTGTATATATTACTTCTCAACTCAAAATATTACAAGACTCTTACAAGCATGTTACAAGAGTTACAATGAGAAACTATACATACTATCACCTACAGCCGGATATACCTTTGATACCACCTGGAAACCTATGACTAAAGCAAATACTACAATGCTAAAGTTAAGGTATCTTAGATAAAGTATTATCTAAGATAAGGTAGTCATGACATGTCCATGACTTACCTTTTATCACCAACTAAAGTTGGTAACTGTACTAACTGAGAAAGCTGTACAGTGGAATAAAGTATGATCAACTACATGTACGTGGGAAAGCACCATGCAATATCTCAGAGATTTGCAGCGGAGTGTCAGAAGAACCATACTTATGTCCACTGGTTCATAGTAGTGTCTTCCGAAGGTTAAGTGGCTTCGGAAGAACTTGTTCTTCCGAAGCCACTTATACTTCGGAAGAGGCTACTTCTTCTGAGGCTTGAGGACTTCTTTAGATCTTCATACTTCTAAAGTCATTGTCTTGATTTCTTCTAAGTCTTGAACTTCGCAAGAGAGAAGACTTTGTCTTTGGAAGTTGGAGTTTTCCTTCGGAAGATCCTTCAGGCATGATCTTGCTTTTTACTTCGGAAGAACTCCATTTGCCTTCGAAAGTTCTGCACTTAGCTTCAGAAGACCTTTACTAGTTGTACCAAATTTGTCTAAGTGTTTGGTTTTGGTTGCACCAGCCTTTCTAGATCCAACAAAGAGCATTCTGAAAAGGGTCACTATTCCTCTGAGGAGAGTAAAAGGGTAAGGATGACCAAGTCAAAGAGAAGGAACTTGATCAGAAAGGCCAAGAGGAAGTCCAAGAAGGCTCAAGAGATCAAGGCCACCTTTAACTCTATACATAAACAAGTCTTTATCTTTGCAGGATTCAAGGTGGTTAAGGCTGAAGACATAGACTTGAACTCTAGTACCATTAGTTCTAGTTTATGTTCAAATCACCACAACATAAGAAAGGTTGACCAGTTGTGTACCACTGCTACACAACCTGAACCATCCAGCTCCAAAGGCAGCTCTCACCCTAAAAGAATTGCCACATCATTTGCAAAGATGAAGATGGAGAAGGAAAGTGATCAAGTTCAGCCTTGTTCTCAAAAGAAGACTCGCAGGAAGAAGAAGATGAACTGTGTTATGTGTGATAGTACTTCTCATTTCGCTAAGGATTGTCTTTACAATCCAAAAAATACTGACCACATAACCAAGAAGGAGACTTCTGAGAGTTTGAAGAAGAAGAAAGCTTCGGAAGGAAAATCTTTTCCTTTCGGAAGCTCCAAAATGAAGGAAAAGACAAGTGGAAATTTGGCTTCGGAAGAAAATTTGGTCTCAGAAGAAAGGAATACTTCCGAAGCACTAAAGCCTGCTGATGTGCTCCAAATTATACATAAAAATCCTATCAAAAGCACATCAATTATTCCTTAATATCTTCCTTAAAATGATGAAAATGTACTTAAAAGTGTTAAATTGTGTTTTCAGGTGTTTAAAAGGGCAAGATGGACAAAAGGAGTATATTTAACAAGAAATTGAAGTGATCCGAGCTTTGGACTCCAAGCATGGGGCCGTGCCTCATTAAGCACTCCCCCATGCCTTGCCAGAAACACACCCCCGTGCTAAATTAACACACCCCCGTGCTTGGACATCTGACAAGGACAAAAGTACTGTCCCCTAAAAGTAGACATGGGGTCGTGCCCCATAAGGCACGGGGCCGTGCCCCACCTCCAACACGGGGCCGTGCCCCATTTAGCACGGGGCCGTGCCTGACACAACCTGCATGTACGAGCCGACCAACTTTCGTAAGCATTGTACTAGCACGGGGCCGTGCTTAAACACTCCAGAAAGCCTATAAATAGAAGCCTAAGCTCACCATTTTTGGCAAGCTTTGGTGGGAGAGTTACTCTGCTGAATTATCTCGGGAATCAAGACTTCAAGATCATTTGGAGGCTCGGGAGGTGCATACAACACTTGGAAGAAGCTTGGGATCACCTAAACATCATCCATTGTGGATTATTGGTTTGATTGTTCCATTTCACCGATGATCACTTATCTATCTTCTTTGTTATCCGTTGTTATGTTAAAGCTCATCATGAGCTAAACTCTATTTATCATTCTAATCGGATGAAACTTATGTAATTTGTGATGAACTAATGGTGTGATAAATATTATGTTAATGTTATGGTGGTCTTGGGAAAACTATTGATGGGTAGCATCTACATTTGAACAGGAAGTTATAACTTTATGGTTTGTGATTGTGATTGTCATACAAGGTTGAAAACAGTATGATTAACTTTCATTCACGAAACCGGTCTTCATAATAAATCCATGGCTAATGAACTAGAAATGGTTATTAGAAATCATATCACTTTAACTTTCTGATCATTTGCGGGTTCCCTTTTATTAGTTCGGAAACTTCAGTAATTGTTACGGTTTTCTAAAATTAATGGTATGTTAGGAAGGAACCTGATCAACTCTCTTTTTAACGTTAAATTATGTTTTCAGAAATCGTATATCAAATAGGACACAAAAGATTCACCTACATTACTAGGGCTTTGATCTGAGCAGTAAACTCAGCCTGACAGGATCAAGTCACTACGGCAGCAGGATAGACGAGAAATCGCGCCGGCTCATCTTTATAAACATTAACATAATTACATTAATCAATATCTTTAAATCACATCATCAATTCATCACAATTACATAAGTGGAGTCTATTAGGATGATAACTTTTATTCCCTGATTTTAAATCCAAACGCTTCAATTCTTAGTTTACTTTCTTTTTATTATTGTTTACTTTTAAACCCTAAAAATCTTTCCAATACAAAATATCACTTTCTTTAACAAAAACCAAATCTGATAGTCAAACATCAAGTTTGTTGAGTAGGCTAGGTGTGTCCACGGATTGATACTCGGTTCTTACCAACACTATATTACCACACGACAGGTACACTGCCTTTTGTGTGTGTGGTTTAGTATTAGTAACAACCAATTAAAACTGAATCTGTGCAATAAATCTTTATCAAATATATATACTATCTGCACCCAATCATGTTTTTGGCGCCGTTGCCGGGGACACACGACAGTTTGAAAGACAAACTAAATTTTTGACTATCTTGCATATTACCTGTTAATATATTTTTTTTTAACTTCATTTTTATTTTTAGGTAGTTTGCCTTAGTTAGTTTAGTTATTTTTGCCTGATTCATTTTAAGCCTTAGTTAGTTTATGCTTCCTTAAGTTAGTGTATGTCCGACTCGTCTAGTTCTGAACTTGTTCCGCCTCTTCCGGAACCCGAACGACTTTTCCGTCAAAGATTGCGCAAAAGATCACAACAAGAAGCACCAGTCATTGAAGAAGACATTTTGGAAGATACACCATCCGAAGAAGACATGGCTAACCAAGACGAGGAAATGAAGATGACACACTATGCCACACCGTCAATAGATGGTTATGAGTCTAGTGTTGTCCAACCAGCAATAACGGCCAACAATTTCGAGATTAAGTCTAGTATTATCCAACTTTTAGAAAACTCTGTTCAGTTCCATGGGTTACAAGACGAAGATCCTAATGCTCACATCTCACAATTCCTTCGTATCTGTGCGACCTTCAAAATCAATAATTGTTTAGACGACGCCATTCGACTAAGACTTTTTCCATTTTCACTTCGAGGCCGAGCCATCGATTTGCTTGATTCACTTCCGCCTGGTTCTATCACCACATGGGCGGGAATGGCTGAACAATTCCTTTTGAAATACTTTCCACCCGATCGTATTGCCAAACTAAGAAGCAGCATCACAATTTTCCGTCAAGACGACGATGAATCATTACACGCAACATGGGAGAGATATAAAAGTCTCCTTCGGAGATGCCCACATCACGGACTTGATCTGTGGCTGCAGTGTCAAACCTTTTACGATGCGATTAGCGGAGCTCACAAGCAAGCGGTAGACCAAAGTGCGGGAGGAGATTTTGGAAGTGTCACACCAACAGAAGCATATCAAGCCTTAGAAAGAGCATCTAAGAAGAGCTTTGCTTACAATCCTTTAAGAACCAAACCCAGTTCTAAAGGTATTCATCAAGTAGACTCTGAAACCCTAATTGCAGCCCAATTAGAAGCTCTAACCAAAAAATTTGAACAATTGCAAAGCGAGCTAAAGAAAACTCCAACACGATGCAACACATGTGGAAATTCACGCAAGACCAACGAGTGCCCACAAGGCGTTATGATGGTTGAAGATGTTGACTACGTAGGAGGCCCAAACAACTCATACAATTCAAATTGGAGAAACAACTCGAATTACAGAGATGTTGGCAATAACCAACAATCATCTGGATTCAACCGAAGGCCACCTTACCAACAACAGAAACCACCATACCAAGGTCCAAGCAGTAGTAACCAAGACCGTGGAGCATCATCAATGGAAGACTTATTACAGCAATTGTTGTTAACCACACAAGCCACAGATGAGTACATCCGGAAATCTGATCGAAGAAATTATGAGAGGTTCCAAAGAAACGAAGCTGACATCAAAAGCAACAAAGCATCATTACAGACCATAGAGCACCAAGTAGGTCAAATAGCACAACAACTCTCTGAAAGACCTCAAGGAGCTTTGCCCAGCAACATTGTGACAAATCCTAATGCTCAAGTCAAAGCCATCACCACTAGGAGTGGCAAAACCACTCAAGGTGATGCACCCGCATTACAACCCATCCTTGAAGAAGTAGAAACTGAAACTCCAAGTAATGTGAGTGATAAGCAAAAGCAACCCGTTGTTATTGAAGAACCAACAAAGAAATACGTTCCACCATAACCTTATGTTCCACCACCTCCATATCCAGGTCGTTTGAGACAACAAAGAATGGAGGCACAATATGGCAAATTCCTTGGGTTGTTCAAGCAACTCCACATCAATCTGCCCTTGGTGGATGCCTTAGCACAAATGCCAAACTACGCTAAGTTTCTAAAAGGTGTCTTGTCAAACAAAAAGAAGCTGTAAGAGTTATCACACGTATTTTTGAATGAGGAATGCTCTGCAGTTCTTCAAAACAAACTACCTCAAAAGATGACTGATCCAGGAAGTTTCACCATACCTTGCCTAATAGGAAATCTTTCTGTCAGTAATGCGTTAGCTGATTTAGGTGTAAGCATTAACCTTATGCCTTATGCGGTTTTTGAAAAATTAAACTTAGGTGAGCCTAGACCTACCCGTATGAGCATCCAGTTAGCTGACCGTTCTGTCAAATATCCGAGGGGCATCGTTGAAACTCTCTTAGTTAAAATTGACAAATTCGTATTTCCCGTTGATTTTGTGATCCTAGACATGGATGAGGACAAAAATGTTCCTCTTATCCTAGGTCGACCTTTCTTAGCGACTGCTCGAGCCCTCATTGATGTTTGTACAGGCAAACTCACGCTTAGAGTAGACGAGGAGGAAGTAACTTTTGATATAGGCAAATCCATGAAACACCCTCAACATCATGATGACTCACTCTGTTACGTTGATGCTTGCGATTCGATCATAAGCCGTCATTTGAAGGAAACCCTTCAAAATGAAGCTTGCAATACCCAATTAATAGAAGTCACAATCACCGAACCCATCTGTGAAAACCAAACCATTCCAGAACTTGAAGTTGACGAAACATCATTTCATCAAGAAGCATTGAGATTATTGAGCAAGACTTAGAACCAAATGCCAAACCTTCTATCGAAGACCCTCCAGTCTAGCTCAAAGAGCTTCCATCTCATCTCGAATACGCTTTTCTTGAAAACACATCTCAACTTCCTGTCATAATCTCATCCGCCTTATCAATTGATGAGAAGAACAAGTTGCTCAATGTGCTTAAGGCACACAAACGAGCAATTGCATGGAAAATCATGGACATCAAGGGAATCAATCCATCCTTTTGCACTCATAAAATATTGATGGAAGAGAACTTCAAATCCGTCATTCAACCTCAAAGACGTTTGAACCCGAGCATGCAAGAGGTGGTAAAGAAAGAAGTAATCAAACTGCTAGATGCCGGTTTGATTTACCCTATTTTTGATTTGCCTTGGGTCAGTCCCGTCCAAGTTGTTCCAAAGAAAGAAGGAATGACTGTTGTAACTAACGAGAAGAATGAGTTTATTCCCACTCGTACAGTTACAGGATGGAGAGTTTGCATAGACTATCGCAAACTCAATGACGCCACAAGGAAAGATCACTTCCCTCTTCCTTTCATCGGCCAAATGCTTGAGAGATTGTCTGGAAAAATGTTCTATTGCTTCCTGGATGGTTTCTCAGGTTATTTTCAAATTCCTATTGCTACCGAAGACCAAGAAAAGACAACATTCACCTGTCCATATGGCACATTTGCTTATCGGCGAATGCCCTTTGGCTTGTGTAATGCTCCTGCTACATTTCAAAGATGCATGGTAGCAATTTTTCATGACATGATTGAACACTCAATGGAAGTTTTCATGGATGATTTCTACATCTTTGGAAACTCATTTGAGAAATGTCTTGAAAACCTGGAAAAGATGCTGGTTAGATGTGAAGACTCCAACCTTGTTTTAAATTGGGAAAAGTGTCACTTCATGGTTACGGAAGGAATAGTATTAGGACACAAAATCTCTCGAGCGGGGCTTGAAGTCGATCAAGCCAAAGTCGACACTATTTCTAAACTTCTGCATCCCACAACCGTGAAAGACATCAGAAGAGATTGGTAAATCGCTCGACCAATGACTCAACTTCTGGAGAAAAACGCGAAATTTGTATTTTCTGATGAATGCATTAGTGCATTCAAATTGCTTAAGGAGAGATTGGTAACTGCTCCAATCATGGTTTCCCCAGATTGGACGCTACCATTTGAACTCATGTGCGATGCAAGCGATTTCGCGGTAGGAGCTGTCTTAGGACAAAAGAAAGACAAACAATTTCACCCAATTCATTATGCGAGCAAAACCCTAAACGACGCACAAGAAAACTACACTACCACCAAAAAAGAACTTCTTGCGGTAGTTTTCGCATTCGATAAATTCCGCTCGTATCTCATCCTTTCAAAGATAATTGTTTACACCGATCATGCATCCCTTCGTTATTTGTTCAACAAACAAGATGCAAAGCCGAGATTGATTCGTTGGATTCTTCTGCTTCGAGAATTTGATATTGAAATTCGTGATAAGAAAGGAGCAGAAAATCTAGCGGCTGATCATCTCTCGCGTCTTGAGGATTCAAGTCCTTCACAAACTGAGGAAGCCAAAATAAAAAACAATTTTCCTCATGAATTCCTTATGCACATTCAATCCTCAATCGATGAACATCCTTGGTTCGCCGATTTTGCGAATTACTTAGCAAGCGGAATCCTTCTCAAAGGAATGACTTATTAGCAAAAGAAGAAGTTCTTTACTGATATCAAACATTACTATTGGGAGGATCCGTATCTGTTCAGAATCGGTGCAGACCAACTCATTCGAAGATGCGTATACGGAAGTGAAGCAGAACAAATTCTAAGGCACTATCATGAAGGACCCATAGGAAGACACCATGGAGCAACCTTAACAGCCAAGAAAGTATTTGACTCTGGATTTTACTGGCCCACGATCTTCAAAGATGCTCATAACATGGTACGCACCTGTGATGCATGTCAAGAGCAACCAATATCTTAACACGGGATGAGATGCCTCAGAAACCAGTTCAAGTATGCGAGATATTTGATATATGGGGTATTGATTTCATGGGGCCATTCCTGGTGTCATTTGGAAATCGTTACATCTTGGTAGCAGTTGATTACGTTTCAAAATGGGCTAAAGCTCAAGCCCTACCTACTAATGATGCCAGGAACGTTGTCAAATTCCTTAAGAAACTATCTTCTCGTTTTGGTGCCCCCAAAGCTCTGATTAGTGACCGAGGAACTCATTTCTGTAACAATCAGCTTGAAAGAGCAATGGCACGTTATGGAGTTCACCATCGCTTTACAACTGCTTACCATCCACAAGCGAATGGGCAAGCCGAAGTCACTAACTGAGGTATCAAACGAATCCTTGAGAAAACTGTAGGTCAAAATCACAAGGACTGGTCTACCAAGTTAGATGATGCATTATGGGCTTTTCGAACAGCCTATAAGACTCCCATCGGCACAATACCGTTTAAACTAGTTTATGGGAAGTCGTGTCATCTACCTGTAGAACTAGAGCACAAGGCCTTTTGGGCACTTAAAGCAGCAAACCTGGACCAAGACCTTGCAGGAAAGAATCGATTCCTACAAATTCACGAATTGGAGGAATTGAGGGAACAAGCGTACGAAAACGCTAGGGTTTACAAAGAAAAGACAAGGAAATTCCACGACGCTCGATTAAAGAGCACAAAACAATTTCATGTGGGAGAACGTGTCTTACTGTATAACTCTCGTTTACGTTTATTTCCCGGAAAACTGAAATCACGTTGGTCTGGACCTTATACGATCAAAAACGTGTTTCTGAATGGTGCCATTGAAATTTACAACCACGCAGGTTTAAGTTTCAAAGTAAATGGTCATCGTTTGAAACCGTATAACGATGGACCAACCAAGATTCCTTCGGAGGAATTAAACCTCCACCCCAATGAAAACTAAGTGTGGGGAAGGGTCATGCCGAAGACCCGAAACTTAAACGCGACACCTGTACATAAATTTTTCTCACTTTTTAGCAATTTTTAGGACTTCACAAGCACAAGCACGGGGCCGTGCCTCATCAAGCACGCCCCCGTGTCTCTGACAAAATTTTTCCACGATCTCCGCTGACGACTCTGGAACGTTGCAGGTCGAATTTAAGACGATTTCTGACAAGCACGGGGCCGTGCCTAGCCAAGCACGCCCCCGTGTTCACTCTTCACGACCTGTGTATAAATACCACACTTGTTCCATTCTTTCATCACACTCATTCCTGCTCAAAAACGTCTAAAAAATGAAAGAATCAAGTCACGGAAGCTCAAACTGGAATCCTGCGAAGAAACCGCGTTCTGAAACGCGAGAGCCGACGACTCAAGAGTATTTCTTCAAAATGCATGAACTAATCAAGCAATTGACAGAAATGAACCTCGTTGCTTCACAACGCTTAGCTGAACTTATCCAAAAAGTTCAGCAGATGAGCGAGGAACTCATTTCCATTAACCAGCAGCTTGCGGAATTGAGCAACCGCACTTCTCACTATCCCATGCCAAACCTTCCACACAAAATGTGTGGAGGTTTCTTTTAGAAGCATTCCGTGATGTGTTAAGTGCGCTGTTGCGCGTTAAAGAGTCTGGTTTTGCTGTTTCAGATTCTCGGCTTTTAACGTATCGTGTAACCGTAGGATCCTAAGGAATGTAATTCAATTTGGCTTGTGATTTTTAACTATAGGACTATTTTCGTATCTTTTCTGATGATTCGGAAGTGATAAAACTTAACCGGGAAATTTACATAATGTGCGAAACTGAAAAACGGAACAACAAAAGACTGAAACCAAACACTAAAACTTGAACACGGCCCCGTGCTCATAGAGGCACACCCCCGTGTTCGACAAAAAATGAGACCACCTGACATTTTTCAGCCTTTTGTCTTGTTTCCCATCAATGTTGCATGATAAAAACCGAACTAATGTGCCTGCAAAGTCGTATCCACTTTCAATTCCATCTTGTTTTCCATTTTCCTTTCATATTTTCAAGTGTTCTTGCAAGAGTATTTGGCCAAGAGGTTAGTATACTAATTCCTATGATTATGAAAGTCATTTACATGTAGTTAGGTGATTAGGTCTCTAAACAACCGAAATCCTAGCAATTATGTGTAAACACTTGTTCTTAAACGTGTTATGGAATGATGAATGCTTTTAACCTACTTGTTCATGTTTATTCTTGTAGTAGATTAGTGTTAATTAGTGTGTTTAGTTAGATATTAGTATGTTTAGTTAGTTAGTTAGTTGTTTTCTTTTATTGTTAACAAGACTATCTTCATAATTCGTGGTGAAACCTTTGTTACAAGAACTCTCAAGTGGTGTAAAACAATATATATATTTTGAGTATCTTGAATTATTAACAAATGATTAAAATGTTCAACGTATAATCTTTGATTTTTAAAGCAAGAAAATGTTAAACCCATGCTTAATCAACGATTTACAAACAAAACCACGATTGCTCGAGTCAAGATTTCATGCCCAAACATGTTAACCGCACCCCCACGTTTTACAAAGCGCACCCCCATGTTCAAAAAGTTTTCCTTGGATGATAAATTCTTAACTATTTTTGAACATGAATTGAATCATTATGATGTTATGTCTTGAAAAACATATAATTTTCACTAACATCATGAAACTGCTTAAGAAATTTGTCTTGTCTAGATTAACTTATTTTTAAAATTTCAGGATCATGGATCATCCCTACTTACATTTTGGAGGGAGCCGCGAGAGATGGTGTCATGATAGACTTCAAAGATTGCTACAAAGGGTCGAAAGATCCCACTTACAAGCAGATGAAGAAACACTAGCGGCAGTCGGACAGCTAGAAAGATATAATAATTTATTAAGTGTTCAGTGGAAACGTTTATTTTCACAAAATAGACCTTCCGTTTATGAACTAACTCTTGAATTTTTAGCATCTTTTAAATTTAGCATGAAAGACTCTGATCCTTGGGATGAAAGTGCAGTTTCATTCAGACTAGCTGGGAATTGGCATAAAACATCCATTGCCTTGTTCGGTGTCTATCTTGGAATATACACGGAACAAGAAATGGAGGAGGAGGCAACATCTGGAATGCCGGCGTATCATACCTTCCCGGACGAGGAAAGTAGAGACGCGGAAAGTGGTGCAATGAGGAAAGCATTTTGGGAGCGGATTGGAACGGGAGGGTTCAACTCGAGCAAAACAAAAAGCAGTCAGATACGAGACCTGCTGCTGCGATACATTCATCGGTTACTCAGCCATTCCATAACAGCTCGTGGTCAAAGCGAGGGAGTTGTTAATTTGAGGGACTTGTTTATTTTATATTGTATGGTTAATCAGTTGCCATGTAATATTGGGTATTTGTTTTGTAATCTTTTTGCCAGGAATGCGATTGCAGGTGCTCCAACACCCATGTTTGGAGGAAGCTGGATTTTGAACTTATATGAAAGCTATGGTTATAACACTAAGGGAACCGTAGGAGTGATGCCGGGACTGTTAGACTTGAGCATTTGTACAAGTATGTACATGGTGACAAGCTTACCAAATGGGCAGCAGAGATTCATGGATAAGAAGGGACAAATCTGGGATCCGGCGGATCCCGAAGAAATTATCATGGACCTCGACATGCCGATACAGCCAGAAGGAGCCGGAGCTGGATCTTCAAGTTCACGTACAAGGGAATTCCCAACCATGTTAGACCTTTATGAGTCAATCCAAACCACCGAAACCCATGCAAGGCGATCATTTGAATATGCCCCAACGAGCCTTCAACCGAGTCGAAAATCTGCTTTCCCGAGTCGATGACTTGAGCAAAGATGTCACGTACATCAGAAACCGAATGTACCACGAGTGGGGGGATATCCCACCACAAAGCCCTTGAAAACCGTATCATTTTCGGGACCCCGAACAGTTGTTTTGTGCCAATCTATCTTTTAATTTATGTCGTTTTGTTTCTATTTTGTGTGTTTAGGATTTTAATGCTTTCAATAAATTGGTGACATTTCAGGTGATACCGAGGATTCTAACAACGCGAGGGCAACCAAACACAAGTGAAAAATTCATCATTTTTAGGGGAGTTATTTCATTACCCTTTCTCGATCCTGAATATGTTAATCACATTGAGGACAATGTGAATTTTAAGTGTGGGGATGGGAGTAATGCATTTGACTCTACTAAAAAGGTCCAAATTAAAATTTTTAAGAAAAGATCACTTACCAAGTAATTTTTGTGACAAGAAACCAAAAATTTAATATAATTTTTGATAAACCAAATTATAAATATACGTTTTCGGGAAATAAAGAAGTAAATCCATGACGTCCAAATAAAAATTGAAAATGTTTTTGTGATATCCTTAAAAGCAATAATCTAGTAAAATATTCAATCATGTAAAATGAAACATTTTTACCCAATTCCATCCGTATGTGAGTTTATTTTTGAGCCTTAAACAAGCTTTTGTAAGTTGCAATTCTACTTTCATTCTGGATTTAATTGAGGGTGCCATATGATTCGTGTGATTAGAACTTTCTTTGGGTATACATTTCAAGACCTTAATTAGTATTTGTTGCATAAAAATGAGTTAGGCACTAGGAAACTTTAACCATTCAAGCCCCAACCATTGTCTTTAATTTTCCTTACCCGAACGTCAACCCTAGTTAGCCCCGTTGAGCTTAAACGTTTTTTTTATCTTTCAATCACCCAAGTCACCAAGTCACTTAACCAAAAAGCCTTCAACAAAATCCGTTTTCGTTAAAGACACGTTTTTGGCTTATTAAAAAAAATATATTTGGTCTTTTACCGGCAAACCTTAAAGAACTGGAATGCATTCTTTTGATTTTAATTTGCTTTGTTGCCTTCATCATGCAAAACTGGGACTTCCCCGGAAATCCGCGAACAAATTTTCAATCTCACGTTTGACGCAAGAAAGAAATGGCGAAAAAAGGAACAAGTTCCGCCATTTTGTGGGATTTCAAAAAGTGCTATAAAGAGACGGACAAAAAGATATGAAAGATGCCCGAATTGTAGAAATTGGTCCCATAATAGAAAATACAAAAAGAATCCAACTGAATCTCAATACGAATACACAGAATTAATGCGATTGGGTGCTATTAGGCTTCAAGCCGAACGATCCTTGAGAAAGGAAAGTTTTGTGTATCTTCGGGTAAAAGATGAAGTACGATTCTTGAAAGCAAAATACGGTCTTGACAATCTTACCTTAAACGAGTCCTCAAGCTAGCATATCCCTTCTAGCTTGAAGTATTGTATAGGGAACCTTTATTGCTTTCCTTGTAGTTTATGTTAGAAAAATAAGCCAAGACCGTCGTCTTTAGCAATTAGCCACTCTTTCCAAATATTCCATACCCGAGCCGAGTTACAACTAATCAAAGACCTAATGATTTATGCAAATAAATATCTAAGTAGGTGGAGATTTGATCCCTTAACAAGCATATGATTTCACACGTATTCATACTAGGCAATTGAGTGTATTAGTCATACTTAATCTTGATTATGACTCCATATATTTAGCCGAGTGTGAGTGCATCTTGTGAGAAGTGTGGACTTTTACATGATAATAATCTTTACTAACCAACCTATTGCTTGCTAGGATATCATTTTACATGCGCTTAGAATATTTATATTTGGATGAAAATAGTATTTACTTGCGTATTTCTCGAAAAACATGTTTATAATTTGATTTATTTGGTTTTTGGTGGAATTGTCATTTTAAGTGATTTTTGCTTGAGGACAAGCAAAGTTCAAGTGTGGGGATGTTTGATGTGCTCCAAATTATACATAAAAATCCTGTCAAAAGCACATCAATTATTCCTTAATATCTTCCTTAAAATGATGAAAATGTACTTAAAAGTGTTAAATTGTGTTTTCAGGTGTTTAAAAGGGCAAGATGGACAAAATGAGTATATTTAACAAGAAATTGAAGTGATCCGAGCTTCGGACTCCAAGCATGGGGCCGTGCCTCATTAAGCACGCCCCCATGCCTTGCTAGAAACACACCCCCGTGCTTGGACAACTGACAAGGACAAAAGTACTGTCCCCTAAAAGTAGACACGGGGCCGTGCCCCACCACCAACACGAGGTCGTGCCCCATTTAGCACGGGGCCGTGCCTGACACAACCTGCATGTACGAGCCGACCAACTTTCGTAAGCATTATACTAGCACGGGGCCGTGCCTTTTAGGCACGGGGCCGTGCTTAAACACCCCAGAAAGCCTATAAATAGAAGCCTAAGCTCACCATTTTTGGCAAGCTTTGGTGGGAGAGTTACTCTGCTGAATTCTCTCGGGAAGCAAGACTTCAAGATCATTCGTAGGCTCGGGAGGTGCATACAACAATTGGAAGAAGCTTGGGACCACCTAAACGTCATCCATTGTGGATTATTGGTTTGATTGTTCCATTTCACCGATGATCACTTATCTATCTTCTTTGTTATCCGTTGTTATGTTAAAGCTCATCATGAGCTAAACTCTATTTATCATCCTAATCGGATGAAACTTATGTAATTTGTGATGAACTAATGGTGTGATAAATATTATGTTAATGTTATGGTGGTCTTGGGAAAACTATTGATGGGTAGCATCTACATTTGAACGGGAAGTTATAACTTTATGGTTTGTGATTGTGATTGTCATACAAGGTTGAAAACCGTATGATTAACTTTCATTCGCGAAACCGGTCTTCATAATAAATCCATGGCTAATGAACTAGAAATGGTTATTAGAAATCATATCACTTTAACTTTCTGATCATTTGCGGGTTCCCTTTTATTAGTTCGGAAACTTCACTAATTGTTACGGTTTTCAAAAATTAATGGTATGTTAGGAAGGAACCTGATAAACTCTCTTTTTAACATTAAATTATGTTTTCAGAAATCGTACGTCAAATAGGAACAAAAGATTCACCTACATTACTAGGGCTTTAATCTGAGCAGTAAACTCAGCCTGACAGGATCAAGTCACTACGGCAGCAGGATAGACGAGAAATCGCGCCGGCTCATCTTTATATACATTAAAATAATTACATTAATCAATATCTTTAAATCACATCATCAATTCATCATAATTACATAAGTGGAGTCTATTAGGATGATAACTTTTATTCCCTGATTTTAAATCCAAGCGCTTCAATTCTTAGTTTACTTTCTTTTTATTATTGTTTACTTTTAAACCCTAAAAATCTTTCCAATACAAAATATCACTTTCTTTATCAAAAACCAAATCTGATAGTCAAACATCAAGTTTGTTGAGTAGGCTAGGTGTGTCCACGGATTGATACTCGGTTCTTACCAACACTATATTACCACACGACAGGTACACTGCCTTTTGTGTGTGTGGTTTAGTATTAGTAACAACCAATTAAAACTGAATCTGTGCAATAAATCTTTATCAAATATATATACTATCTGCACCCAATCACCTGCTGTAGTGTTAGCAAGATCTTCCGATGGTTCAGTCATCAAAACTTCAAAAGTTATCAAAACTTACAAAGTGATGAAGGTCAAGTCTAAGTCTCCAAAGATGGTGTGGAAGACAAAGAAAGACCAAGTGCCTGAAACTTCTTCATCAACATCAGCAAATGATCCTCAAACATGACAATAGGATCAATTACTGTTGCATTGTCTTCAACTTCTTTTGATGAGCCCAAGACCAATAAGGCTTAGGTTCCCAAATGTAACTAACCATCTTTTTTGTGTAGGAACAACTTAAGATAAACAAGAATGTATGGATCATTGATAGTGGTTGTTCAAGGCACATGATAGGCAATGAGTCACTACTCTAAAATTTTGAGAAAATTGATGGAGGACCAGTTGCCTTTGGGGGAGATGCTAGAGATTACATAACTGGAAGGGGGAGGATCACAAATGGTAAGCTCAACATTGCGAAGGTAAACTTTGTCAAGGAGCTTAGGTACAATCTTTTGAGTGTATCTCAATTTTATGATTAGAGTCATAACATGCTCTTTACTGAGCATGAGTGGATTGTTCTCAGGCCTGGGGTTGTCATTCCTCATGAGCATATCCTGCTCAGAGCCCCCAGGAAAGAGAACATGTACAAGATGGATTTGCAAGAAACATCTCCCTCAGGAGAAGTTTTATGCTTTCTATCTAAAGCAAATAGTGATGAGTATTTCTATCTAAAGCAAATATTCACTTGGGTCTTCTTTCTTAGAACTAAGGATGAGACCCCTGAGATTCTGAATAATTTCATCTTAAATATTGAGAATCAATATGATCACAAGGTCAAAACCATAAGATGTGATCAAGGAACTGAATTCAAGAACCAAATCCTTGATACATTTTGTGATGAAAAAGGTATTACAAGACAATATAGTGCTCCTAGGACTCCTCAACAAAATGATGTTGCTGAGAGGAGAAACATGAGACTTATTGAAGCTGCAAGAACTATGTGCAAAACAGGGTTTTAGTAGTCAAGACACATGGTAAGACTCCTTATGAACTTTGGCGTAAGAGGAAACCTTTCATTGGTTTTCTCAGGTCATTTGGATATTCTTGCACCATCTTGAATACCAAGGATCAAATTGCCAAGTTTGCTGAGAAATTAGATGATGGACATTTTATTGGATACTCCTCTCAAGTTAAGGCTTATAAAGCATACAATCTCAGAACTTGAGTAGTTTAGGAGTCAGCCAATATGACTTTCAATGAGCACACTCCCAATATGAAAGGTTCTGGTCCTGATTGGCTATTTGATCTTGATTTAGTTACTAACTATTTTAACAAATCTTATGAGCATGTTTCAGAATTTACAGGTATACTACCTACAGGTGATCCCGATCCATGAATTGAGCTGAGAGACCTTCAAGCTACACAACTTCAGCTCAAGTTGTAACTAACCCTGCAAATGTAGTCCCTATTAGCGCAACAATGACAAATTCAGCTGATACTTCTAGGATGCCTTCAAATTCTAGCATAGAGGCAGAAAACTCAGATGAAGGAGCTTCAAATGTAGGAAGTAATGGTGGTGGTGAAAGTGATCAAGAGTTTCTTGATGCTGATAACCACTCCATTGAAGACATCATCAATGATGTCACACACTCATTGGATCAAGTTACACTTGATAAGTGTGCTGATGTGGTGGGAGAAACTTCAATGCCTGTTCTAAATTTCTCTAATTTAGATCTCTCCAAGCAAGTTGCTGTGATCCCTCAACTAAGGATCCACAAGTCTCACCCTACCACAAACATCATTGGAAATGTTGACACTAGGGTAAGAACAATAGGACAAACCCATGATGCAAATGTTTGTCTCCACTCTTGTTTTTTATCCCAGATAGAGCCAAAGAAAGTTGATAAGGCTTTAAAGGATGGAAGTTGGGTTGAAGCTATGTAAGAGGAGCTACTTCAATTCAAAAAGCAAAAGGTTTGGAAGCTATGTCCTCTTCCTCAAGGGAAGGCTACCATAGGAACCAAATGGGTGTTTAGGAATAAGAAGGATGATAGAGGCCTTGTCATCAAAAACAAAGATAGACTAGTTGTTCAAGGATACACACAAGAAGAAGAAATTGACTACACAAATGTCTTTGCTCTTGTTGCAAGACTTGAAGCTGTTAGAATATTCTTAGCTTTTGCTGGATCCAAGGATTTCAAGGTCTACCAACTTAATGTCAAGTGTGCTATTCTTTATGCGATGACTGATGAAGAGGTGTATGTTAACAACCATATGGGTTTGCAGATCCTCATTCTGATTATGTCTACAAGCTTGATAAAGCTCTTTATAGGCTGCACCAAGCTCCTAGGAAGTGGTATGAGACTCTACCTTAGTATCTCTATTAACATGGATACAAAAGAGGTACTATAGATGGAACTCTCTTCATCAAAGGAACATGGAATGACTTAATGCTAGTACAAGTATATATAGATAATCCAAAGCTCTACAAAGACTTTGAGAAGCTGATGAAGAATAGATTTGAAATGAGTGCCATGGGAGAACTCAATTTCTTTCTAGGAATTCAAGTGAAGTGTAAGGCCCCGTTCCCGGAAAACCTCACTGTTGGTTAATCATAGCATAAAATCATTTTTAATAATCAAAACATTACAGCGGAATTAAATAGACGTTCACTAGAAACTTGGAAATCATATTGTACTCATACATTTGTCCTTTAATTGCAAACAAAACATGTTACTTGTTCTTAAATTACAATAAAGATTTCATAAACAGTAATGCCATCCATAGCTCCCCAAGTAGCCCCTTGTGCCATCCTCAGCATAAGCGTTTACCTGCCAACTATTATACATAAAAGCCGGCTTCGCTGAGCGAGTTCTAGTTTTAAATAATATAAGAAAATATTAACTTTATCCTTCATATAATGACCATGCATACAACATAGTACATAATATTACTGGCATCATAATAAGCATGTTCATTATCTTTCATTCTTTCATTATCTTTCACTTTCATCATAAACGAGATTGCACAAAGCAAGAGCTCCATGTTGATTGACAACAAATGCCAATCTCTGTCGGTACACATGAAAACGGTAGCTAACCCCTGACAGTTGATCCACACTGCAAGGCACATAGCCCGCTCATGAATACGAATCCATCATCATACATCAGACCCACATAAGTGAAGTCTATCATAGTGCTTGCAAAACTTTTCATCATCAAATGGGCCCGGGGGTAACATTCATTAAGTTTCACTTTTCATTAATATCATCTTCCACTTTAATATATAATACTTAACTTATTAAGTACACAACATACCAAGTACTAGTCATCATAAAACATAACCGACCCTCTGCGGGATAGCGGGGGTTCGGGGGCGGCAGCCCCTGACAGCGGGGTCCTAGGGGCAGCAGCCCCAAGTGGGGTCCAAGGGGCGCGAAAAATTTTTATATTTAAACATTTATATAACTTACTTATAGAAAAATCGTTCTTCCTGTTAAAACCCCTTAAAATCTTGGTCATTTAAAAACGTATATTTAGTATGCATAATAGCCCCAAAACATGGAAAAACTTATAAATAAGGGATCTAGAACTCACATGGATACCACGAATAACTTCTAGGCTAAGCTTACAAGGCTAGGATCACTCTACACAGCCTGCAGATAAGCTGACACTTAAAGGGGTTAGTTTCTGCCTAAATTCGCTGCTAATTTCGCTGCAAGATCAGCAATTTCGCAGCTAGGTTCGCCAACAGTTTCGCTGTTAGTTTCACCAGCAGTTTCTGTGCTAGTTTCGCTGGCATCTTTGCTGGCAGTTTCGCTGGCATCTTCACTGCCAGTTTCGCTTCCAGTTTCGCCCAACTTTCGTTGGAAAACCATATCTGCGAAACTACCTGCGAAACTATAGTTTCGCAGGAAGTCCTCATAGTTTCGCTGATTGAATATGCAAATTCGCTGGATGCATATACAGTTTCGCAGATCGCATAAAAATTACGAACCAGCCCGTTTTTAACCCAAAATCATAACTTTTTACGTCCAATCTCTTAGTTTATCATCCACGAGGCTAAATCTAAGCTTTATACATGTTTTCATACGTAAAAATGTGACCTTTATGCGATTCTTTGTAACTTTTCAAAACCCAAAACCCTAGAATCCGGGTTTGATCTACAGAGGGGTTTAGAGGTCGATTCTTACCTGGATTTGTTGCTTCTTTCTTAGGTCTTGATGCTCCAACACCCAGATCTTCAATCTCTTAACCTTGGAAGCTTCAAATCTTGAGTTTTCTTCACTTTCTCTCTCTACTTTCTCTCTCTATGAATTTTGGTGGCTAGGGTTGCAATGAGGAAGATGAAAGCTGGTTCGGGTGCTTAAGGGCTGATTATGGGCCTTTAATCCCATAGGCCACTACCCAATAAGCCTAATTTAGCCAATGACCATTTCTTTACCTTATTAAAATACCCAAAATTAATCCCATTATCCTTAATGACTCGTTTTGACTTTTCGGAGTGTTACAAGTCTCCCCCACTTATCTAGGTTTCGTCCTCGAAACCTGTCAGTCATCAAACAATTGAGGGTAAAATTTCCTCATCTCCTCCTCGGTGTCCAACGTAGATTCTGACCCTTTTCTGTGTCTCCACTGTACTCGTACTAGTGGAACCACTTTATTTCGTAAGTGCTTCTCTTTCCAATCAAGGATGGCCACCGGCTGCTCTACATAATTCAGCCGTTCATCGACTTCAATGTCTTCTAATGGTACAACTGCATCATTATTTGCCAGATATTTCCTGAGATGAGATACATGGAACGTAGGGTGAATCCCACTCAACTCATCAGGTAGTTCTAATCTGTAGGCCACTTCTCCTACCCTTGCGATAATACGGAATGGTCCTATGAATCTTGGGCTAAACTTTCCCCTTTTTCGAAACCTGATGATCCCTTTCCAGGGCGATATCTTGAGCATAACCTTGTCACCAACCTCAAATTCTATCGGCCTACGCCTCTTATCAGCATAAGACTTCTGGCGGTCCTTTGCAGCTTTCATGAACGCCTTAATATTATCTAACTTCTCAGTCGTGACCTCGATCACTTCAAGGCTTCCTAATTCCTTTTGCCCGATGTCAACCCAACACAGGGGCGTTCGGCACTTCCTACCGTACAACATCTCATAAGGTGGCATACCAATGCTGGCATGGTAACTATTATTATATGAGAATTCTGCCAACAGTAAGTGCTCATCCCGACCTCCTCCAAAGTCGATTACACACGCTCGTAGCATGTCTTCTAACGTCTAAATCGTCCTTTCCGACTGACCATCCGTCTGGGGATGGTAAGCCGTACTAATTTGCAGTCTAGTCCCCATTGACGTGCAACCTCTTCCAGAACTTGGACGTAAACCGCGTGTCCCTATCCGAAACGATAGACACTAGCACGCCGTGACAAGCCACGATCTCCTTGATAAATAGCTCTGCCAACCTCTTAGAGGAATACGTCTCACGAATTGGTAGGAAATGGGCGCTCTTTGTTAGACGGTCAACAATCACCCAGATTGCGTCGCTTCCCCTAGCCGTGCGAGGTAGCTTCGTGATGAAGTCTATTGTGATGTGTTCCCATTTCCATTCGGGGATATCCAAAGGCTGGATCTTCCCATATGGCTTTTGGTGCTCTGCCTTCACTTGCAGGCAAGTCAGGCACTTGCTCACGTACTTAGCCACGTCTCGCTTCATTCCTGGCCACTAGTAATCTTTCTTCAGATCCTGATACATTTTCTTGGCATCGGGGTGTATTGTGACATCCGTCACTTTAAGGTCTGTCAATTGACGTGTTTGTCCGTCATCTATTCTATATTTGGTCATTCCTCATCATTATTTGACTCATTATGTGGATATCATGTGTGCAATATTATCGTCGTGTGTGCATTCGTTAAAAACCGTGTGTGAACCTTAAAAAGACCTTTAAAACTTTCATTTTTGAAAACGTTAAATGTATCATTTTATAAATATAATAAATGTTTTAATATAACCATTTCTTAAGTCATGACAACATTAAATGAACTTTTACAATTAAAATAAAACACCTAACAAAGCCGTTTTTCAACCGAACAAATTTGGGAAAACTCGGGGGTTAAGTGCAGGGACTAAACTTGTAATTTTGGAAACTTGGGCTGGGTATAAATACCCCTTTTCCAGCCCTAATTCCCCATTTCACCATCTTCTTCATCTTCATCTCCTTCACACACCAAATCTCCATTTTTGCACCAAATCCGACCCGAGAGATCTCGTTTTCTTCGTCTTGGCACCGTCTACAGCATAGACTACCCCTCCTTAGCAGGTAGTTGCCTTTGGTTGTCCATTTTTGAGCTTTTTCACGGCTGTCCAAACAAGGGTTTCGGGTGTTCGGGTTCAACCCGAACACACAAGGTCGTATGGGTGCGTGTGAGGTCTCTTTGCTTGTGTTTTATGCTTGTGTATGTTTGTTGAGTGTTTCTGGAGGTCCTTGTGGTGTAAAACCCGTGTTTAGAGTAGCTCGGGGGCTGCTCCTCCCGACCACAGTCGTGATTCTGCAGATCAGGCGACTGGGTCATCCATGCGATTGAGCCGTGCGACTGAGTGGGTCGTGCGACTGGATCATGCGTCTAAGTCAATCGCGCGACTGAGTTGTGCGACTAGGCATGTCGTACGACTGAGTTGTGCGACTGAGTGTCTGTGTGCGATTGAGTCATGCGTGCGATTGAGTGTATGCGAATGAGTCATACGATTGAGTGTTTGTGTGCGATTGAGTCAGGTGACCGACTGAATGTGTGCGAATGAATGTGATTCGCACGACTGGGGTCCAATCGCACGAATGAAGGTTCAGTCGTACGAAAGTAGCTAATTCGCACGATTGAAGGTTGATTCGTGCGCATGGAAGTTGAGTCGTGCGTTTGGGTGTTGTGTGGTACGACTGAAAGCCAATCATACGAATGAAGGCTCAATCGTACGAATGAAGCTGATTCGCACGATTGAGGGTTGATTCGCACGAATGGAGGTTGAGTCGTGCGTCTGGCCTCGTATGCGACTGAAATTGTTGTGTTTGACCCCTTGTGCGTGGCGTGAGTATGTCGTGTGGTGTCGAGGTAACACTAACACAATAATGCCATTGTTTGGCCACAAAGATTAATGTCAACGCGAGAAAGGGCACAGAAACTATTTTGAGCAAATTTAACTAACGCTTTACGAACGGCTAAATTGACTTATAACTATTGACACTTATTCAATATTCTTTCGATTAACAACGATACTTTTACTTAAATATCATCATTAGTGGCAACAATTTCTTGTACTTGGATCTACATAAGATCTAGTACATGTGTCAGTCTGTGTGTGTTGTGCGTGACCCATCCGATACGACCCGAACCGACCCATCATTATTGCGCGCTTATACATATATCATATCATTAATGCTATACAATAACTGTCAATAGGTGTTTGACTGTTTATTTGCATTCAACATTTGGGATACATCGCTCATACATACTTACCACCTAACAAGTGAGTTTCGTGGCCCCTTTTTACGCTTATACACTATTTCAATCATTTACAAATTGGGGGAAAAGTATGCTTACACAATTTTTATGCTGTACAACTTACATACATTTTACATACAAGGAATCAACGTGATACTGTGTTGCAAGTACTATTTGATACATGCTTGGGTCTGCTGTGTGGTTCTATCTTTGCAACTATTTAATTCCAGTGTGGGAACCGACGGTTAGGTATTGGTAGTACTACTGGGTTGACACCCCCACCCTCGTTCGATGGTATACTAGTTGGTACCATCAGTGGCCAGGAACGGGCCCTTGGGTGAATATATGCCGACAATTTCTTTGTGTACGTCGCTAGGTTTGGTTGCAAAGCTCATGTCATGTGATATTTACTTGTGTAATAACTGTATTCACGGTATTCCAACGCGCTATTATATACAGCATCACTTACATTTTTATTACATAAACCTGCGAGCTCACCAACAATTTTGTTGACCGTTTTAAGCATATCTTTTCAGGTGATCATGCAAGTCCAGGAATCTAGGTGTGCTGCCTTAGTGGAGACCCTAGGATGCATTTTTGGGACTTAGCTCATTTTGTTAAACAATCTTTTGAACAATGTAACGCATGTAAACAATTACCAACATTTGAAACTTGTTCCCGGGTTGTGGGAATTAACATTTACATTTTCATTATATGTGTATATGTGTTATCATTATCATGTTGTTTATGGCTATGTGTTGTGGACATTGACTAAACACGACACAAGTCCCCTTGTCGTCGGGTGTCGTCATGACACGCATGTCATCATTTATTTATATTGCTCTCTATCGCTTACCATGTGTTATGACGATCCCGGTCTCGTTACATCCCCGTGTTTCCGCTTTTAGCGGGGGTGTGACAGATTGTTATCAGAGCCATTGGTTATAGAGAATTAGGCAATACGCTTGACCTAGACTATAACCTAGGAACCTTCATGTAGATTTGCATGCTAGGACTCTGTATGCATATTATATCTCGTGTATGTGTTCCTCGCTGCTTGATTTGCTCATCTATTTGTTATGTGATCTTTCTACCCTATGAGAGAGCCCTTGTGCTCACTCTTTTATGGGGATGCTTCTATTGGATCTTCCGTTCCCTCTGCGCGCCGAGTTAGTTTATCAGATCCGGGTATCAAACCCGAAGAGATCATCACAGATCATGTTATTGCGCTTGACCTTGGACATTGAGATTAACTCTGAGGAGGATTATGTCTGAAACCTCGAAAGATGAGGAAATAGACAACCTCCGCTAGACTAAACGTGATTGTATACATGGACTTACAACTGTTATGATGGATTATTATGGATATGATGTAAAGGAAAGTCGGATGTCATGTAACCGGATCAGGCATCATTCTCGGTACATCGTGGGTGTGGTGGGAACGCTGCGGGGAACCCTATATATAAACATCACCGGTATACCGAGAATATGCTTGAAATGGGCTGCATGGTGGTCTGGCTGACCCGAACATGAACATTGGAATTTGATAAGTGGAATACTTTTGTATCTTATGGTGACAAAAGCTGATATGTTACCTCTTTTATGATTAGAACATGCCGCCTCGAAGAGTCACCCGTAGCAGTAGTGGCGGGAGTGAAGCCCCAAGGGGCAGAGGCCGAGGCAGAGGCAGAGCACCAAGAGCAAACGATGCTCCTGCCAGTAACAGTCAAGGAACAGGGAACGCCGACATGGCAGCCCTGATCGCTCAGCAATTGGCCGCGCTTATTCCTACTATAGTGGCCCAAGTGAGCGACGCACTTCAACAACACCACCCTCACGGGGATGGTGGCAACGATGATGGAGCCCAAGGTGGGATAGAAACTGAAACGGGAAACGGGAACCCGACTGGAAACGAGAGCAACCAGGAAACCGGAAATGGTGGTACTGCCGGTATCGAAACTGGAGTGGTTAATGCTCGTCGGGGATGTTCGTACAAGGAGTTCGTGGCTTGTAAGCCAAGGGAATTCGACGGGAAAGGTGGGGCGATAGCCCTAACCAGGTGGTTGGAAAAGATGGAGGCAGTAATTGACATCAGTGAGTGCCTCGACAGCCAGAGGATCAAGTATGCTACTTGTTCTCTACAGGGTAAAGCCCTAACCTGGTGGAACACTCAGATTCAAGCTCGAGGAAGAGAGTCCGCGATGCAAATGTCGTGGGACGAGTTCAAAGCCCTAATCACCGAGGAATACTGCCCTCTCAACGAGATGCAAAAGCTGGAGCATGAGTTCTGGAATCATGCTATGGTGGGGGCAGGGCATGCAGCTTATACTGATCGTTTTCACGAGCTTGCAAGATTGGTTCCGCATCTAGTCACGCCGGAATCAAAGAGGATCGAAAGATATATTTGGGGACTCGCGCCTCAAATTAGGGCTATGGTCACAGCAGCCGTTCCTCCTACTATTCAGAGCGCAATTCTGAAAGCTGGCGCTCTGATTGATGAGATGGTTAGAACAGGGGTTTTGGGCCGAGGGGCCGAGAAGAGGAAGGATGTTGGGGAATCGAGCCGGTCGAGTGCCGGAAGGTTTGAGAAGAGGTCTAAGCCGACCAGGAATTTTGTGGCCGTGTCCCAGGCCAGAAGAGAGTATGTGGGGCCGCACCCCAAATGTGAAAGGTGCAATTATCATCATCCCCCAGGGACGCAGTGCCGGGTGTGCGCCAACTGTAAGCGCCCGGGTCATTTGGCCAGAGATTGCAGAACTGCACCGAATCTTGTAGCACCCGTCAACGCGGTTAACCCCGCCGGGAATGCAAGGGCTTGCTTTGAGTGTGGGAGCCCAGATCACTACAGGAATATGTGCCCCAGGCTGAATCGGGCACCGGGTCAACAGGGGAACAACCAGCAGCAGGTGTTGGCTATTGCTGGGAATCAAGGCCCGGCTACTCAGGGGAATGCAGCTCGGGGACGTGCATTCGTCATTGGAGCTAATGATGCTCGTCAGGACCCGAATGTTGTCACGGGTACGCACTTACTCAATCATCACTTCGCATCTATATTATTTGATACTGGAGCAGACAATAGTTTCATATCTTCTGAGTTTGTGCAATTACTTGATTTGAGTCCTAGTAGGCTAGAAACTAGCTACTCTGTAGAAATGGCCAATGGTAAGGTTGCTCAGGCCGATGAGATTATTAGAAGTGTTCGCTGACGCTGGAGGATCATACCTTTGAGATAGATTTGATACCCTTCGAGTTTGGAAGCTTCGATGTGATTGTGGGTATGGATTGGTTGTCGCAGAATGGAGCAGAGATTGTCTGTCGAGACAAGGTGGTACGTATCCCTATGCCAAACGGGGAAGTACTCAAGATTCAGGGAGAACGACCGGGTAAGAGTTTAAAGCTTATTTCCTGCATGAAAGCACGCCAGAGTCTACGAAAGCAGTGCTACGCTTTTCTGGCTCATGTAGTTGAGAAGAAAGACGAGGAAAGGAAACTGGTGGATATTCCAGTGGTACGGGATTACCCAGAAGTATTTCCAGATGACTTGTCTGGTTTACCTCCTCCACGACAGGTGGAATTCCGTATTGAGTTGGTTCCTGGAGCTACATCGGTAGCGAAAACGCCTTATCGACTAGCGCCATCCGAGATGCAAGAGTTGTCTAGTCAGTTACAGGAACTACTGGAGAAGGGTTTCATTCGACCAAGTCATTCACCGTGGGGAGCATCGGTACTATTTGTCAAGAAGAAGGACGGATCGTTCCGTATGTGCATCGATTACCGTGAACTGAACAAGTTAACGGTGAAGAACCGATACCCTCTCCCCAGGATCGACGATTTATTTGATCAGCTGCAAGGAGCTTCGTATTTTTCAAAGATCGATCTTCGTTCTGGTTATCATCAGCTAAGGGTTTTCGAGGACGACATACCGAAGACTGCGTTCAGGACTCGTTATGGGCATTATGAGTTCTTGGTCATGCCGTTCGGATTGACAAACGCACCAGCGGTGTTCATGGATCTAATGAATCGGGTGTGCAAACCTTACTTGGATAAGTTCGTGATCGTGTTCATAGACGATATACTTATCTATTCCCGATCAAAAGAGGATCATGTAGAACATCTTCGGGCTATTCTGGAGCTACTACGCGAAGAGAAACTTTTCGCCAAGTTCTCAAAGTGTGAGTTTTGGCTGCGGGAAGTAAAGTTTTTGGGTCATGTGGTTAACGAGGACGGGATTCACGTAGATCCCGGTAAGATCGAAGCGGTGAAGAAATGGGATACGCCCCAGACGCCATCAGAGATACGGCAATTCTTAGGATTGGCCGGTTATTATCGTCGCTTCATCGCGAATTTCTCAAAGATCGCGCAACCGTTAACCCTGCTTACTCAGAAAGACAAGAAGTTTGACTGGGGATATGCACAAGAGCAAGCGTTCCAAACGTTGAAAGAGAAGTTGTGCAACGCGCCGATACTGTCTCTCCCAGACGGAACAGATGATTTTGTGGTTTACTGCGATGCGTCACATCAAGGATTGGGATGTGTATTGATGCAGAAAGATAAGGTGATTGCCTACGCTTCGCGACAACTTAAAGTGCACGAAAAGAACTACACCACTCATGATCTTGAGTTGGGCGCTGTAGTATTTGCACTCAAAATTTGGAGGCATTACTTGTATGGCACCAAATGCATCATCTTCACCGATCATAAGAGCCTTCAACATATTCTGGATCAGAAGGAACTCAACATGCGCCAACGACGTTGGGTAGAGCTTCTTAGCGACTACGATTGTGAAATCCGGTATCATCCGGGGAAAGCTAACGTGGTGGCTGATGCCTTAAGCCGTAAAGAACGTGTGAAACCACTACGTGCACGAGCGTTGGGATTGACCATCCAAACCAACTTGAAAGCTCAGCTTCAAATTGCACAGAGTGAGGCATTAAAAGAAGAAAACCTTGCGGGAGAAGAGTTCCGGGGGTTAGATAAACAGATGGTTCGCAAGGATGACGGTATACAGTACTTCATGGATCGCATATGGGTACCCAAATGGGGAAGTGTTCGAACCTTAGTCATGGATGAAGCCCACAAGACGCGATATTCTATTCATCCTGGTGCAGACAAGATGTATCATGATCTTAAGGATCTATACTGGTGGCCAGGCATGAAGAAAGACATTGCCTTATACGTCAGTCAATGCTTGACGTGTTCGAAAGTCAAAGCTGAACATCAAAAGCCATCGGGATTATTACAGCAACCTGAAATTCCCGAGTGGAAATGGGAGAACATAGCTATGGATTTCATTACCAAACTCCCTAGAACAAACAGCGGTCATGACTCGATATGGGTCATTATTGATCGAATGACGAAGTCAGCACATTTCTTGCCTATCCGAGAAGATTACAAGATGGATAAGTTGGCGAGATTATACATCAAAGAGGTCGTGACACGGCACGGGGTGCCGGTGTCAATCATATCCGACCGAGATAGCAGATTCACTTCACGTTTTTGGCAGACACTACAGAAAGTGATGGGTACTCGGTTAGACATGAGTACAGCCTATCACCCTCAAACAGATGGCCAAAGTGAACGCACTATACAGACGCTAGAGGACATGTTGAGAGCGTGTGTAATCGATTTTGGTGGTAGTTAGGATGCTCATTTACCGTTGATTGAGTTCTCCTACAACAACAGCTACCATACAAGCATTGGATGTGCTCCATTTGAAGCGTTGTATGGAAGAAAATGCAGGTCTCCCGTTTGTTGGGCCGAAATTGGTGAGAGTCAACTGACAGGCCCCGAGATCATCCAAGAAACAACAGACAAGATTTTCCAAATCAAAGATCGACTTAAAGCCGCGCGAGATCGCCAAAAGAGCTATGCCGACAATCGTCGGAAGCCTCTAGAATTCAATGTTGGGGATCGTGTGTTACTCAAAGTTTCCCCTTGGAAAGGAGTCGTTCGATTCGGAAAGAAAGGGAAGTTAGCCCCAAGATATGTTGGACCATTTGAGATCACTGAAAGGATCGGTCCAGTGGCTTACCGGTTAAGGTTGCCACAAGAGCTTAGCGGTGTGCATGATACTTTTCACGTGTCAAACCTCAAGAAATGTTTGGCCGATGAATCCCTTCACGTGCCAATCGAGGAAATCAAGATTGATGACAAGCTTCATTTTGTTGAAGAACCCATTGAGATCATGGATCGAAAGGTCAAGCAACTGAAGCGCAGTAGAATACCTATTGTTCGCGTAAGGTGGAATTCAAAACGAGGGCCAGAGTTTACATGGGAACGTGAAGATCAGATGAAACTCAAATATCCACATCTTTTCGAGGATGACACTCTTGGACCTAACTCCAGCTGAATTTCGGGACGAAATTCTCTCAACTGGGGGATACTGTGACATTCGTCACTTTAAGGTCCGTCAATTGACGTGTTTGTCCGTCATCTATTCTATATTTGGTCATTCCTCATCATTATTTGACTCATTATGTGGATATCATGTGTGCAATATTATCGTCGTGTGTGCATTCGTTAAAAACCATGTGTGAACCTTAAAAAGACCTTTAAAACTTTCATTTTTGAAAACGTTAAATGTATCATTTTATAAATATAATAAATGTTTTAATATAACCATTTCTTAAGTCATGACAACATTAAATGAACTTTTACAATTAAAATAAAACACCTAACAAAGCCGTTTTTCAACCGAACAAATTTGGGAAAACTCAGGGGTTAAGTGCAGGGACTAAACTTGTAATTTTGGAAACTTGGGCTGGGTATAAATACCCCTTTTCCAGCCCTAATTCCCCATTTCACCATCTTCTTCATCTTCATCTCCTTCACACACCAAATCTCCATTTTTGCACCAAATCCGACCCGAGAGATCTCGTTTTCTTCGTCTTGGCACCGTCTATAGCATAGACTACCCCTCCTTAGCAGGTAGTTGCCTTTGGATGTCCATTTTTGAGCCTTTTCACGGCTGTCCAAACTAGGGTTTCGGGTGTTCGGGTTCAACCCGAACACACAAGGTCGTATGGGTGCGTGTGAGGTCTCTTTGCTTGTGTTTTATGCTTGTGTATGTTTGTTGAGTGTTTCTGGAGGTCCTTGTGGTGTAAAACTCGTGTTTAGAGTAGCTCGGGGGCTGCTCCTCCCGACCACAGTCGCGATTCTGCAGATCAGGCGACTGGGTCATCCATGCGATTGAGCCGTGCGACTGAGTGGGTCGTGCGACTGGATCATGCGTCTAAGTCAATCGCGCGACTGAGTTGTGCGACTAGGCATGTCGTACGACTGAGTTGTGCAACTGAGTGTCTGTGTGCGATTGAGTCATGCGTGCGATTGAGTGTATGCGAATGAGTCATACGATTGAGTGTTTGTGTGCGATTGAGTCAGGTGACCGACTGAATGTGTGCGAATGAATGTGATTCGCACGACTGGGGTCCAATCGCACGAATGAAGGTTCAGTCGTACGAAAGTAGCTAATTCGCACGATTGAAGGTTGATTCGTGCGCATGGAAGTTGAGTCGTGCGTTTGGGTGTTGTGTGGTACGACTGAAAGCCAATCATACGAATGAAGGCTCAATCGTACGAATGAAGCTGATTCGCACGATTGAGGGTTGATTCGCACGAATGGAGGTTGAGTCGTGCGTCTGGCCTCGTATGCGACTGAAATTGTTGTGTTTGACCCCTTGTGCGTGGCGTGAGTATGTCGTGTGGTGTCGAGGTAACACTAACACAATAATGCCATTGTTTGGCCACAAAGATTAATGTCAACGCGAGAAAGGGCACAGAAACTATTTTGAGCAAATTTAACTAACGCTTTACGAACGGCTAAATTGACTTATAACTATTGACACTTATTCAATATTCTTTCGATTAACAACGATACTTTTACTTAAATATCATCATTAGTGGCAACAATGTCTTGTACTTGGATCTACATAAGATCTAGTACATGTGTCAGTCTGTGTGTGTTGTGCGTGACCCATCCGATACGACCCGAACCGACCCATCATTATTGCGCGCTTATACATATATCATATCATTAATGCTATACAATAACTGTCAATAGGTGTTTGACTGTTTATTTGCATTCAACATTTGGGATACATCGCACATACATACTTACCACCTAACAAGTGAGTTTCGTGGCCCCTTTTTACGCTTATACACTATTTCAATCATTTACAAATTGGGGGAAAAGTATGCTAACACAATTTTTATGCTGTACAACTTACATACATTTTACATACAAGGAATCAACGTGATACTGTGTTGCAAGTACTATTTGATACATGCTTGGGTCTGCTGTGTGGTTCTATCTTTGCAACTATTTAATTCCAGTGTGGGAACCGACGGTTAGGTATTGGTAGTACTACTGGGTTGACACCCCCACCCTCGTTCGATGGTATACTAGTTGGTACCATCAGTGGCCAGGAACGGGCCCTTGGGTGAATATATGCCGACAATTTCTTTGTGTACGTCGCTAGGTTTGGTTGCAAAGCTCATGTCATGTGATATTTACTTGTGTAATAACTGTATTCACGGTATTCCAACGCGCTATTATATACAGCATCACTTACATTTTTATTACATAAACCTGCGAGCTCACCAACAATTTTGTTAACCGTTTTAAGCATATCTTTTCGGGTGATCATGCAAGTCCAGGAATCTAGGTGTGCTGCCTTAGTGGAGACCCTAGGATGCATTTTTGGGACTTAGCTCATTTTGTTAAACAATCTTTTGAACAATGTAACGCATGTAAACAATTACCAACATTTGAAACTTGTTCCCGGGTTGTGGGAATTAACATTTACATTTTCATTATATGTGTATATGTGTTATCATTATCATGTTGTTTATGGCTATGTGTTGTGGACATTGACTAAACACGACACAAGTCCCCTTGTCGTCGGGTGTCGTCATGACACGCATGTCATCATTTATTTATATTGCTCTCTATCGCTTACCATGTGTTATGACGATCCCGGTCTCGTTACATCCCCGTGTTTCCGCTTTTAGCGGGGGTGTGACATGTATGGAATATCAAGTTTTGTGAGCCTCATCCATGATATTCTCCCTTAGATCTCCATAGAGAAGGATCCACATTCTCCCAGATTGGGTTCTAACACCTAGGGTGTTTTCCCCAAAATCTGAAACTTGTCCTTTCATCCTTTTAGAGTTGACTCTATCCTATCTTAATGCCTCATCCTGGAACTCCCTCACTTGTTTCATAACATCAAGCGTCATGATTATCTGGCACGCCCTCACCCGAATTGGTTCGGGTCATCCTTTTCGGCTAAGGGTGTCAGCAACCACATTGGCTTTGCCTGGATGATAATGAATTTCGCAGTCATAATCCTTGATCAGTTCCAACCACCTCCTCTGCCTCATATTGAGTTCCTTTTGTTCGAAGAAATACTTCAGACTTTTATGATCAGTGAAGATGGTGCACTTCATCCCATACTTTCGTTGGAAAACCATGTCTGCGAAACTACCTGCGAAACTATAGTTTCGCAGGAAGTCCTCATAGTTTCGTTGATTGAATATGCAAATTCGCTGGATGCATATACAGTTTCGCAGATCGTATAAAAATTACAAACCAGCCCGTTTTTAACCCAAAATCATAACTTTTTACGTCCAATCTCTTAGTTTATCATCCATGAGGCTAAATCTAAGCTTTATACATGTTTTCATACGTAAAAATGTGACCTTTATGCGATTCTTTGCAACTTTTCAAAACCCAAAACCCTAGAATCCAGGTTTGATCTACAGAAGGGTTTAGAGGTCGATTCTTACCTGGATTTGTTGCTTCTTTCTTATCTTGATGCTCCAACACCCAGATCTTCAATCTCTTAACCTTGGAAGCTTCAAATCTTGAGTTTTCTTCACTTTCTCTCTCTACTTTCTCTCTCTACGAATTTTGGTGGCTAGGGTTGCAATGAGGAAGATGAAAGCTGGTTTGGGTGTTTAAGGGCTGATTATGGGCCTTTAATCCCATAGGCCACTACCCAATAAGCCTAATTTAGCCCATGACCATTTCTTTACCTTATTAAAATACCCAAAATTAAGCCCATTATCCTTAATGACTCGTTTTGACTTTTCGGGGTGTTACATGAAGCAGGTTGACAGTGGCATCTTCATAAGTCAGTCAAAGTATGTGCAAGACATACTTACAAGATTCAACATAACTGACTGTAAGGTTTCTAAGACACCCATAGCAAGAAACCACTCCCTTGGATCTTATCTTGAGGGGGAGTGTGTGGATGAACACCTCTACAAGGCTATGATTGGGTCTCTTATGTACCTCATAGCTAGCAGGCCTGATATCATGTTTGCCACATGTATTTGTGCAAGATATCAAGCCAACCCCAAGATGTCACATCTAGTCAATGTCAAGAGGATTTTAAGATATCTCAAAGGTGCCTCAACACTTGGCATTTGGTATCCAAAGAATTCTGACTTCAATCTGTATGCATATACAGATAGTGACTATGGTGGCTACAATATGACTGCAAAGTCTATATCAGGGGGATGTCAGTTCCTCGGTGAAAGGATTGTCTCATGGAAATGCAAGAAACAATCCTGTGTATCTACATCAACTGCTGAAGCTGAATACATTACTGCTGTAAGCTGCTATGCTCAAGTGCTTTGGATTCAGAATCAGATGCTGGACTATGGATTCAACTTCAAAGAGACTCCCATCCAGATAGACAACAACAGTGCTATCTCCATTACAGAGAATCCTATGCAGCACTCAAGGAGAAAATACATCAATATCATGATTAAAGATAACTTTGAAAAGAGTTTACTCAAACTAGTCAAAGTTAACACAAATGAACAATATGCTGATCTGTTCACCAAAGCTTTTGATGAGCAGAGATTTAAGTATCGTATATAAGCTATTATGATGATTAACTTTGAGTAGCTTTTCTTAAAACTAACTCATACTATTTCCAAAACCTGTGTGTCCTAAGTTGTCTATTTTATCACCTTCATAAGCCCTTGTTTCCTCTGGAAGAAAAATCTTTAAAATGATATTCCTTAGATTTTTGAAAATTTTTGATTTTTTTATTCTTCGGAAGATATGCATTTACATTGGGAAGAAATTTATGTCTTCAAAACAGACAACTAGTTAAGTGAATTTACCTTTGGAAGAAATTCTCAAAATATTTTCCGAAGCTTAAAACCACTCTTAAATACTTTTATTTTTTAAAGAACAAATTCCTTCTGAAAGCAATTAAGTCTTGGAATATTTATTCTTTTTAGAATAAAATATTTAAGTCTTAATCTATTCCGGAGAAAAATTTTCTAAACTTTTTGGAATATCTTCCGGATCCATTTTAGCTACGGAAGCCTTTTATCAAAACTTTCGAAGTAAAATTACCTTCGAAAGATTTTAGAGTTCTAAGAAAACTACTTTTTTGGCAAAAGAAAAACTACTTTTTCAGAGGTTGGACTGAGATCCGGATTATAAAGTTTATCATCTTTCATTAACTTTGTCTGAGATCCATTTCATATGTATACCTAACGGTTCCCCCCTCTTTCACTCTCTTCTTCATCTGCACTATTCCAAAACTTAAATTCACTCACAAACCGCCTCTGTTCTTCATTCTCTTCACTTTTAAGCTTTCTAAAATTGCCAACTTCAACCACGGAAACGACCCTAATTTCTCCATGCAACGTCACAGGCAGCACAATCAGGTTGCCATGTTGAACTCTGAGAATGATTCTACTTTCTCAAAGGTTTGCCAATTTCTGGCTCTATCAAACTACTTCACCTCCCTAACCATTGATCCTGTTAGGATCTGGTATTTGAACGAAACACCAACTGATTAACGTGTTAACCAAACCAAATAGTGCGGAATCCTATTTGATTGGCGATCCAATCAGTGAGAACGCACGTAGAAACAATAAGGTATTGAATCTAACGTTAAGAATCAATTAGTGTTGGACCAAAAGAACCAATGAGCCAGATCAGAAAAACCTTTAAGTCCCACAGACATCATAACAACTGAAGTGATCTACATCTACTGAAGACAATGTCTGAAGACAAAGTCTGAAGACAATATGCTGAAGACAAAGTCTGAAGACAAAGTCTGAAGACAATATGCTGAAGACAAAGTCTGAAGACCAAGTTCTCAGAAGTTGTCACGACAGCTGAAGTAGTTCTTTTTAGTAGTTGTGATGGTTTACTTTTCAGTAGTTTGTTTTCAGTTGTTTTATTATTGTAAAACATCTGAAGTTCTTACACTTCAGATGTTAAAACTTCAGTAGTTGTAATTGTAGTTTATACTTAGCTTTTTGTGTAGATGTCCTCAGCTGTTGTGGACATCTTCAGTAGATTTGTTTACTTTCAGTAGTTTGTATAAATCAGTTAGATGTCACTATCAAGTGACATCAGCTGACGTCACATTCCTTTATAAAAGGAATGTTGACCTAATTGTTTTGTAACCGAAGCATTTGCGTGAATGAAAATCTTCCATTTGCAGAAAATCCTCTCTCTATAATCATCATTGTGTGATTGAATATTCATACTAGTCTTGCTTAAATTTGATCTAATTTGTGTTATATTCCGCTGCAAACTCTAATCTAATTGATCAAACTAGATCCGATCCTATCAAATGGTATCAGAGCTGGTTAATCATTGATCGATTTAACAATTGATCATTGAAACTGCTCTTTTGATATCTAAGTTTGATCGAATTAGCAAATTTGCAAGAATTAGTTATAGAGTTTGATTTTCTGTTGCTTCCGGTCAATTAATTTGAGATTCGAATTACGTTGTTGAGTTTTGAGCTAGACTTATTAAAATTTCATTGAATTTGTTTGAATTGGTGAAAATGACTACATCAATCAATGATCCTCACAATACTGGCTCCTCAACAAAGCCTCCGATGCTTGTAAGGAGTGAGTATAACATATGGCAACGCCGAATGCTCCATCACCTGTCTGTTAACAGTTCAGGTTGTTGGAAGTCAGTGGTTCAAGGACCATATAAGCCTATGGTGAGTAATCCGGAAACCACTGAGATGGTTCCGAAGAAGAAGGAGCAATATTCAGATGAGGATCTGAAACTGTTTGAAATTGATGCTAAAGCCCATGGAAATCTGGCCATGGCACTACCTAATGAAATCTACTCTGGACTTATGCATCATGAAACTGCTCATGATCTCTGGGTTGCTCTGAAAGAACAATTTGGAGGAACTGATGAGGTCTTAGCAAACAATAGAGAGATCCTTGCCCAGCAATATGAGACATTCTCTCATAGAAAGGGTGAGTCACTGACTCAACAGTTTGAGCAATTTTCCTGTTTGATATCTGAGCTAAAAATGGTTCAACATGAATATACAAACAGTCAGATGAACAACAGATTCCTCAGATCTCTGCCTGAGAGATGGGACACATATACTATTGTCCTACGCTCCAGTGCAAATCTGGATACTCTATCTCTTACCCAACTTCATGGGAAACTATTAACGTTTGAAAGAGAGATAGAATAGAAAAGGAAACTGGCTTCATCTAGGAAGCTCACTGATGACTTTGTACCAGGAAATACTGCTCTGGTTGGTCATGAGTCAGAATATGCTGCATCAGAAAGTTCTTATGATGAGCATATAGATTTCTCTTCAAACAGTGGAGATCATGCTTTTGTTAGTGTTGATGGTAGTTCAGGGTCTAGTATTGATAACTTGTGCTTTTTGATGGATGATTTGAAAGGAATTGCTGATGATGATCTGGAAGAGATGGATATTTTGAGCCAAATGGCATTAATTAATATCAGATCTCAAAAGTTTTACAAAAGGACAGGTAGAAAATTCCCTGGTCTCTCTGGAAAAACCAAAGTTGGTTTTGATAAGAGCAAGTTGAGATGTCACAAGTGCCATAGACTTGGACATTTTGCAAGAGAGTGTAGATCATCTGGATCTAACTCATCTGCACCCTTTGTGACTTTTCCAAGCAATAGCTCACAAACCAAAGGGCAACATTCTACCAGTTCTGATCATCATTCACAAATTCAATCATCTCCTGCATTTTTTGTTCCACAAGGTCCAATGCCATATCCTTATCCATGTTTTTACATGCCTCAGTCTAGTCAGGTTCCTGTACCCATGGCTCAACAACCACATGCCCTACCTGATCCTCAACCATCTCAATCAAATCAACAATCTCAATCTCAATCACATCAAAGCTTCTTCACACCTGAGGTTGTTGACTGGAGTAGCTTACCAGATGATATTTCTGGTTATTCTGAACAATTGTTTACTGGTGCTGGTCAACATGGTGGTGAAAATCCTTTTGGAAATCTTGCTCTTATGGCCCTGGAGTCTACTGATGGAAATACTTCATCATCACAGGTACCACAGGTATCTTCTGATGCTAAGGCCAAGTTGTGTTCTGAGTCATGCATAGCTGCTTTTGTTTCAATTAGGGAAGCAAATGTAGCCTTAATTAATCAAAATCTTGACCTAGAGAAGGTGATTTCCAAAAGAAAAGCTGAGTTTGAGTCTGTTTTAAACGAAAAAGATGAGGAGATTTACAAATTAAAATGCCAAATCACTGATGAAAAGGCAAAGGTAGAGGTCATTTTGGAGAATCATAAGAATCTCAAAGAAACACTTGCAGCTACTCAAGTTAATTGTGAACGTTGGGTAACATCATGCAAGGGGTTTGAAATGCTTCTCAGCAAGCAAACAGCTTCAAATGTGAAGTTTGGGATTGGGTATAATCACACTATACCTCCTACAGATTTTACTCCCAAGCTTGAAGTAAAATCTGAAGGTGAAAGCAATTCCCAAACCACATCATCATGTGTCTCATCCTCAAGTGATAATTCAAAATCAGAGGATGAAGTCGGTGTTATTACCTCAGCTAATCAATTTGCTGATAGTGTCACTGCTTCTAAACACATGATCAAAGAGAAACTGAGCAATTCAGGTGTTGTCCCACAAAGTATTCAAAATACTGAAGGGCAAGTCACAACACCTGAAGAGCATTTCAAACCAAATGAAAACAAGCATGGTTTGACAACTGCTGAAAAGTCTATCAGGAAATCCAAAAGTACTGATAGAAAACTTCTGAAGAACAAATCTTCAGTTGTTACAAATCCTTCAGTACTTACCATAAGTACTGAAAGGAAGAAAGAACTGAAGAACAAATCTTCAGTAGTTTCATCATCTTCAGCAGTTGATCAACAAAAGATGAAGAAAAAGCCATGTGAAATATGTGGTCTGTTTAACCATCTCACTGATGAATGTTGGTATAACAAGGGTTTAAAATTCAACAAAGATAAAATCATTAAAAAGAAAATGAATAAAATGAAATATGAATTTCAAACCAAATTTGTACCACAAACATCTCAATCTGATAACCCAAAGTTTTTCCAAAAAGCTAAAAAGAAGGAAGGGGTTTATCACAAAACAGCTGAAAATATTCCTCATGGAATATCAAAAACCCAGACTAAGTCTGTGTCTTTCAAAAAGGAGGATTTGGTGAGTCACAAGAACAAATCAAAAACAAGTACTGATGTGTCAGCTGAGCTGAAGGCTTTGACAACCAATCAGACACAACTTGTTATGATGGTTCAACATCTGTTGGGGAGAGTTAACCAATTAGATGTATCTATGATTAAACCACTGAAAAGGAAAACTAAGCCAAAATCAAAGGAATCCTTTTCAGCACCATCTCCACCTTCAAAGGCTGTCAATCATGAAAAATCAGTTAGTTTAAAATTTGTTGATGAAAACAGACCCAAAACCAAAATGGTTTGGGTCTCAAAGGCTAACTAATTCCTTGTGCAAAATGCAGGGTTCTTCAGCATGCCAAAGAAGCATCTGGTATGTAGACAGTGGAGGATCTATGCATATGACAGGGAGCAGCTCTCTTCTTCATGATTACTCTCAAGGAAAGAAGGGATTTGTTTCTTTTGGTAATGATGCTAATGGTTACATCATCGGCAAAGGGTTTGTGTCAAATGGTGAGATAAGGTTTGATGATGTTAACCATGTGGAGAACCTCAAGTACAACTTGTTGAGTGTCAGTCAAATGTGTGATAAAGGGCATGTTGCACTTTTCACCAATCAGAACTGTTGGATTCTGTCTTCCAAAGTTCTAAAAATCATTGACAAGATATTGGATGAATATACTCTCCTGAAGGCCAACAGGATTGGAAGAGTATATGCGTTAGATTTATTAAAGAAAATTGATCTAAAAGGCCATCCATGTCTGTTCTCTAAGGCCTCTCCTCAAGAATCTGAACTATGGCATAGAAGGCTTGGTCATGTGAATCTTAAAAACATGAACCAGCTTATTCATCATGGTTTAGTGAGAGGTTTGCCATTGAAGGAGTTCAAATGTGATGACAACTGTCCAGCTTGTTTAAAAGGAAAGCAACACAAAGTTTCATTTCCTCCAATAGAAGAACCAAAGTCCACTGCCTGCTTGCAATTACTGCATATGGATCTTTTTGGTCCAGTAAGAGTGATGAGTATGGCAAAGAAAAAACACTGTCTGGTAATTGTGGATGATTATTCCAGATATGTATGGACTTTCTTCTTACATTCAAAAGATGAGGCTGCCCAAATCATCATCTACTTTGTGTTGTATGTGGAAAAGCAGCATTCTCTTCCAGTCAGATGTGTGAGAAGTGATAATGGCACAGAATTTAGAAACCACACTCTTGATGAATTCTATTTATCTAAGGGAATCAAGAGGCAATATAGCATTCAAAGAACTCCTGAATAAAATGGAGTGGTGGAGAGAAAGAACATGACCCTTATTGAAGCCGCAAGGACAATGTTGGCTGACTCTGGTTTGCCACTAACCTTTTGGGCTGAAGCTGTCAACACAGCTTGCTATGTACAAAATAGGGTGTTAGTAAATCAGAGGTTGATAAAGACTCCTTATGAGTTATTACATCATTTGGCCCCTCTAATTTCATTCTTTAGAGCATTTGGGTGTCCCTGTTATATTCTTAACACAAAGAATCCACTTCAGAAGTTTGAATCAAAGGTGGATGCAGGGTATTTTGTTGGGTATTCATCTACTTGCAAGGCATACAGAGTTTTTAATTGCAGAACAAAGATAGTTAAAGAAACTTTACATGTCAATTTTAATGAAACTCCAAAAGTCAAAATTCCTCAAAATCCTGTGGAGTTATTTGATTTGGACATACTGCAATATGTTCCATATCAGTCTCCATCTGTTGCAGTTTCTGAGGATCCATCATCTTCATCTGGTGGTATAAATGCAAGTTGTAGTGCTCACCTGCCTATGTCTACTACACTTGATGTTCCTGTAGCTTCAGCAGTTCCATCCACAACAACTGCTGATGAAATCTCTGAATCCTCTACTTCATTTGAACTGCCATCTCATTCTAGATTTCAAGAGTCTGAATCAACATCTGTTGCTGCTGAATCTCCTACAAACACTTGCACAGATATTATTGAGTACCAAGAACTGAAGAATCATCCCATGTCTCAAATCATTGGTGACATTAATGCTGGTATTTCAACTAGAAGTCAATTGTCCAATTTTTGTCTCTATGCGCTCTTCATCAGTCAGCAAGAGCCAAAGAACTATCATGTGGCATTAAGAGACAAGGGATGGGTTGAAGCCATGCAGCTTGAGCTTCTTCAGTTTCAAAAGCAGCAAGTGTGGGAACTGGTTCCTCTACCCCAAGGTAAGTGTGCAATAGGCACTAAATGGGTGTTTAGGAATAAAACTGATGACAAAGGTCAAATTGTCAAGAACAAGGCCAGACTGGTTATACAGGGGTTTTCACAAGAAGAAGGTATTGATTATGATGAAACCTTTGCCCCTGTAGCCAGACTGGAGGCAATCAGATTGTTCTTAGCTTATGCTGCTTTCCATAATCTTAAAGTTTTTCAAATGGATGTCAAAAGTGCATTTTTATATGGTAAAATAAGAGAAGAGGTTTATGTGTGTCAACCACCAGGTTTTGAAAATCATAAACATCCAGATTGGGTGTATAAACTTGATAAGGCTCTTTATGGGTTAAAACAAGCTCCTAGAGCCTGGTATGAAACACTATCTAACTTTCTTCTTCAAAATAATTTCACTAGAGGCTCCATAGATAAAACTTTGTTCATTAAGAAAGTAGGTATGCATAAGCTCCTTGTTCAAATTTATGTAGATGATATTATTTTTGCATCTTCTGATCCACAATTGTGTGATGCCTTTACTAAGTTGATGCAATAAAAGTTTGAAATGAGTGCCATGGGAGAATTACAGTTCTTTCTAGGTTTGCAAATCAAACAAATGGCTGATGGAACTCTCATTCATCAGTCGAAATACACAAAGGATTTGTTGACCAAGTTTGATTTACAAAATTATAAGCCCTGTTCTACTCCCATGTGAAGCAACACATAACTGGATGTTGATCAGAAAGGTAAAGCAGTTGATGAAACTCTTTACAGATGTATGATTGGTTCCTTGATGTACCTTACAGCTTCTAGACCAGACGTTATGTTTGCAACTTGTGTCTGTGCTAGATTTCAGGCTGCACCTAAAGAATCCCATATGATTGCAGTCAAAAGGATCTTTAGATATTTGCAAGGAACTCAATCTCTAGGACTTTGGTATTCCACTGGGCACTCTTGCAAATTAGTTGCTTTCTCTGATAGTGACTATGCAGGGTGTAAATTAACCAGAAAATCAACCTTTGGTGGATGCCAATTTCTAGGCAATTGTTTAGTTTCTTGGCAGAGTAAGAAACAAACTTCAGTTGCTACATCCACTGCTGAAGCAGAGTACATTGCTGCTGCAAGTTGTACATCTCAGGTACTCTGCCTTCAAAATCAATTATTGGATTATGACATTACAGAGACTAAGACTCCTTTACTGATGGATAGTGCTTCAGCTCTTTGTATTGTTAAGAATCCTGTCCAGCATTCTAGGACCAACATATTGAGATCAGACATCATTTTATCAGGGATTGTAATGAAAAAGGTCTGATTGATCCAAAGTTTGTGCCTAGTGCTGATGAGCTTGCAGATATATTTACTAAGCCTATGGATAGTGTAACTTTCCAAAATCTTGTGCTTAGGCTTGGTATGTTGCAGCTAGAATAATTTGACAACTACTAATGCTCTTAGTTAACAAGTACTGATGAGCATTAGTATACAGCTGTCAATAATAAGTATTGATAAGTTATTTTATCTTCAGCAATTTTTATAACTACTGAAGACTAAATTACTTAAAAGTACTGAAGTACTTTATTTGTTGAAAAGTACTGATGTAGTTAAAACTACTGATGTCTTTTCTCATAGATAAGTATTGATGACCAATGAAACATCTGAAAATCAGATGATCTACTGAGTCAGTGTTAAGGTCATTGAAACAACTGAACTTTGTGAATTGACGACAACAACTACTTTTTCATTTCAAAACAACTGAAGCCAAAACCAAGTCTTCAGTAGTTTAAAACTACTGATGACTAACACCAAGTCTTCAGTTGTTTCCAACATCTGAAAGTTAAAACCATGTCTTCAGTTGTTTTCTAACAACTGATGACTCACACCAAAACTTTTAGTTGTTTTCTTTCAGCCGCTTCATAACCTATAAATACCTAACCCTAACTTCAACCTTTTCATAAGTCGTTTTCCAAACTTTCATCTTCCATTAATGGCGACCATGCAACTCAAACCTCGACACAACTGTGTTGCTTACCTCACCAAATCAGCCTTTTGGACTAAGTTTGATGCTGCCATTGATCTGATGGTTGATTCCCAGTATCAAACCGCTTTTCTTCTGAATCCAACCATCTATCCCGATACCCTTCGCCAATTCTGGACAAACGTCACTGTCCATACTGATGAGAATGATGACTCCATCACTCTCCAGTCGTGTGTCAACCAGAAGAAGGTGGTCATCACTTCGATATCATTCGCAAAACCCTAGACTTGAATGATGCCACCTATGCCACCAAATACCCCAAAGGCACCATTGATTTATCATTCATTAACCATGGATATGAGGGCGACCTAAGTGCTACCACCATTATGAAGAAGCACTTCCATGATGCTTAACGCCTTATCTTTCATATGATCAATGTCTGCCTTGCCCCCAAAACATCTTCATGGGATCAAATGTCATCCAGGTGGCAGCAGGTATTGTACTCTATCCTTGAACGCCAAGGCTTAAATTTTTCTGAAATTATATTTTTGGAATTAAAAGATCTGGCAATGAAACCTGTGGCTAACAGATGGATATTATATCCAAGGTTTCTTATGGCCATAATTATTAATCAATTAAAATCTGTTGGCCTTGTTGGCCTTCGAGTCCCTGCTATGGTAGTTTTGCCAGAGGTATACTCCAGGCACAACTCAAACCCACAACTCAAAGAGGCTGCCAAACTGCTAAAACCCAAGCAGCGGGAACCCACAGCCTCCACCTCCAGATCTAAAGTCCCCTCCAAACCAAAATCCAAGCAAACCAAAAAGGCTACTCAGGGAGTTGAGTCCCCTGATGATGCCCCTGCAACACAAACGCAGGATGAAACTACTAGCAGTAATCCCCTTGTAGTTTCCAAGACTCTACCAGCTGAAACCGCTCAGGTATTCTCTCAACAGGATCATGATGCAACCAAAATTGGGAAAACCATATTACTGGAATCTCTCTCACTTGAGAAGATTTCCATTGAAGAGCACCATTCACCCCAGGTGCAATCCTTTTCACCTTTATCTCCCACTGAAACCACCCCTACAAGCCCAACTGCAGTTATTGCACAAGTGCTGACTCAACTATATTCGTCTTCCCCTCCCCAGAAACCTATTACCACTGGGAAAACCTCAACAGTTGAGGGAGAGGATTATAATGTGGTTGACAACCCACAGCACAGGGATTACAAAGTTCAATCTCCCGGTGTAGAGGAGGAGATTCGAACATCTGGTGAGGCTACCTCTTCTCCTGTTTCAGCACATGAACAGGACGAAGGTGGTATCATCTCTAAGACCTTCCCAGAGGCAACTGCCAATGAAGGACTTAATCCTGAGGCAGAAAGTCCCCAGTTCCAAGACATAGGGGCACATGTGAATACTGAGCTACACTCAGCACATGTTCATCCTGATTTACTCAGGAGGTCAGCTGATTCAGCTAAGACTGATGATGACCTGAGCTTTTTCTTTGATGTTCTGGCCCAAAACACCATTCTTGAGGCTGAGGTATGCAGACTACAAGAACTGCTTGCCAAAATATCTCAAGAATCAAGTCCATCTGCCCCAATTCACCCACAGATGACAGCTTCTTTTGAAGCTTTCCCAAACACTGAGCCACTCTCAACAACTAAGCCACCAGCCTCTATTTCAGGACCATTTCTCAGGGACAGAACCCTTCTGAGCAAATGGTTGATGCATTTAAATCCTCCTTACCTCTCATCACTCCAATCATCACTAATATTATGCATCAAACCATTGATGAGAGGCTTTCCTCAAATCTTCACAACCTAGTTGATGATGTTGTTTCCAAGAGACTTTCTGACATTCAAACCCCTGAACCTAATGCAACCAAAAAGGGAGAGTCTAAGTCAGTGAAAGAAGTCAAAAGAAAGAGAGTTGAAGAGGAAGAGGCAAAAGAGAAGAAAGAAAAAGAGATGATAACTTACAAGAGAAAGAAAAGTACTGAATAGACTGAAGAGGAGAAAAAGTTAGAAGAACTTATCAAATAAGCTGATGAGAAACATAGCAGATCTATGGATAAGATCATTGATCAAATCTTCAGACAAGGCTTTGACACAGCCAAACTTGACTCTGAGATCAGACGGTTAGAGATTCAAGAGATTGAGAATAGATGGGCCAGTTGCAATGAGAAAGAAAGAGAAAGGTTGGAAGCTATGATCAGATTCTTGTCAAAACATTTGGGAAGACCAGTCATTGAAGTAAAATCATGGTCCAGAGATAGTATTTTGAAGATAACCACCAAAATCTGTTCTTCTGAAGCTTTCAACAAAGGATTAATCATACAAGCTCTTGATGAAGCCGGTGCTGGGAAAAGGTCTGATATGGCAAAGTTATCCAAAGCCTCCCTCACAACCAAAATGATAGAGCAGCCTGTACAATCTCCCTCACCAAAAATACCAACCTCACAACCCTCAAAACCAACTCCTTTAACCAAGAAACCCACTCAATCAACCACCAATGATGCACCTAAGAGGAAGAGAAGGGTGTTGAGGATGGAAGAAGAAGAAGAAGATGATGAGGATGATAGTCTGCCAATTTCTGCTGTTATCAAAATGAAGATGCCTGAGCCTAGGAGTCAACAAACAACAATCACACCTGACACCCAAATGCAAATGGTAAAAGTGAATATTGAAGAAGAAGAACAGCAAAAACAACATGATGAGCAGCTGTTAAGGATGGTTGATAAGGAATTTCCTAAGTCTTCATCCATACAAGCTATGAAGAAACATGCTCAGAGGTTGTATGCTCTCAGATTTACATTTCAATATCAGAAAGAGAGAGTGAGAATTTGGCCTGACCCCAGAGTTAGTGACAGAATTCATAGAAAGAATGTTCCAAGTGGATACAATGGCCAAGTAAAGAAGACTGTAGATGCTGTGATAATGCTGGCCATTATAGTGTCACCCTGGGAAATCCTTGATGACTTCAAGCGAGCTTACAAGACTAAGATGACTCCATAAACTTTATTAGAAAATAAAATGGTGAAGAAGGGGTTAATTTACAAGAAGCTTGAAGAAATAAGAAGAAATGAGCTCCAGTTGTTACTTGAAGGTACTCATCCTGATGAGTTTGCATACAGAGAAATAACTACTGTGGAGCTGAAGAATGAAAAGAATGTCAGATACTTATCAGAATATTATGGGCCTGAGTTCTTCTTTGAAAGTGAAGCTGAAGAACTCACAATGGAAGAAAAAGTTGTTCTTCTTGAGGCCTATGTTAGAGAGTCTTACAGACTTATCATTGGGTAGTAGGTTTCATGATTGGGGTAACAGCTCTGTGTCCAATTCCCCAATACAGAGTTCCCATTCATCCTTTGCCAATCAAAATTTTGAAACCTCTTCCTTGGCTTGAGCTTATTTTGGAAATTTCTGAGCTGATCCAGAAAATGTTTCTGCCAATAAGTGGGACTTCAATAATCTTAAAGGTTTTGGCTGCATTGGTTCAGGGGGAGTTTGTTGGACCAAAAGAACCAATGAGCCAGATCAGAAAAACCTTTAAGTCCCACAGATATCATAACAACTGAAGTGATCTACATCTGCTGAAGACAATGTCTGAAGACAAAGTCTGAAGACAATATGCTGAAGACAAAGTCTGAAGGCAAAGTCTGAAGACAAAGTCTGAAGACAATATGCTGAAGACCAAGTTCTCAGAAGTTGTCACAACAGCTGAAGTAGTTCTTTTCAGTAGTTGTGATGGTTTACTTTTCAGTAGTTTTATTATTGTAAAACATCTAAAGTTCTTACACTTCAGATGTTATAACTTCAGTAGTTGTAATTGTAGTTTATACTTAGCTTTTTATGTAGATGTCCTCAGCTGTTGTGGACATCTTCAGTAGATTTGTTTACTTTCAGTAGTTTGTATAAATCAGTTAGATGTCACTATCAAGTGACATCAGCTGATGTCACATTCTTTTATAAAAGGAATGTTGACCTAATTGTTTTGTAACCGAAGCATTTGCGTGAATGAAAATCTTCCATTTGCAGAAAATCCTCTCTCTATAATCGTCATTGTGTGATTGAATATTCATACTAGTCTTGCTTAAATTTGATCTAATTTGTGTTATATTCTGCTGCAAATTCTAATCTAATTGATCAAACTAGATCCGATCCTATCAATTAGGAATCGATCTACAGCGTTCTATGAACTTGGAGTATGAACTTGGAGGCTTCTGGACGGCTAGGGTACGTCTGGAGTCGAATTGGAATGAATGCTTACGTTTTTCCACGAATTAGGTGGTATTTATAGGTTAGGGTTGCTCATTCGGGCGACTGAACCATTAGCATGGGTCAGTCCTGCGATTGAGCCATGCGGTTGATCCATCCGCACGACTGAGTGTTCAGTCGTACGACTGAGCCAATCTCATGTTACAATCATACGACTGATCCCGTCTCCTGGTTCAGTCGTGCGACTGAGTCATTCGCCTGAAGTTTTTCATGCGTATGGTCCATTCGCATGGGCCATTTGCATGAGAACTTCATATTACTAAGTTTGAATGTATTCATTAATATAACATTATGTGTATCAATTCAAACAATCACAAACATATATAACCAATTCAATATCAACTCATTAATAAAATATTAAACATTATAAATCACAATCAAACATTTTGATTTCATTAATATCCCAACCATTACATAAGCGTAAGACAAACAAGACATATTACATTCATATCAGGATCTTGGTAAATATGTTTCAACAAACTCCCCCTTGGACCTAGATCTATCTAATGTCTTACCTTCTGCATCACCTCTTCATACTTCTTGTACTTTTCCTCTCTTGTGACTCCTGCGTGTATCTCAAATGCAAAGCAGAGTCTTATGACATTTTGGAATTGGAGGGCTTGTACAATATCTTGCGTGTCATAGAATAGTGGCCACTTGTATAATGTGTAGACATCATTAGCAGACAAGTTAGTAAGCCACATCGGGTCAAACACCCTGATGGTATCCATTTGTCCCTCTTTATTTAGAACTATGACCGCCTCCCCGGTTCTCCAATCATAGTACCACCACTTAAAGTGTGGAGTGAAGTCCTGTGGCATCTCCCTGAGAGGGATTCTTGACATTGTTCTTGGGGGACTCCACTTCAGCACTATCTTGGGCTTACCAGTGATGGGATCAACTTCAGAACGTCGGATATACCTCGTAGGTTGTTGAGGTTTGAAGTTGACCCACCTGGTGTGGTACTCTTTCTTTAGTACAGCCTCAAACCAGCCTGACATTTTCCTTGGGTCAGCATATAGCAGCTTCAATTTCGCCAGCTGGTTGAGCTCAAAACCAGGTAGAGTCTTTAGATCATGTGGAAATCTAAAGTACTCTATGCCCTTCTCCCTCTTTATGGCATAAACATTCAGATCCTCAAAATGTGCACGCGCAATAATCCTGCCTGACACCTTATGATGTTTCTTCACTATGTAGAGTTTGGTGTAGACATTCTGTTTAGGAGCTGCGCGTTGGGCTCGGATTTCCTCGAAACAAGCAGCCCATTCTGCCTTTCTGATATCAACATCGTCGTTTGAGGCTTGGGCTTTTCCTTCAATCTTCTCAGACTCTTGCTCCATCTGATCTAATACCTCAAATGTATCACTGACTAGGGATTCACCCAGATTGGGGACCACATTTCCCTCGTTGTCAGCGAACTGAGGATAGTGCTCTGTTGTGACGTCTTCTATCTCTATCTCATCAATGTCATTTAGCTCTTCTTCACTGGTAGACTCAAGAGTTTGAGCATCCTTAATGATCTCATCTGGATTTAGCTTGAACATCTCAGCCAGTTGCTCATTTGAAAGATCATGAATTATTTCCCCTTCTTCAGGGGTATAACTCACAGATCTCCTGACGATCCCTTGCAGATCAAGAATCATAGTCAATTGAGTCTTGACCTGCTGAAGGGGAGCAACATCAAATTCGTCCCTTTGAAAGTTTGGATCTGCTTGATTTAAACATGTAACACATCAAACATTAGTTAATAATCAAGACAGAAATACATTAATCTTAATATAAACATCAAATACATAAGTTTAATACATGATTCAAGTACAAAAGCTATCAAATACATAAACATCTAATCATTACTTTTATCTTGAATCACTGGATCATCACTAGGTGAGGCAGAAGAAGAAGCTCGTTGGTCTTGATTTCTCTTTGATCTTCTTTCTCTACCCTGAGCTGAGGCAGATGCAGCTGCATCTCCTCCTTCATCATCATCATCCTCCTGCCTGTCCTCTGTCTTTTCTTCCTCATTCCCTTCATCATCATCACTCTCTTCATCTTCATCCTCATCCTCATCCTCATCATCATCATCACCATCATCACCATCTCCTACCTTTATCTTCAGAGGCTCATCTTTAGTTCCTTTGAGCTTGAGCATGATAGTCTTTTTAGCATCCTCCAGCTCCTCAATCTTCTTTGCTGATATGACTCTATGCTCTTGGAGTTGGGCAATCTCTTGGCTCTGAGCAGCCATTTGCTGGGCCTGCTGCTCGATCAGCTAAGCCTGCTGAGAGATCTGCTGGGACTGTGCAGCTGTGAGATCTGCCAGCTGACGAATCTGCGCAGTCTTCTCGTCATTGGCTGCTAACAGACACATCACCATATGGTTCAGCGCTGATAGTTGTTCCTCTACCCCAATGGGAGGTAGAGGTGAGCCATATAAATGGGTAGGATGTGATGATGGCCCGGCTTGGTGGCTAGTGGTAGTGGTGGTGGCAGTGGTGAAGATGGGGTTAGGTCTAGATGATAGTGGTGGTGATGTAGGTGTGAATGATATGGTGGTGGATGGGATATATGTAGTGGTGGGTGGTGTGGTGACAGTAGTGGGGGGTGTGGTAGTGGTAGTGATAGTGGCTGTGGTAACAGATTGTGGCTGTAGAGGTGGTAGTGGTGGTGACTGAGGTGGTGGCTGTGGTGGTGATGAAGGTGAGTCTGCGCTTCTTCTTCTTCATGCCGTGGGGCTGAGCCATCCTTTTCTTCCTTGATCCCGTCAAGGAGGATGCTTCCCCTAGAACACGGCTCGACGGCTCTAGAGCATAGGTCGGGTCAACAGCAGTCTCTCCCGATACACTGGGGCGTTCACCAACCGCCCAGAGCCCATGTTCTGTGGGAACGACTTTGCTTCCCACAGTCCTAGTCAGTGGCTCCTCATCTGACTCTTCTTCCTCCTCACCAGGTATAAAATCCTGGTGGAACCCAGCCGACTCTGTTATATCTCCAGTGGGGGCAGATACTGGAGGTGTACTGTCTGTAGCTGTGCCCCTCGGTCAAGTGGCATGGTATCTCCAGCATCCCCGCTATCATCATCATCAGAGTCATGCTCTGGGAGCAATAGCCGCTCATCATCTGAGTCGCTATCATCGTGACGCCACTGACGTCTACCCGGTGCCACATACCTCTCATTGGCCAGATGGCCTATCAATCTCTTTACCCGGGGCTTTACTTGCGTACCCCGGTACACTCTCATACGACCCAGAGTCGTATCATCCATGATCTCTAAAGCCACAGCATCGTGGCGCTCCTTAGGAAGTGATGGCAGCTTCTCATTGAAGATCAGCTGCAAGAATCTGGGGTACATGCAAAAACCCTCCTTACCCTTGGCCTCCAGATTCTCCACAAGATACGAGAAGATCATGCTCGAGAAGCTGAAGGGGTGGTTCAGCACCAGTGCCACATAGGCATTCTGAATCTGGTCTGAAAGATCATCAAACCCACCCCTCCTAGAAGCAATGCACTTCAGAATAACATGTGCTAAGTACTTATACTGGGGACACAGGTTGCTCTTGTTGAGCACACCTGAGTTGATGTCCCCAGTGTACTTAATCCTCAGAAAGCATCCTCTCACCATAAGCGGATGAAGTCTGGTGGGGTGATTAGTATCGTCCCCCAGATCAAGTACTCTCTGAATGTCAGCAGCTGTAATCTCAATATCCATACCACAAATGGAGCTCCGTATGCTGTATGGCTCACGTGAACGATCAACAGAAGCATTCTCCCAGAAGGCCTGATGTAAAGACCTGTAGGGAGTACATGGAGTAGAGATGGCCTTGTGGATCCTAGAACGCCGAAGAAAAGCAATGATCTCTGTAAACTCGGCACCATACTGAGTAGTATGGTCTAGATGAGCACATATATTGTGCTTAGGGTTGATAGACCATCTATCAGCCATTGACCTGAAACACAAGACACAAAACCATTAGAGAGTCACACATCACAATTCAGTTGTAAGTATCTTGTTAAAATTCATTCTGATTCATTCATGCGAATGAATCATGCGACTGAGGTCAGTCGGTTGTCCTATCATGCGACTGAACTCATTCGCGTGAATGAAACATGCGACTGAGTTCAATCTGTTGGCTGATCCTGCGATTGGTTCAGTCAGCCAACTGAGCTCATTCGCATAGTGCATTCGGCCGATTGACCCAATCGCAAGATTCAATTGTGCGATTGGAGTTCATCCGGACAATCAATCGCTTGACCCACTATTCGGTCGACTGAGGTTCGAATCTTGACCAAATCAAGTAATTAATCATGGTTTAATGGTTCGTTAGACTCGCAATCTCATAACTAATAACCTATTTGACTTATTTTTAACATGTTACTTAGTTTCAGTAGGTTATTAGGTCATTTAAGGTCCGGTTCTTGTTTTACTCAAACATCACAAATTAGGGCTCGATTTCTTCTGATTTCTGTGAGATTTCACTTTAGTATACATGTATAAATGTAAATGCACGTCAGAAGATCAATAAGAGTGTATAAACAAGGTCTAAAGAAATTTGGGCAGCGTAACGGTACTGTGTGCGAAATAGGGGCGATTGAGAGTGATGAGGAGAATGTGAACGACTATGGCCCTTTAAATACTGAAACTGAGTTCAATCGGCCGACTGGACTCATTCGCTTAGTTCATTCGGGCGACTGAAGCTCAGTCGGGCGACTGGCTCAGTCGATCACATTCAGTTGGCCGACAGAGGCTCAGTCGGTCGACTGACTCATTCGCACTCTTTCATTCGCACCTTCAGTTGGCCGACTGAAGCTCAGTCGGTCGACTGACTCATTCGCATACTCTCATTCGGTCGAATGGATCAGTCTGATAAGCCATTCGGGTGAATGGTTCATACTTATGTCCAGTCGTGCGAATGGGACCCATTCGCATGATTGGTCCATACTCATGGTCTAGTCGTGCGAATGGGTCATACTTATGAAATTTTCTGCCATTTTGACCATTTAACATTTGAACCCTTTTAACTGTTGAAATAACATTATGAACATTTGATCATCTCAGACATGATCCTTTTAACTTGAAAAACTTTTGATCACCTCAGACGTGACCCTTTTAAACACTTTGTCACCTCAAACGTGACCCATTTATCTTTTGAAAACACATGTGGGACTTGTTATCAAAACCTTTTGATGCTCACTTCTTGGTTTTCATCCAGAGTCGTTAGCAAATTTAGGAAATCATACTGGTACTATTAGATTCCCACATTGATTTGAACTTTCAAGAGTTGTAGCCACGATGATTATCAGTATATTTGTCCTCTTAAATCCATACACAGACTTTTGACACAGCTTGGTGATAGTTTAAGGTTTATTATTTCAACCAACATTTGTGGATCCCACGCTTATATATTAATCAACATTCCTCAGGAGTTTTTGAGCGGTCTACGGGTATTTTGACAAGAAGAGACTATTCTTAGAGCTTTCAAAGAGAAGCCAATCCTCAGGTCAGTGCCATCGCACAGCAGAGAGGCGGCATACAACAATGAATTCAAGAATATCTAGGTTATGCTTATCCTTAGGTCAGTGCCATCGTACAACAGAGAGGCACACAACCTATCTTCTTGTTAGAGCATCTTTAATTTTCTTTTGCACATAATGCACCAAAACATAAGTTATTAGCTTGATAGCATTTGCTTTTCATTTTTTTTCGTGCTTTTCTCTATTTATGGTCATCCGCACACATTTGTGGCGTTTACATGCTCATTACCCCTTATTGGAATATTGTTGATTGTGTTAACCAGTGATAAGATGGGAGCCCACAGCCAGTTGAACAACTTAATTTGATCTTAAGATCACCAATCAGGTCGGATCATCTATTGTGTTGAATCTACCGACATATCATCTGTGGTCTAGCAACCTCTAGGTCTACTTTCGTTGTGTTACCTTAGTAGTTACCAGTTTTTTTATCATCTTTCCTTTTATATTGCTCAGACTACACAGACTTATACTTTGAATTTTGCATCTTTTCTAAATTAAATTTTAAAGTCCCTCTTGATTTGTTCCTGTGTACTATCATTTTCCAGAGAATTTGAATCGGTATCACAGATACGATCTACCTTCTATCAGCTAGCATTTCCTTCTCCCTCGTTTTTTTTAATGTTACTGGCTGACCTATTCTCCCCCTAAAACTTTAAAATCATAACGGATTTACGTATTTTAGGATTTTAATAGACAGCTAAATAACATGAATTTAATTTAAACAGAAAATAGAATAAATAAAGAAAATAAAAAAGAAAAAATTAACTATACTGCATCGGACTACACATGATCATCATCAGGAATAACATCACTTTTCTTTTTAACGTCGTTGACCTCTAACAGATATAGAAAACGTGGTTTGTCAAAAGCTTTTGTATAGAGGTCAGCGCGTTGAAAATCAGTATTTATCTTTACCACATCGATTAAATTCTTTTCAAAACAGTCCCGTATAAAATGATATTTAATCCCGATGTGTTTGGTCTTAGGATGTTGTAATGAATTTTTAGTTACTGCAATTGCAGCAGAGCTATCAACAAAAATAGGAGTAGAAGAGAAATTTAAACCGTAGTCTCGCATTTGCTGTTGAATCCAAATGATTTGTGAACAGCAACTTGCAGCAGCAACGTATTCGGCTTCACAGGTTGACAATGCAACCGAGGTCTGCTTCTTACACTGCCAGGTCACTAATCTCCTCCCAAAGAATTGACACCCTGCTGATGTAGACTTGTAATTCATCTTGCAGCCCCCGTAATCCAAGTCACTATACGCCGTGAGCTCAAAGTCATCATCATGAGGATACCACAACCCAAGTGTGGGTGTGCCCTTCAGATAACGAAATATCCTCTTGACCCCGATCAGATGGTTAACTTTTGGCTTAGCCTGATATCTAGAACATAGACATGTAGCATACATGATATCAGGTCTTGAGGCAGTGAGGTACATAAGAGATCCAATCATTCCTCGGTACATTCTGGCATCTACCAGATCTCCATTTTCATCGGGTGCTATATCATGGTTTGTAGCCAGTGGAGTCCCAGCTGCAGAAGCATTCTCCATATCAAACCGACCGAGAATGTCTCCCACATACTTGGTCTGATGTAGAAAAATCCCTTTGGGTGTCTGATCCACCTGTAACCCGAGAAAGAATTTCATCACCCCCCATGGCACTCATCTCAAACTCCGCCTTCATTACTGCTTCAAACTCTTTGCATAACTCTTCGTTCTTTGAACCGAAGATTATGTCATCGACATAGATCTGTACTAGCAGTAAGTCTCCATCTTTTTCTTTGATAAACAGTGTGCAGTCAATGACTCCCCTGCGAAAGTCGTGTTTCACAAGATGAGTCGAGAGTTTCTCATACCAGGCCCTTGGAGCTTGATGAAGCCCGTACAAGGCCTTGTCGAGTTTGTAAACTCTGTTCCGATGATAAGGATCTTCAAATCCACCGGGTTGACTGACATAAACTGTCTCTCGGATTTCCCCATGAAGGAATGCACTCTTCACATCTAATTGATAGACTTTGATCTTCATATACGATGCATAGGCAAGGAAAATGCGGATGGCTTCCATCCTTGCCACGGGTGCAAACACTTCATTGTAATCAATTCCCTCGACTTGTCGAAACCCCTGAACTACCAGTCGAGCCTTATTCCTGATAATGACACCTTGGTCATCCTTCTTGCATTTCAAGACCCATTTGGTGCCAATGACCATAGCACCTTTAGGTCTATCTACCAGAGTCCATACACCTAACTTCTTGAACTGAAGAAGTTCTTCTTGCATGGCTGTCACACCCTAACCTTGACGGCGGAAACGTCGAGGAGTGAGAGTTAAGATCGTTCACAGCCACATAACGCTATTAATAATCCAAATATAATTTAAACATAAGTTTCATTTGTCACATTACAAACATAAGTCTCAAAGGAATAAAAGCATAACATAGAATGTAACAAATCATTCCATTTTATTTATTTATCTAGGTCCATTCCTAGATGTGCAAGCTTCAAAGTGTAGATATCAAACTTGGGCGTTTCCTGAAACATGTTAAAAATAAAAGGTCAACAATAATGTTGGTGAGCATTCCATAGTTTTTAATACATAGATTATATAAAATATGGCAATTCAAGTCATGAGTTAGTGAATAAAGTGATTAGGGATGTTATGAACAATGTAACAATCAAACCTCGACAAAGTTTTACAAGTCTCAAACGTTTAAAAGTATATACGATCAGCTAAGTGTACTTGGATCAACCAAAGCAGGCTTGTCTTGCCCATAGATCTATGACTTCGCTGGGCTAGCAATAGTTAATGATTGCACATATAACACCATAATATGGTAACCACGAAAGTTCAACTAACCACAACTTAACAAGATAAATTGCCATAGGTTTACAAGTCTCAAATGAGTTTACAAGTGCAATAGTATAAGTTAACATGTTTCACCCCAAAGTGTGAAAATAAGCAAAAGGGGTATGGAAATACTCACTTGATCAAATAATATATAATTGATGATTAAAATGAACAATAGTAAGCGTCGTTTCAACGGTCCTTCACAATGCACCTAAAATATATTTATTTACAAGATTTAAGCCTATTTATAATAAGTTCAACAATTTAACAGGGACTAGGGTTCTAAGTGGAATTTGGGGATTTTCAAATGATTATGTTTATACAAGTGGAATAAATTTATATTTTCTAAGAAAAATATATATTTATATTTTATTCAAAGTTGTGAGAAGAAACAATTATAATAATTCAAAAGGTTATATATATAAAGTTTAAATAAATTTTTATAACTAAGCGTTTATTACTAGATAAACAAAATTAATTGAAAAGGGATATTTGAACCTATAATAATTTACTAATTATTATATTCCATCCATTTTATTAAAAACTATTTAAACAAACAAAAAAAATATTTTATCAAAAAAAACATTTTTATTTAGTCTTAGAAAATTTTTATAAAATCTTTGGAACTTTTGAAAATATTTGAAATTTATAAAAATAATTACCTTATATTTTAAGAATTTTTCCAAAATTAAATCTTTAGGCTAAAAGCCTAAAAAAAACAAATAATAAAACATGAGGGTGCCCGGGTTCGAACCCGGGACCTCATGCTTAAGGGTGTTACAACTTAACCAGTGAACCAGAGGCCTCAGCCGTGTTATGACCTGGATTTTAAGTCTTAAAAACAAGACTTCAAGAAATTCCCCAATTACCAAGAACCCTAGTTTTGATTGATCCCAAATCGAATCCCCAATCGATGATATTAACCCAATTATTGTTAGGGCTTTCGTTCCTCAGATAAAATCGAGCATATATGTATATTTAATTACCCGAATTGAAAACGGATTGATGAGGAACGATCGAAGAACAATCGCGACCCCAACTTGATTCTGTTCGACGCGCAAATGTCAATAATAATCCAATTGCTTGTGCAGGAAACTTCTAATGATCTCTGAGATCAAAAGCCCTCGTTCAATTTTTGTTTATGTTGATCAGGAGGCGGAGTTCGAATAGGATCAGTTCGCGATTCTTGTGCGTAATCGAAGATGGTGTTTGGGCGTTTCTTGGATGAAATTGCAAGTGATGATAGGTTAGGAATAGTTAACCGATGGTTTATGTTCAATTAATTGGGTTATTATCACCAATTGTACGTTGAACGGTTAAAAATTGATTGGAGTTTTCGGTTTTGAGTGATTTACTAGCACATGAACGTTTCAGGTTGTGATTTCGACAGTTACAGGTTCGATTCAAGTTCCAGACTCGATTTGGAACGGTTTGGTTTATCAAACGAGGGGTTATAACCGGTTTAAGGCCTTCGCCGGAGCTTTGGCCGCCGATGGCCGGAAGGCTGCCGGAATTGCGGGTGGAAGGGGGGGATTTGGGTTTGATTTTCACGAATTACACCTTTAGTCCCTATAATTTTCAATGCTTACTATTTTATGCTCAAACTTTGTTTTCAAAGTTTCTAAATTTACAATAGGGCCCCTTAAACTTAGTTAAGTTTTAACTTGTTAATTTTTTTTATACCTTATCAAAATCATTATCATTATTAATATTAGTATTATTATTATTATCATTATTATTATGATTATTATTATTATTATTATTATTATTATTATTATTATTGGTCATATTATTATTAATATTTTTTTTATTATTACTAATATTATCATTATTAACTTTTACTATTATTTTTAGTATTATTATTATTATATAATTTACTATCTTTTCTTATTAATGTTATTATTATTAAAATCCTTATTATGATTATTACTTATTCATTAACATTATCAACTTTCAAATTAAGTAAATTAAAGACAAGTTAAAGCAATATGCATAAGAACTCTATAAGTTTCATATTATGCAAACATGGTCCCTAAACAAATTTAACAAAGTTACTTTAATTTAACCTAAAAAAACAAGATGTTACAGTCTCCCCAACTTAAAAGAATTTCGTCCCGAAATTAAGAACGAACTAAACGAATAAATGCGGGTATCTCTTTTTCATATGGTCCTCACGCTCCCAAGTGAACTCAGCTCCACGTTTGTTTTCCCAACGAACTTTGACGATCGGTGTGGTAGTTGTTCGGGTCTTCTTCAGGGTTCGATCCATAATCTCAACAGCCTTCTCAACGAAATGCAACGACTCGTCTATTTGTATTTCCTCTAATGGAATATGCAAATTTTCATCAGCCAGACATTTCCTCAAGTTTGAGACATGGAAGACAAGATGAACTCCGCTAAGTTCAGAAGGTAGCTCCAGTTTGTAAGCCACCTTCCCAATTCTTTTCAGAATCTTGAAGGGTCCTACAAAACGTGGGGCTAACTTACTCTTCTTCCCAAAACGTACAACACCCTTCCATGGAGAGACCTTAAGAAGAACCATATCGTCGACTTGAAACTCCAACGGTTTGCGTCTTTTATCGGCATAACTCTTTTGGCGACTTCTAGCCACCTCAAGGTTATTTCGAATTTTGGAAATTTTGTCAGTCGTTTCTTGAATAAGTTCCGGACCAGTGATAAGATTTTCCCCAATGTCAATCCAACAGATTGGAGAACGGCATTTACGACCATACAAAGCCTCGAAAGGTGCCATCTTGATACTTGAGTGATAACTATTGTTATACGAAAATTCCGCGAGCGGTAAATGCGTATCCCAATCACCACCAAAATCAAGGACACAAAGACGCAGCAGATCCTCGAGGGTTTGGATTGTTCGTTTGGTTTGACCATCGGTTTGAGGATGGTAAGCCGTACTTAAATCCAATTGAGTACCCAAGAGTTCTTGCATCAAAGACCAAAAGTGTGAAGTGAAGCGAGCATCCCGATCGGAAATAATGTGTAAGGGCATGCCATGACGACTCACAATTTCGTCAATGTAGATTCGAGCCAACCTTGAAACCTTGTACGTATCTCGTATGGGTATGAAATGTGCTGTCTTGGTCAAACGGTCAACAATGACCCATATGCTATCATGACCACGAGGTGTACGGGGTAACTTGGTTATGAAATCCATGGATATATGCTCCCATTTCCACATAGGGATTTTAGGTTGCTCAAGTAAACCACTTGGTCGTTGATGCTCGGCTTTGACCCTTGCACACGTGAGACACTTAGAAACATAAGTCGCGATATCTTTCTTCATTCCAGGCCACCAATATTGACCACACAAGTCCATGTACATCTTATCGGAACCAGGATGAATGGAATATCGGGTTTGATGAGCTTCGTTCATAATGAAGTGCCGAAGGTTGTCACGATTCGGGATCCAAAGTCGATTCAAGAAGTACCACATGCCATTCGGTTTTGTCTCCAGTTGTGACCGAACGTTAGACATCAAATCTTCATCTTTCCCTTCGTCGGTTAGTGCCGTTTGTTGAGCCTCGCGAATGCATAACTCGAGGTCACTATCGATCCTTATGTTTTGGAGCATGATAGTAGCCTCGTTGACATCCACATGGATCTTGGTATCAAATTTTCCTAGCGTATCAAACCATTGCCTTCGATCTCGAATCTCTTGAAGCGAGACAGCCTTATTGTGAACCTTGCGACTTAGCGCGTCGGCTACAACATTCGCCTTTCCAGGATGGTAGCGGATGTCGCAGTCGTAGTCGCTAATTAACTCGATCCATCGTCTTTGTCTCATGTTGAGATCCTTTTGGTTAAACACGTGTTGGAGACTCTTATGATCGGTGTAGACTATGCATTGCGTCCCATATAAATAGTGTCGCCAAATCTTCAATGCGAAAACCACAGCACCAAGTTCGAGATCGTGAGTTGTGTAGTTCACTTCATGAACCTTCAATTGCCTCGACGCGTATGCTATAACTTTGTCTCGTTGCATGAGAACACAACCAAGACCTTGATTAGAAGCATCGCAATATACAGTGAAGTCATCATTCCCATCGGGAAGTGTGAGAATAGGAGCGTTGCACAACTTGCGTTTTAATGTCTCGAAAGCTTCTTCTTGCTCGGGTCCCCATTCAAAGAGTCGATTCTTTTGAGTTAGCGCCGTTAATGGTTTAGCAATCTTCGAGAAATTCGCTATGAACCTACGGTAATATCCCGCTAAACCCAGAAAAGAACGAACCTCGGTTGGGGTTGTGGGAACGCACCAATTCTTCACGGCTTCAATTTTAGCAGGATCAACGTGAATTCCTTGGCTATTCACCACATGCCCTAAGAATTGAACTTCTTCCAACCAAAATTCACACTTGGAAAACTTAGCGTACAATTGCTCCTTCCTCAAAAGTTCAAGAACTTGTCGCAAGTGTGTCTCGTGATCGACTTTCGTCTTGGAATAGATAAGAATGTCATCAATGAACACAATTACGAACTTATCCAAATACGGTTTACATACTCGATTCATGAGATCCATGAACACGGCAGGTGCATTGGTCAAGCCAAAAGGCATGACCATGAATTCGTAGTGCCCATATCGAGTACGAAAAGCGGTCTTTGGAATGTCATCATCGTGGACACGTAGTTGATGATACCCAGAACGTAGATCGATCTTTGAGAATTGAGTTGCTCCTTGGAGTTGACCGAAGAGGTCAACGATTCGAGGAAGAGGGTATCGGTTTTTGATAGTAAGCTTGTTGAGTTCCCGGTAGTCAATGCACATACGAAATGAACCATCCTTCTTCTTCACAAACAGTACAGGTGCACCCCACGGTGATGAGCTAGGGCGAATGAAACCCTTATCGGTCAACTCTTGTAATTGACTAGCTAGTTCTTGCATCTCAGACGGTGCAAGACGATAAGGTGATTTAGCCACAGGGTTTGCGCCAGGGATTAAGTCAATTTTGAACTCAACTTCTCGCACGGGAGGTAACCCTTTAAGATCCTCGGGAAAAACCTCGGGAAAATCTCGCACAACAGGAATGTCTTTCAACTCCTTACCCTTGGCTTTCGTATTAACTACATATGCCATGAAAGCCATGTAGTTTTTACTTAAGTACTTGCGGGCCTTGATGCAAGACATGAGTTTGAGTCTTTGGGATGATTTCTCCCCAAAGACCTTCAAAGTATCCCCAGTCGTTAAAGGAATTCGGATACACTTCTCGAAGCATAGAATTTTCGCACGATGCTTGGCTAACCAATCCATACCAATGATAACATCAAAGCTTCCCAATTGCATAGGAATAAGGTCGATGAAGAACTCGTGTTCGTTAAGACTTAAAGTGCAGTCACGTATTACGACGTCCACGACAATAGATTTTCCATCGGCGACTTCGACCGTGAAAGATCTTTCCAGATTGACGCGCGGTTTAGAAAGTAAAGACTCGAATTACAGGGACACGAAACTCCTATCGGCACCCGAATCAAATAGTACAGATGCATAATGATTATTTACAAGATACATACCTGTTTGGTAACAACCTATTATTGGTATGATGAACATAGATAGGAATTTTTACAAGACAAGAAAGGACTAAAAGGGATTCAACGACGTACCATTCACCACGTCGTTGTTGGCTTGTGCTTGATTGGCGTTGATGTTGAAAGCCCTTCCACGAGCCGCTAGCATAGTTCCCGCATTGCGAAGACATTGCGGACGAATATGGCCAGCCTCGCCACAGTTATAGTAGGTTCGATTGGTAAGCATGGCAGTGTTGTTTGGCGCACGAAGACAAGTAGCCACCAAATGACCATACTTTCCACACAGCGAGCAGACTCGGCATGGAATGTTGCTTGAATGATGGTACTTGCACGTGTTACACAAAGGATGTGGACCAGCATAAACTTTAGCCATGGGAGCTTGATTCGCAACCACCATTTTTTTTTGAGGAGCGTTTGGGGCGGTCACAGCGTAGTTGCGTGTCGAAATGAACTTACGCTTTTTGTTTTGAGAAGATGACTCAGCCCTTACCTCCTTTGTTGCCTCGGGTATCACCTTTGTAACAGACTTGGAACCCTTTGCCGACATAGTGCCAGCTCTTATATGATTCTCAGTGAGCTGTGCAGTGATAATAATTGCTTCCTCCAAAGTTGTGGGCCTACTACCCACCACGGCATCTTGAATTTGAGGTGGCACCCCCTTGATAAATTTCTCGATGTTACGGGGCACGGTGTCCACCATGTGTGGTAGGAGCATACTCAACTCATCATGCCGGGTGGAATAAGCCAAGTGATTCCCACCATCTTGTTTGAGATTCCAGAATTCCTCCTCTAGCTTTTGTAACTCGCTCCTTGGACAAAACTTTTGAATCATAACCTCCTTGAATTCCTCCCAGGGCAAGGCCAAAACAATCTCAGTTCCACGGTTTCTCTTTTCACTATTCCACCATGTGAGTGCTCGTTGTTGAAGAACACTTGTGGCATAGCGAACCTTGAACTCGTTGGGACACTCGCTAACAATGAACGTATTCTCCATACTTTCAAACCACTCGAGAAGTCCAGTGGCTCCTTCTTTTCCACTAAAGCTAGTGGGTTTGCACGAGTTGAAGTGTTTGAAAGTGCAAGTACGGTTGTTCCCTTGTTGATTGTTCCCATTTTGATTGTTGCTATTGTCTCCATTAGCACCACTATTGTTTCCATTGGTGTTGTTGTTGCTATTAGCCATTAGTGTGCTATTAAGTTCAACAACCATAGTCGGGAGAACGGCAGCCATTTGTCGGGCAATCATGGCAGCCAGCTTACGGTCGGAACTTCCCCGCTTTCCATGGTGACGAGACATGCTGGATATACAAAAATGAGTTAGTTACAGGAGCGGGGATAACAAAGGATAGTAGTTTAACAAAGATAAGCTAAGGGTTATAAGGTACACGGAATGATTCCATTTGGTAACGCATTACCATTTGGAAACATTGACACGTCAAGGTGAATTGACCCATTTACCTTAGAAACTAGTGTATTTTGACCATAGTTTATCACTCATCCCAGAAATCCCCAGGTAAGCATAACTAGTCCCGTAGGATTTATGCGATATGCTTGCCTTAGCCCAAGGGCCTTTTGCCAGGAAAACCAGGATACAGGTGTCTATGTGTCACACAATATTTCTTAGGTTCAGAGAATCAAAACCTTGATGAGATTTATATAGATTAGACATAACGTCCAAGGATCCAAGTCATAACATAAGCATAAGGTTCCACATGTCGACGAGAATAAGATTAAGAGAGTTCATGTTCGGGGAGTGTCAAAGAGTGGAAGTTAAGTTTAGGGAGACAAGTAACAATGTTTAGGCAATCCTATGCTAAGGCATCAAACTGCACATAAGAGGCATAGCATTATGTAGCATGAAAAGTATATAATTTACAAGATAGAAATATAATTCCATAAGGTTCATGCATACTATAGCCTAGGTCACCATTTCTAATAACCTAGATCCCTATAGTTATGGGCTTTGATACCAATCTGTCACACCCCAACCTTGACGGCGGAAACGTCGAGGAGTGAGAGTTAAGATCGTTCACAGCCACATAATGCTATTAATAATCCAAATATAATTTAAACATAAGTTTCATTTGTCACATTACAAACATAAGTCTCAAAGGAATAAAAGCATAACATAGAATGTAACAAATCATTCCATTTTATTTATTTATCTAGGTCCATTCCTAGATGTGCAAGCTTCAAAGTGTAGATATCAAACTTGGGCGTTTCCTGAAACATGTTAAAAATAAAAGGTCAACAATAATGTTGGTGAGCATTCTATAGTTTTTAATACATAGATTATATAAAAGATGGCAATTCAAGTCATGAGTTAGTGAATAAAGTGATTAGGGATGTTATGAACAATGCAACAATCAAACCTCAACAAAGTTTTATAAGTCTCAAACGTTTAAAAGTATATACGATCAGCTAAGTATACTTGGATCAACCAAAGCAGGCTTGTCTTGCCCATAGATCTATGACTTCGCTGGGCTAGCAATAGTTAATGATTGCACATATAACGCCATAACATGGTAACCACGAAAGTTAAACTAACCACAACTTAACAAGATAAATTGTCATAGGTTTACAAGTCTCAAATGAGTTTACAAGTGCAATAGTAGAAGTTAACATGTTTCACCCAAAAGTGTGAAAATAAGCAAAAGGGGTATGGAAATACTCACTTGATCAAATAATATATAATTGATGATTAAAATGAACAATAGTAAGCGTCGTTTCAACGGTCCTTCACAATGCACCTAAAATATATTTATTTACAAGATTTAAGCCTATTTATAATAAGTTCAACAATTTAACAGGGACTAGGGTTCTAAGTGGAATTTGGGGATTTTTAAATGATTATGTTTATACAAATGGAATAAATTTATATTTTCTAAGAAAAATATATATTTATATTTTATTCAAAGTTGTGAGAAGAAACAATTATAATAATTTAAAAGGTTATATATATAAAGTTTAAATAAATTTTTATAACTAAGCGTTTATTACTAGATAAACAAAATTAATTGAAAAGGGATATTTGAACCTATAATAATTTACTAATTATTATATTCCATCCATTTTATTAAAAACTATTTAAACAAACAAAAAAATGTTTTATCAAAAAAACATTTTTATTTAGTCTTAGAAAGTTTTTATAAAATCTTTGGAACTTTTGAAAATATTTGAAATTTATAAAAATAATTACCTTATATTTTAAGAATTTTTCCAAAATTAAATCTTTAGGCTAAAAGCCTAAAAAAAACAAATAATAAAACATGAGGGTGCCCGGGTTCGAACCCGGGACGTGTTGCAACTTAACCAGTGAACCAGAGGCCTCAGCCGTGTTATGACCTGGATTTTAAGTCTTAAAAACAAGACTTCAAGAAATTCCCCAATTACCAAGAACCCTAGTTTTGATTGATCCCAAATCGAATCCCCAATCGATGATATTAACCCAATTATTGTTAGGGCTTTCGTTCCTCAGATAAAATCGAGCATATATGTATATTTAATTACCCGAATTGAAAACGGATTGATGAGGAACGATCGAAGAACAATCGCGACCCCAACTTGATTCTGTTCGACGCGCAAATGTCAATAATAATCCAATTGCTTGTGCAGGAAACTTCTAATGATCTCTGAGATCAAAAGCCCTCGTTCAATTTTTGTTTATGTTGATCAGGAGGCGGAGTTCGAATAGGATCAGTTCGCGATTCTTGTGCGTAATCGAAGATGGTGTTTGGGCGTTTCTTGGATGAAATTGCAAGTGATGATAGGTTAGGAATAGTTAACCGATGGTTTATGTTCAATTAATTGGGTTATTATCACCAATTGTACGTTGAACGGTTAAAAATTGATTGGAGTTTTCGGTTTTGAGTGATTTAATAGCACATGAACGTTTCAGGTTGTGATTTCGACAGTTACAGGTTCGATTCAAGTTCCAGACTCGATTTGGAACGGTTTGGTTTATCAAACGAGGGGTTATAACCGGTTTAAGGCCTTCGCCGGAGCTTTGGCCGCTGATGGCCGGAAGGCTGCCGGAATTGCGGGTGGAAGGGGGGGATTTGGGTTTGATTTTCACGAATTACACCTTTAGTCCCTATAATTTTCAATGCTTACTATTTTATGCTCAAACTTTGTTTTCAAAGTTTCTAAATTTACAATAGGGCCCCTTAAACTTAGTTAAGTTTTAACTTGTTAATTTTTTTTATACCTTATCAAAAACATTATCATTATTAATATTAGTATTATTATTAGTATCATTATTATTATGATTATTATTATTATTATTATTATTATTATTATTATTATTATTATTATTATTATTATTGGTCATATTATTATTAATATTTTTTTTATTATTACTAATATTATCATTATTAACTTTTACTATCCTTATTATGATTATTACTTATTCATTAACATTATCAACTTTCAAATTAAGTAAATTAAAGACAAGTTAAAGCAATATGCATAAGAACTCCATAAGTTTCATATTATGCAAACATGGTCCTTAAACAAATTTAACAAAGTTACTTTAATTTAACCCAAAAATACAAGATGTTACAATGGCACTCACCCATGCCTCATCATTCAATGCTTCACTGACATATTTTGGCTCAAACTGCGAGACAAAACACCAATAAGCACCATCGTGAATGTATCCTTTTTCCATAACCGAGGCATAATCAGCTGAGTACAGCTGATTTCTGGTTTCCACTCCTGATCTGACATCCCCAATGACATTGTCTAGGGGATGATAGACATTTAGACGTGATCCTGGAGTGGTAGGAACAACTACCTCAGAGCCAAGATTATGAACATTTGGTTCTGCATCTGAAGTAGATGGAGTTTGAGGTTCCGAAGTCGAAGAGGCATCACTGTTAGATGCTTGTGGACTTGCAGGAATTGGAACCTGTCCCTCCTGATTGTTCTGGTCATCTTCTTCAGTTTCATCTTCTGAGGAGGAGTCACTGTCTTCGAGTGCTCCCCCTGAGTGGTGAGATGATTCTCCCTGTGAGCTCGATGATGTTGAATCAAGAGATGGTGTATTCAAGATATCATACATCATCTGTGTAGCTTACTCGTCATCAGAAGGGGAGATAGGTATGTTGAAGGACTTGAAGAATCCATCATAGTCAAAAAGTAAGAGGGTCCTTTTCCAGTAGGTGGTGTGGTATATCTCTGAACATCAACATTACACCACACTTCTACTAAACCCGTTGAGTTGTTGTAAACTCTCTTGTTCGGTATGTTGTATCCTAGGAAGATACCTTCATCAGCCTTCTCGCTGAATTTTTCTTCTTGAGTCTTCTTCAGAAGTGTGCACGGCGCGCCAAATGGTTCGAGATACTCCAAATTAGGTTTACGTCGTTGTAGTAACTCGTAACACCTCTTACCATGGCGCTTGACTACCAGAACTCGATTTAATGTGTAACATGCATTTGCCACTGCCTCATTCCAGAATTGGATAGGCAATTTCGAGTCTGCTAGCATTGTCCGTGCTGTCTCTATCAGGCTTCTATTCTTCCTCTCAGCAACACCATTCATCTGAGGCGTGTAGGCAGAAGTGAACTGGTGCACGATTCCCTTTTCCTTGCAGTAAGCCTCCATCCACTGATTCTTGAATTCTGTCCCGTTGTCTGAGCGTACCTGTCTCACCTTCAGCTTGTAGAGAGATTCCAGTGTGATTACTAACTCCTTGAATGACTCAAATGTTTCTGATTTGGACTTCAGAAACATTACCCAAGAGAATCTTGAGTAATCATCAGTAACCACATAGTAGTACAAGTCACCTGCAATGCTCTATATACTGACTGGACCAAACAGATCCATGTGAAGAAGTTCAAGAGGAAGCTTGATAGAATGAACTTTCTTTTCCTTATGAGACTTCTTCGTCTATTTGCCTTTATTCCATGCTACACAGAAATCCGGAAGTTGGAAATTTTTGACGTTGACTCCTCTCACGAGATCCTTCTGGATCAAGTGATTCATCTTCCGTTGATTAATGTGTCCCATTCTCCTATGCCAGGAAATGGAGTCCTTCTCAGTAGCCTTCGATAGGAAGCACTGAACTTCATGATCCGTTGTAGAAGCCGTTGAGAGATCCAAAACATAAAGGTCTTTATATCTTGAAGCTGTCATCAAAACTTGGTCCTCCGAAATCACGTAGTCTTTCTTTAGGACGTAACACTTCTTGTTGTCGAATATGACTTTAAATCCTTTGTCACATATTTGGGAAACAGAAAGTATGTTGTTTTGAAGTTGTTGAACATAGTTCACTTTATCAAACTTAACTTTCTGATTTCCAACCTCTCCCTGAGCTGTGATATAACCTCCTTTGTTACCAGCAAAAGAAACATGCCCTCCTTTTATTTGTTTGACGTTTGATAAAAGAGCCTTGTTTCCTGTCATGTGCCTGGATGCTCCGCTATCTACAATCCACGTGTTGGTTTCAGCACTGTAGCGAACACCCTGCACATTTAATTTAAAACATTAGTTTAGGTTAGAAACCCAAGCCTTTACTGGCTTGGGTTTCCCAGAGGCATCACACATCATGAATTCAACTCATTGACCCTTAGAATGTGAGGGTAGCTCAGGTGCCTTCTTGTCATCATTATCAGACACAGAGGATGACTTTTCTTTCCATAAGCCAGATTTGTGTAAGGCCTGTTTGTGATAAACAGACGACTGGCTAATGGGTTGAACTTTGGGTTCACTAGTTCTTCTAGGTGGAGTTAAAGAACTCCTCTTAGAACACCTAGGTTTTGAATCCTGAAGTTTAATTTTCTTCCTAGGTGTCTGATAGTAAGGACAAAAAGAAGCAATGTGTCCACACTCTCCACAGTTGTAGCATGACCTGCTATCAACTTTATGATTAAACTTTTGTTTTGGAGATGTGTGTGACACCCTAGTGACATCATTAATTTTGGGTTTTGACTCTACTTCTTTTGATGTTTTCTCTTGTTTAACAAACTTAATTGTTTTAACATTTTTAACATCTTTTCCTTTTTGGTTAACTGGATTTTGACATGATACTTGTGAAAGGTTAACATTAATAGTCTTTTTAGATTCAGATTTGACTTTGTTTGACCCTAACTTTATATTAACCTTTTCAAATTCTTTTTCCAGATTAACAAAAGGCATTTTACCCTTTGCCTTTGCGGTGGCCTCCTTTTGTTTTGTTCCAGATTCAATTGAAGAACATGAGGAATCTAGATCACTTACAAGAGGAGTAGACACCACATGATCCTTGATAGGATTGTTATTTATTGGTCTACTCTTAGTGTTCATCAAGGTCTCAGGTGGTGGTGGAACCACTTTATAACCCAAACCCTGTCCATTGTTACGCTCTCTCACTAAGTGTTGTATGAGATGAACTTGTCCAACTGTGCAGTTTTTGCTTTAATGAGTTGACTTCTACTTCTAAAATTGCTTTTTGTTTCTTAGTGTCTTCTAGGGAGTTAATATAGTACCTAATGTCAATAGCTTGGTTAAAGGCTACTACTTCAGTTTCCCTAAGCTGTTTATTCAAAAGGTCTAACTTTTCTTTGTAACTATGCTCATTTTGTTTTAAAACTCTATTTGCCTCTGAGCACAGTTGTTTTATTACAATCAGAACAAGCATGATTTTGGAAGAGTTGGTCAGTAGTACTTACCTGAGGAGGTTCTGATGAATTAGCCATCAACGCAGCATCCGATGTCTCTGGTGATTCTGTCTTTGTTGTAGATGTCCCTTCTTCAGGCTTGTAGCTGACCTCTGTTGCAGTCTCTTCACTGTTTGACATCGCTAGCTCAACTGCAATATCTCCTTCACTCGCGGAATCATCATCTAAGTCTTCTACGCTCGCAATATTAGATTCTCCCGGAGAGACAAACCGAAAGCTCCAGTCCTGTCCTTCATCATCATGGGCAGTCAAGGCTTTTGGATCCTTGCTTGATGAAGTAGAACTGCTAGCTTGCTTGTCTTGACGAGTGAAGGACGAGAATGGATTCTCGTTCCCAGTCTTCTTTGGCTTCACACACTCTCTTTTGAAGTGCCCCTTTTCTCCAAAGTTGAAGCAGGTCACCTTGCTCTTGTCAAAGCCAAATGTAGTGTCCTTAGTAGAAACCAAGTTTTGTGCGGTCTTTTTCACAAACTTCTTCGCCCTCCGGACAGCACTTGCTAATGCCCACATAATATCCATCCTCTCCAGTTCAGTCTCATCTACCTGCTCGTAGTCCTCATCTGCCAGATGGCAGTTTCCGATTTTCCCAGCAACAAGTCCATCATAGGAATGGACCACTGCTGCCAAGAGATCCATGTGCTCTCATGCTACTTCTATTGTCACGTTTCCGAGATTCTCGGTCTTCAGTCTAGTAGCATTTGCTTCAGATCCAATATATTGGGTACTAGAAGACCCTGACGTTTCTGATCCTAAAGGAGAGACTTGTGAAGGACCAGATGAGCTTGACACAAAGGCAGTCTGAAGAGGTGCTCCAGACGTCTTTACTTGAGGAGTGGCATTGTACAAAGCTGGATTCTGAGTGTATGAAGACTTCTGAGCTCGGTACTTCATCCTAAGTGCTTCTATTGCAGATTTAGAATGAAATCATTGATGTCCATAGTTGCTAGCAATCCATTCTGTCTCAGATTTGAAACAAACGAAGACCAACTTTCTGGCAACCCATCTGCAAAATTTGACACTTTATCTTCCATGGTAGTTTTAACACCATGTGTATGCAGCTCGCTCATCAAATGGTAGAATCTATCAATGACATCGTCCAAACTCTCATTTCCCATCGATGAGAAGTTGTCAAATTCTTTCTTCAACTCCTTAGCTTTAATGGCCTTCAGCGAAGCATTCCCGTCATATCTTTTCTCCAGCTCATCCCATAACTTCTTGGCTTGCTTATTCTCAGAGTACTGGTGAAAAATATCCCTAGGGATAGACTGTGTTAGCAATGCATATACTCTTTTTTCTTCATTATATTTAACTTTCTATGCATCAGTCATTCCTCCTAAAGTAAGTTTCTCCCCATCGGCTCCCACCGGCATACTGTATCCCGTCTCAATAGCTTCCCACATATTTGGATCCACTCCATTGAGGTAGATCTCAAAACGTTGTTTCCAGTGGGGAAACTCATCTAACGTTATAAGCTTCGGGGGTTTATTATGATTCCCCACCTCACTCTCTAGTAGCAGTAAGTTCTGAATCCGTGAGTCCTTCCCGGCTGTAAACGCTGACAACTGATCCTCCATCTCGATTAACTTTAAGTCTCTTAAACAATCTGTTAACTGGTGCGAATGGAGTGATGCGAATGGGCTACCCGTGCGAATGAACTATGCGACTGGTTCAATCGTGCGGCTGAACTAAGCGATTGGTCCAGTCGTGCGAGTGAAACTGATGCGTATGAACAATGCGACCGGTAGGCTTAGTCGTACGAATGAAGATGCGACTGAGTCCAATCGTACGTCTGGGGAATGCGAATGAAGTCCAGTCGTACGATTGGGTCAATCGTGCGACTGAAGCTGCTGTTTTCAGAAAATTTCTAGGTTTAACGTGTTTTGGTCGTAAAAACCCGAATTTTCACCAACCCTAATCGCCTTATGCCGTAGAAACCAAAACTTGATAAGCAGAGGACGTCCAAGACAACTTTTGACACAAAAAGATTGCGTTTTTAGTGAAAAAACACAAACTTTGTATCAAAATTGATTCACGTAATCAAGAGCCAAAGCTCTGATACCACTTGTTAGGATCTGGTATTTGAACGGAACACCAACTGATTAACGTGTTAACCAAACCAAATAGTGTGGAATCCTATTTGATTGGCGATCCAATCAGTGAGAACGCACGTAGAAACAATAAGGTATTGAATCTAACGTTAAGAATCGATTAGGAATCGATCTACAGCGTTCTATGAACTTGGAGTATGAACTTGGAGGCTTCTGGACGGCTAGGGTACATCTGGAGTCGAATTGGAATGAATGCTTACGTTTTTCCACGAATTAGGTGGTATTTATAGGTTAGGGTTGCTCATTCGGGCGACTGAACCATTAGCATGGTTCAGTCGTGCGATTGAGCCATGCGGTTGATCCATCCGAACGACTGAGTGTTCAGTCGTGCGACTGAGCCAATCTCATGTTACAATCATATGACTGATCCAGTCTCCTTGTTCAGTCGTGCGTCTGAGTCATTCACCTGAAGTTGTTCATGCGTATGGTCCATTCGCATGGGCCATTCGCATGAGAACTTCATATTGCTAAGTTTGAATGTATTCATTAATATAACATATGTGTATCAATTCAAACAATCACAAACCTATATAACCAATTCAATATCAACTCATTAATGAAATATTAAACATTATAAATCATAATCAAACATTCTCATTTCATTAATATCCCAAGCATTACATAAGCGTAAGACGAACAAGACATATTACATTCATATCAGGATCTAGGTACATATGTATCAACAGATCCTCCATTCTATGAGGACCATCTGCTTGAATTCTAAAAGTCCTGTCAAGAGGTCATAATGGATGGGGAGAAGGCACTGTCTGGTACAGTGCAGGGGAGGAAAATCTTCATCAATCCAGCGATCATCAACACTCATCTTCAGCTGGATGATAAGGAAGGTGAATTTTCCTTTCCCAAAGAAGTTGTAAACCACTCCTTTCAGTAGATGGGCTATGAAGGAGATTTCTCTGTAAAGACGTTCAAAAAAAGGGAGGTCTCATCCCAATGGAAGTACCTATTACATGTGGTCATCCACAGCTTGTCCAACAAGCATGGGGGATGGGACCAGATTCCTGAGGATCTGTCCTTCATTGTGCATGGAATGGTTCAAAGGATCAAGTTCTGGTACTCTCAATTTGTCTATACAAATTTACTTGCAAACTTGGACTCCTTAGAGTATTACATGTTTCCTAGATATGTTCAATTGGGCTCACAGTTGAGGGAGACAGGTAATATTCTTAAACTGGGATAGATGAAGCCATGCATATTTAAGATAATGAAGAAGCCAACTGTTGGCTTCTTTGGGGTAGAAACAGCCCTTGTCCCCAAAATGTTAGAGCTCATTGCTCAAGGTGACAACCTAGCAACACAAGCTAGTGTTGAACCCACACCTTCTACTTCTCAACCACCATCACAACCTAAAATACTCCTCACCTACCAAAGAAAATCCAAACAAACCCATGCATTAGCTATTCAGCTTATGTAGGCCCCCATATCATCACCTATACAGGAGGAAGTGGACACTAGAGCTCCCACTTCTCCTGAGGAGCAAACCACTCCCATCTCATAAAGAATCAGTGTTGAGGTTTCTCATACTCAATCTGATGAGCTCATTAGCTCATCATCCTTAAGCCTTCACTATGAGTCTTAACACTCAAGTGAACAACCTTCAGGGGAAAGTTACCATTCCCAGCCTCTAGATCTCAACCAACCTATCCCTAACCTTGAATTCTATGATGATGAAGACATGGGATTCAGTGAGTACCATGAGTCTCTCTACTCTTCCCCCACTCAAAGAGAGATAAGTGCTCCTAGCTCTCCCCTATCTAGCCTACGCCATTCACCCATTACTGAGGTTGATCTCTCTAAACCTGTTCAGGAGGTCCATATGGAAGAGGCTCTCACTTCTGCAAGTGATTACATCATTAAAACCTCCCATAGCAACTCAGCCCATTGACACTTCACTTGAAACTATCAGTGAGCAGGGGAAATCCAACAACCAATAACATGATGCTGGTGGTGAGAGTGAAGACTTTGGTCCAATTCTCTCATCCGCCAATGATTCTTCTAATGAAGATGAGGGGAACTTGAGACTAAAGGTGCAAAAACTGTCACAAACTTGCTCCTATCTAGTCTCTAAGGTTAGTCATCTGGAATCTCAGGTGACTACCTTACAAAATAGGGTCAATGATCAACAACTTGAGATATCTTATCTCAAGGAACAACTAGTTGGGAGACCTTTAAGGATAGCTCATCTAGGAACACAAGAACCTGTGAATGTGATTGACCTAACTCCTAACTCACCAATGCAATATCAAAAAAGGAGAGAAAGTCATAGCAATCACAGAACCTAGAAGTTCTTCATAGAGTAGGGACATTGAGGACTCAGCATCCTTACTTGCAATTGTCCATACTCAGCATTGATGTGGACTCACTAGACTCACTCATTCAGAGTCTCTTTAAGGAAGGTATTCCAAAGGCTATCTCATCCCCACCCCAAGGAATTTCAAACTAAATTAGTGGGTGAAGGTATGATGCTGATAGAAGAGCCCTCATACTTTAAAGAGTTCAAGGGCAGCAAGAAGTTTTCAAATGTAAGATCTTGAACTACTATGAAGGTCTTGACCTGGTCAACATGACACTTGCCAACCCAAGCCAATCTAGGCAAGCTGACAGACTGGCTCAAAGGATTCAAGACAGGATTATTGAAGAGTTCAGTCAAAGAAAAAGACAAAGGCAATCACGTACTGTCATTGGTCAACTGGATGTTGATGCAAACCCTGAGATTAGCTTCAAAGGGAAAACCTTGACTGAAGGCCTAGTGATAGAGCATGAGAGCATTATCACAACCAAAACTACTTCAACAATCCATTCCCTCAGTGAAACACCTGCTTGTGAAGGTGTATCACAGCCTCTCTCTTGCCAGAGCATGGAAGCTACTCCAAGCAATGAAGGCCAAAGCTCTCTCCACCCTGAGTCACAAAGGTCTGTTGGTAACAAAGGAAAAATATACTGACTCCTGAGGAGATTGAGGAGGAGGTGAGAAAGAGCAAGAGGAAGCTTAGGGGAGAAAGTTCCACTGCTGCTTCTTCATGCTTAATGGAAGTTGCAGTCAGGGCTGCCCCTGTTGGGTTTGTTGCAAGTTTATCAAAGATAGTTTAACCGTTTAAACAAAAACGCAGCGGATATAAAGTGATATAAAACTTGTTTTAGTTGCTAAAAATAAACCATTTATTAATCAACATAACAAACCCAAGAACAAGGATCATGTATATGTGAAAAGAAATGCCATCAAACATAAACAACCATAGGGTGTTCTTAGAATACAACCTTTCTAAGAACAAGAAGATGAGGTGGATGTTAGATGAAGATGATGATGTTCTTGAATGGAAGCCTCCAAAGAAGAATACCTTAAGCTTGTATACCCACAAGCTCTTGCAAACACATAACTTGTTAGGAAGTTGAACACCAAACCTCTTTTTCTTAGGCTTTCTTGCAAATCCGAAATCAGCCACTTCAAACTCAAAATTCAGCCAAGAAAGAAAGAAGAGAGAGCTTTGCATGTGTGTGAGAGAGAGTGTGTATGGAATAGAGTGTGAAATTGGTTTAAGTCTTGTATTAAAACAAGACAAAAGGAATCCCAAGGTGGACACCAAGGGGTGGCCGAAAATAGAGAGGTTCCCTCCCATTTTTTATTAAGTTTTCACACTCATTTAAATATGTATAGGTTTATAAAATTTAAACCCTTTTAATTTTATAACATAAACACACTTTATTTGTTGTTATTTAACCTACTTAAATAACAATACAAATAATTTCTCATGAACAAAATATCCATATAATTTGTTCTATTTCAAATGCAATAATCTAGAAAATCCATTTTCTAAATTGGTGTCAATATTTATTTGTTTGATCATATCAACAAATAAATATTTATTGGTGTTTGTTTAGCTTGTTATTGGGTATGACCCGACTTGGATCATAACATACTAACCACATCAATCTTGTATGTGACTTGGGCATATAAGATCCAACAATCTCCCACTTGTACAAGATTCAAAGAAGATTGATGCAAGCAGTAAATACCGCCTAACAACGGTTTACTACCCTTAATACGTATGACTAAGAGTCTTTAAATAACATCATCCCCTTTAAGTACCTTACTCGAATTGTTTTAGGTGAATTAATCATCTATCCTTTTGTCACAGATGTCATGTTTAATCCTGGAGACACAGAGTGATCATTCTCCTTTGATTCAACTTTAGCAGGCCTTAGACATCTTACTCTCAACGAATAAGAGGGACAAATCACATCTTGAATACATACTCTCTCACAATCACCTCGTATTATACCTGAAATCAGCCTTACGTACTGCCATGTTCCAGAACAGCAAAGAACTAAGTCAAAGTATAACATTCGGTGAATATCAAGACTCAATATGTTTCTCAGGTAAGAGGATACCAAATGATATTCGCCTTTACTCAAATTTACTTATGATCAATCAAGAAGATTTCATGTAGTATTATTTGAGATGCGGGTCAGTCCAATATTCGTATCCCACAAATATCTATGAACCTTGGCAGCAACCTTTTGCTCTATATTCATCCATATGAATATCCACCAATCCAAGTTCATAATAGTCTTACCCTCATACTTGTTCTCACAAGAATGAATGACTATGGACTTTTTGAGTAAACAATTTACTCATGGATTTTTAAACATGCAAAATAGGAACATAAGTTGAAACATTATAACCAAATAATTTATTCAAGTAATAAAAGGTTCTAATATCCAAATACAAAATTAAAGATCAAATCCAGTCACTAGAATATCGAAGTCCCATGGCACAAGTATGACCTTCATGTTTTGCCTTTTCAAGGAGCTTCGTGAGTGGATCCGCAATGTTTTGATCCGTGTGAACTCTGCGAATACATATCTTTCCTTTTTCAACTTCATCCCTTATGTAGTTAAATCTCCGCTCAATGTGCCTAGTCTTTTGATGTGCACGGGGTTCCTTGATTTGAGCAATCGCACCCTCGTTGTCACAAACAATTTCTAGGGGGTCCTGAATGGAAGGAACCACTCCTAGATTGGCAACGAATTTCTTCAACCATGCAGCTTCTTGAGCTGCTAATGAAGTGGCGATGTATTCTGACTCTACAGTTGATAATGGCACCACATCTTGCTTAGAGCTCTTCCAAGAGATTGCTCCTCCATTCAAGACGAAAATGTATCCCGATTGTGATCGTGAATCATCCCGATCAGTTTGGAAACTCGCATCCGTGTAACCTTTTACCACGAGTTCCTCCTCACAAAATCCATAGATTAGGAACATATCTTTAGTCCTCCTTAGGTACTTAAGTATGTTCTTAACAGCCATCCAATGACTAAATTCCCGGAGTTTGCCGGTATTGGCTTGTCATGCACAAAGCGCATGACACGTCCGGCCTAGTGCATATCATTGCATACATGATGGATCCTATAGCAGATGCATACGGGATTCCCTTCATCTTATCTTGCTCAACCTTTGAGCTTGGACATTGAGTCGTACTCAATATCGTTCGTCTTTGAATAAGTACGTTACCTTTCTTAGAGTTTTCCATCTTGAACCTTTTCAAGATCTTATCAATGTATGCATTATGATTTAAACCTATTAACCGCCTTGATCTATCCCTATAGATCTTTATTCCCAAAATATAGGCGGCTTCACCAAGACCTTAATGGAAAAACAGCTTCCAAGCCAGGTTTTTACACCTTCCAAGGTTGGAATGTCAATTCCAAATAGTAGGATATCATCGACATACAATACTAGGAAAGTGATGATGCTCCCACTAGCTTTCTTATACACACATGCTTCATCAACGTTTTGATGAACCCAAATTTGATTACCTCTTTATCAAAACGGTGATTCCAACTTCTTGATGCTTGCTTCAATCCATAGATTGATTTCTTTAACTTGCATACTTTGTCAGGATGTTTTGGATCGACAAAACCTTCAAGTTGAACCATATAGACATCTTCCTCAAGATATCCATTTAGAAAAGCGGTTTTGACATCCATTTGCCAAATCTCATAATCATAATGAGCAACTATGACAAATAATATTCTAATAGACTTTAGCATTGCAACCAGCGAGAAAGTCTCATCATAATCAACCCCTTGAGTTTGAGTGAAACCTTTTGCTACAAGTCTAGCTTTATAAGTGTAGCCACTGAGTGCATAACCATTACAAGTACATAACCATAGCCACTAAGTTGACTACACTTTTTTGCCATCACAAGTGTTATCATTAGGTTATTTCTAAGGGTTAACAATGACACATCAAAATGTGTGTGTCCATGAACTCCCACTTGAATCCACATCCAAATGCTTCAAGTGTCCATGTCTTTTGTGTCCTTCCTTTGTATCTTCCTTTGGGTCTCCAATTTGTGCATCTTCTTTTACAAAATCATATCCTAATACAATTTTTTCTAATAAAAGAAATGCACCTAATCTATTTATTACATAACCAAAGAATAAATAAATTACAACCCAAAGATACAAACACAAAATTATAATCACAACCCTTAGAAAGAATAAAACCAAACATGACAAAACATTCAACCAAATCCAAAACACACTTGGTTAAGGCTATGTTATGCACCAAAACATGTATCCAAATACAATATCCAAGAACAAAATGAACTCCTTTTTTAACCCTCAAAATTTCAGCCAACATAAACTAAAATTTTTTTTGTCCAAACAAAACAATCAACCATTTGACATCAATATTTCAAGGTTTATTCTAAAGCATGTAAAATAAAACTTGAAAGACAAGGGATTCATACATCCAAAATAAAATCAGCCCCTAATGGGTTGAAAAAGTCCAACAAAACTAACTTTTGTTAGACTTTTGAAGCAAGTTTTCCAGATAACCGGCTCTAGATGCCATTGTTGGGTTTGTTGTAAGTTTATCAAAGATAGTTTAACCGTTTAAACAAAAACACAGCGGATATAAAGTGATATAAAACTTGTTTTAATTTCTGAAAATAAACCATTTATTAATCAACATAACAAACCCAAGAACAAGGATCATGTATATGTGAAAAGAAATCCTATCAAACGTAAACAACCATAGGGTGTTCTTAGAATACAACCTTTCTAAGAACAAGAAGATGAGGTGGATGTTAGATGAAGATGATGATGTTCTTGAATGGAAGCCTCCAAAGAAGAAGACCTCAAGCTTGTATACCCACAAGCTCTTGCAAACACCTAACTTGTTAGAAAGTTGAACACCAAACCTCTTCTTCTTAGGCTTTCTTGCAAATCCGAAATCAGCCACTTCAAACTCGAAATTCAGTCACTTCAAACTCGAAATTCAGCCAAGAAAGAAAGAAGAGAGAGCTTTGCATGTGTGAGAGAGAGTGTGTGTATGGAATAGAGTGTGAAATTGGTTTAAGTCTTGTATTAAAGCAAGACAAAAGGAATCCCAAGGTGGACACCAAGGGGTGGCCGAAAATGGAGAGGTTCCCTCCCATTTTTTATAAAGTTTTCGAACTCATTTAAATATGTATAAGTTTATAAAATTAAACCCTTTTAATTTTATAACTTAAACACACTTTATTTATTGTTATTTAACCTACTTAAATAACAATACAAATAATTTCTCATGAACAAAATATCCATATAATTTGTTCTATTTCAAATGCAATAATTTAGAAAATCCATTTTCTAAATTGGTGTCAATATTTATTTGTTTGATCATATCAACAAATAAATATTTATTGGTGTTTGTTTAGCTTGTTATTGGGTATGACCCGACTTGGATCATAACGTACTAACCACATCAATCTTGTATGTGTCTTGGGCATATAAGATCCAACAGCCCCCAGACCAAATACTCAAAATGATGAGTTAAGCGTAGTTAGGATTACCTACTTACAGACCAGGAACTATTATACTGATTATTTCTCCCCTTAGAGGAATTAAATAAACTGGAAGACATGGAAATGTCTAGAGAGAGGAAGGAAGCAGAGGATGCAAGGTTTCTCCCCAAATCAAAGAAGAAAGGAGACATAAAAGACTATACAAGCATGCTCATACTCTTTCTCCAGTTCAAGAAAGCCCTGTGCAAGAGATTATGGCAACATAAGAACCTCAGGTATATAAAGAAACTAACAGGCAAAACATGATCAACTACCTGAGTGCCACAGGTCTCTACCAGGCAGCTGCACTTCTTTCCCTGTCCTTTGACTATATTGAGTTTGAGTACCTCAAACAAGTTGAACTTCAAGTACTCAAAGAACAAAAGGCTACAAAGAGGAAGATGAGGGAAGAAGCAGCCAAGTCAAGAGCTATCATCCAAAAGAGTCAAAAGAAGTCTGCTGATAGGCAGAGGATGATGAGCTTCTTGAAGCTGTATGGATTCTTCAGAAGGAGACTTGGCTTAAAGTCTCTATCCACCATGGATGAGCACATAAGGGTGATCAAGCAGGAGATTAAAAGAGGAGAGCTTATTAACTTACACTCCCTACCAAGTCAAGCCCCTCAAGAAGTGGAGGTTAAGGTTGAACCATTTAAGAAAACACAACCTGGACCTACTATTGAACCTTAGCAAGCTTCATATTATAATCCACAGTAGGGTCAAACTCCCTCTCCTTTTGAATCATTGAGGGAGGTAGACCCAACTAAGAAAGACAAGACTAAACAACAAGGTGCTGAAGGTCAATCTTCTTAATTGAAGAGTTCAAAGACGAGGAAAATGATGGACTCTAAACCCAAGTCAAAGAAGAAGAAGAATACAGATTCATCCACCTCCAAACCTAAGGATGAGTCAGAACATCCTAAGAAAGTGCAACAAGAGGAAACTCAAACAATTCTAATTCAAGCAGCTCCTCTTGTATCAGGAAGACCCATCTTGTCTTGGACCTACACTATTAATCCAAAAATATGGCATGTAATCAGAGATCAAGGTATTGAAGATGTCTACACATGGCAGGACATGTTCAATCTACCTCTGCATGATCTCTTTAAGATGAGAATACACTATGAGAGTCTGAGTGATCCTGACCATCTAATGAAGAAGTGTATAGTCATCATCATGATGAGAACTGTCAACATCTAAGGTCTTCAAATATTTTGGTAGCATCATCCTAAGGGGAGTTTGTAAGGTTTTATGTAAGGATAATGCACTTAAAACATCCAAAGTCTTTCTTGCATGCATGCACTGAAGTACAGAGTAGAAATGCTTCGGAAGTTTTACATCATGCACTAGCAATATTATAAGTGTAAAATCTTCCGAAGCCAAGACCAACATCTTGTGAAGCCAAAAGTGAAGTCTTCTGAAGCTTGAAAGAAAAAGTCTTCCAAAGCCAAGAAGTGAACACAGATTTCTTCCAAAAACTTTTGAACACATGCTTTATCTGATGTACTTTAGCATAAAGCTGGACCACTTTCCGCTGCAACTCTGATTAGTCACCAACTTACATAAGTTGGTGAAAAGGTCCATGCTTTTGGTAACTGTTTATTGAGGTCTTGAGTCCTTTTGATACTATATATACTCTTATTCTTTTTGTAATATATTAGGATCTGAGCTATGGCATGTCATAGTCACTAGTCAAAAGGCAATCTACCTTTTGATATAGTCACTAGTTAAAAGGCAATCTGCTTTTGACTCTACATTTGATTTTGTTGTCTAGTTCAAATGTTTCCAGCTGGCCGTCTAAGTATGGTCGGCTGTAGGATGTAATATAAAGTATATCAGGTCCTTGTATCTTCTCTTATGCTTTGTAACACTTGTAAAGAACTTAAGAGCAATATACAACATTCTTGAAAACCAAATACTTGTGTTGTTTGTTCTTGTTCTGTCTCATACTTGCTTGTGTTCTTAGCATCAAACATTATTGTGTTACCAGTTCCCTATTTGATTTGTTAAGTGTTCTAAACACTCTCCTCATTGTGTGTTGTGTTGTAATTGACCATCCCTCAAATGGCATATTGTCATTAAAACGTTATTTTAATAAAAAAACATGTTTTATTTAAGAAATTTGTTTTATGTTTTGGAAAATACATAATTAATATCATTTTCATTTAATATTATCATTAAATGGTTGACTTGTTATACTAGTGATTAAATTTATTATAAGAATATTTAATGTGAGAAAATTTATTTTATTTTATTAAAAAGATTTTGAAGGACCCATTTTTCTACTCGCACGTGGCATTTGAAATTTTAGAAACAAAGTTGATGTTGAATTTAAATAAACAAATATAATAGAGTGAACTGTGCTATGCACGGTATTGTAAATTTTGAAAATGCTAATTTTTATGATTTATACGTGTAGGACCGGCTAAATGATGGTCAATACAATCAGTTTCATAATGATGAGAGTGTTAGAATACTTAATAGATCAAATAGGAAACCAAAGATACTAAAAACACAAGTAGTAATGAGAAAGAACTAAGAACAAGAAAAAGAACAAGATAAATATGGTTTTCAAGAATAATGTATATTCTTGAAAACCAAGAACAAAACACATAAAGTATATGGTTTTCAAGGATGATATATATTGCTCTCAAGTTCTTTTACAAGTGTACAATCATAAGAAAAGTTACAAAAACCTGAGATACTTTATACTACATCCTACAGCCGGCCATACTTTGAAAAACAGCTAGATACATTTGAACTAGACAACAAAATCACATGTCGAGTCAAAAGGCAGATTGCCTTTTGACTAGTGAGTATGACATGCCATAGCTCACATCCTAATATATTACAAAAATGATAAAAGTACATAAAGTAGAAAGCACATACTCAAGACCTCAATATAAAGTTTACCAAAAGCATGGACCTTTTCACCAACTTGTGATAGTTGGTGACTTATCAGAGTTGCAGTGAAAAGGTGGTCCAGTTTTTTGATAAAGTACATCTGATAAAGCATGTGTTCAAAAGTCTTTTAAGATAATCTGTCTTCACTTCTTGGCTTCGGAAGACTGTCTTTGAAGCTTCGGAAGACTTCACTTTTGGCTTCGGAAGATATTGGTCTTGGCTTCGGAAGATTTTACACAATATTTTCAAGTGCATGGTGTAAAACTTCTGAAGCATTTCTACTCTGCACTTCAGTGCATGCATGTAGGAAAGACTTTGGATGTTTTAGGTGCATCAGCCTTACATAAAACCTACAAACTCCCCTTAGGCTGATGCTACCAAATCATATGAAGACCTTAGATATTGATAGCCTCATCATGATAATGACCATACCCTTCTTCATTAGATGGTCAAGATCATTCACACTCTCATAGTGTCTTCTCATCTCAAAGAGATCATGCATAGGTAGATTAAATATGTCCTGTCATGTATAGACATCTTTAATACCTTAATCTCTTATTACATGCCATCTTTCTAGATTAGTGGAGTATGTACAGGATAAGATGGGTCTTCCTGATGCAAGTGGAGCTACTTGAATAGGAGTTGTTGGAGCTTCCTCTTGTTGCACTTCCTTAGGATGTTCTGACTCATCCTGAGGTAGAGGTGGATGACCTTGTCTTCTTCTTCTTCTTTGACTTGGGTTTAGATGCCATCCTTTTCCTCCTCTTTTAACTCTTTAACTGAGAAGACTGGCCTGCAGCACCTTGTTGTTCAATCTTGTCTCTCTTAGTTGGGTTTTCCTCCCTCACAGGTTCAGAAGGAGAAGGAGTTTGATCCTGATATGGATCAGAAGATAAAGCTTGTTGAGACTCAGTAGGAGGTCCAGGTTGTGTTGTCTCAAATGGTTCAACCTTAACCTCCATATCTTGAGAGACTTGACTTGGTAGGGAGTGTATGTCAATGAGCTCTCCTCTTTTGATCTTCTGCTTGATCACCCTAATGTGCTCATCCATGGTGGATATAGACATTGGGCCAAGTCTCCTTTCGGAGAATCCATACAGCTTCAAGAAGCTCATCATCCTCTGCTTATCAGCAGACTTCTTCCCTCATCTTCCTTTTTTTAGCTTTTTGTTCTTTGAGTTCTTCAAGTTCAAGTTGCCTGAGATACTCAAACTCAATGTAATCAAAGGACATGGGATGAAGTGCAACTGCCTGGTAGAGACCTATGGCACTCAGGTAGTTGATCATGTTTTGTGTATCAGTTTCTTTATCTACCTGAGGTTCTTGTGTTGCCATAGTCTCCTGCACAGGGCTTTCTTGAACTGGAGAGAGAGTAGGAGCATGCTTATATAATCTTTTCTGTCTTCTTCTTCTTTGATTTGAAAAAGCAACCTTGCATCCTCTGCTTCCTTCCTCTCTCTAGATATTTCCATGTCAGCCAGTTTATTTAGTTCCTCTAAAGGGAGAGAAATGATGTCATCAACATCATAGTTCCTGCTCTGTAAGTAAGTAATCCTGACTGCCTTTAACTCATCATTTTGAGTACTTGGTCTGGGGGCAGCCCTGATTACAGCTTCTATGAAGCCTGAAGACCCAGCAGTAAAACTTTCTCCCCTTAGCTTCCTCTTCCTCTCTATCTCCTCCTCCTCAATCTCCTCAGGAGTCAAAATTATTTTCCTTTTTTCACCAACAGACCTTAGTGACTGAGGGTGGAGAGAGATTCTGCCTTCAATGCTTGGAGTAGCATCCATGCTCTGGCCAGAGAGAGGCTATGATACACCTTCACCAGCAGGTCTCTCACTGAGGGAATGGATTGTTGAGTAGTTGTGGGTGTGACAGGGCTTTCAGGCTCTATCATTGGGCCTTTAGTCAAGGTTTTCCCTTTGAAGCTAATCTCAGGGTCTGCCTCAACATCCAGTTGACCAATAACATTACCTGATTGCCTTTGTCTCCTTCTTAGGCTGAACTCTTCAATAATCCTATCTTGAATCCTTTGAGCCAGTCTGCCATCTTGCCTAGATTGACTTGGATTGGCAATTGGCATGTTGACAAGGTTAGACCTTCATAGTAGTTCAAGGTCTCAAAGTTGAAGACTTCTTGCTGCCCTAGAACACTTTGAAGTATGAGGGCTCTTCTGTCAGCATCATACCTCCACCCAACAATGTAGTCTGAAGATCCTTGGAATGGGGATGACATAGCCCTTGGAATACCTTTCTCAAAGAGACTCTGAATGAGAGAGTCTAGAGAGTCCACATCAATGTGAACTTGAGGAAGTTGTTGAGTATGGACAATTGCAAGTGAGGATGGTGAGTCCTCAATGTCCATTCTTTATGAAGAACTCCCAGGTTCTGTGAATGTTATGACTTTCTCCCCTTTTTTGGTAGCAACACCCTCTTGCATAGGTGAGCTAGAAGTTAGGTCAATCACATCCACAGGTTCTTGTGTTCATGGATGAGCTCTCCTTAAAGGTCTCCCAGCTAGTTTTTCCTTGAGAGAAGATATCTCAAGTTGCTGATCATTGTCCCTATTTTATAAAGTAGTCACCTGAGATTCCAAGTGACTAACCTTAGAGACTAGGTAGGTGCATGTTTTTGATAGTTTTTTCACTTTTAGTCTCAAATTCTCCTTTTCTTCATCAGAAGAATCATTGGGGGATGAGATAATTGGACCAAAGTCCTTAGTCTCACTACCAGCATCATGTTCTTGTTTGTTGGTTTTCCTCTACTAACTAATAGCTTCAAATGAAGTGTCAATGGGTTGAGTTACCATGGTTGAGGTCTTAATGATGTAATCACTTGCAGAAGTGAGAGCCTCTTCCATATGGATCTCCTGAACAGGTTCAGGAAGAACCACCTCAGTGCTAGGTGGATGATGTGGGCTAGACAGGGGAGAGTTAGGAGCACTCATCTCTCTTTGAGTAGGGGAAGAGAAAAGAGACTCATGGTACTCATTGAGTCCTATGTCTTTATCATCATAGAATTCAAGGTTTGGGATAGGTTGGTTGAGATATCGAGGCTGGGGATGGTGGCTTTCCCCTTAAGGTTGTTCAATTGAGTGTTGAGACTCAAAGTGAAGGCTTGAGGCTATTACACTAATGAGCTCATCAGGCTGAGCATGAGGAACCTCAGCACTAATTCTTGATGAGATGGGAGTGGTTTGCTCCTCAGGAGAAGTGGGAGCTCTAGTGTCCACTTCCTCCTGTATGGTTAGTGATATGGGGGCCTGCACAAATTGAATAGCTTGTGCAGGGGTTTGTTTGGATCTTCTTTGATAGGTGAGGGTGATTTGAGGCTGTTTAGGTGGTTGAGAGGTAGAAGGTGTGGGTTCTATCATAACCGTGTACGTACGGAATACTAACTGATAATGCGTGAAACCAGATCAAATAGTGCGGAATCCTATTTGATTGGCGATCCAATCAGTGAGAACGCAATCCCGATCAATCTAACGATTAAAGAAACGTTAAGAACGAGTAGATAATGATCAGATGCGAACTATGAACTTGGAACAGGCTTTCTGGACACTCTAGACGCCTAGGTTATGAATATGTGTCTAAAGTTACGTTTTTCCACGAATTAAGTGGTATTTATAGGTTTGTAGTCTTCATTCGTGCGATTGAACCATTAGCATGGTTCAGTCGTGCGACTGACTAATGCGACTGATTCATACGCACGATTGCAGGTTCAGTCGTGCGACTGAGTCAATCTCATGTCTCAATTGTGCGACTGACCCAGTCTCCTGGTTCAGTCGTGCGACTGATCCATAAGCATGAGATATTCATGCATATGGTCCATTAGCATGGTCCATTCGCATGAAGACTCATACGACTAAGTTTGAACACATTTCTCAATCATTATTGACTAAGAACTATGCACAACAACCTCAAACCTATATAGTAAGTTCATTATACTTTAACACACAATAATACTATGAAATATTAAATATTATAAGCATCAACCACATATTATATTTCATTCAACTCATTAATTACATATGTGTAAGACATGTCAGACTTTTACATTAAGCACATAAACTAGGTACATATGTATCAACAAACTCCCCTTTGCCCCTAGTTTACATTAACGTCTGACATTCTTAATAAGCTCCTCAAATCTCTTGTACTTCTCCTCTCTAGTAACTCCTGCATGTATTTCAAATGCAAAGCAGAGTCTTATAACATTCTGGAACTGGAGGGCTTGTACAATATCTTGCGCATCATAGAACAGCGGCCAAATGTACAATGTGTAGACATCTTCTGCGGAAAAGTTTGTAAGCCACATCGGGTCGAATACCCGGATAGTTTCCATTCTTCCATTTGAAGTGTGGAGTGAAGTCCTGTGTCATTTCCCGTAAGGGAATCTTGGACATTGTGTGTGGGGGACTCCACTTCAGCACCACTTTAGGCTTTCCAGATATGGGATCCACTTCAGACCTACGAATGTACCTCTTCGGTTGTTGAGGTTTGAAGTTTACCCATCTGATGTGGTATTCCTTCTTTAGGGCGGCCTCAAACCATCCTGACATTTTTCTGGGATCCGCATACAGCGGATTCAAATGCCAGCTGGTTGAGCTCAAAACCTAGGAGAGTCTTCAGATCATGTGTATATCTGAAGTACTTTATTCCTTTCTCCCTCTTTACATCATAAACATTAAGATCCTCAAAATACACCCACGCAATAATCTTGCAAGACACCTTTAGATGTTTCTTGACCTTGTAGAGCTTGGTGTAAGCATTTTGCTTTTGAGCTGTGCGTTGGGCTTGTATTTCAGCAAAACAAGCTGCCTATTCAGCCTTCTTTATATCAACATCAGCGTCTGAGGCTTGGGCTTGGCTTTCAATCTTTTCTGTTTCTTTTTCCATCTCATCCAGTTTGTCAAATGTAGCAGTGCCGAGAGTGTCACCCAAGTTGGGGATCACATTTCCCTCTCGGTCAGTGTACTCTGGATAGTGTTCAGCTGTCACATCTTCAATCTCTATTTCATCGACATCCTGTAGCTCTTCATCACTTAGAAAATTTACTTCGGGAGCATCTTTGATCAGTTCATCTGGATTTAGTCTGAACATGTCTGCAAGTTGCTCATCGGTCAGGTCATGTATGATTTCTCCTTCTTCGGGAGTGTAGCTCACTGACCTTCGCACAATCCCTTGCAAATCGAGTATCATGGTAAATTGAGACTTGATTTGCTGCAGGGGAGCAACATCATATTCATCTTGCTGTGATGTTTGATCTGCTTGATTTAAACATTTAGCACATCAATCATTAGTAATTAATCAAGACATTTAAACATTAGATAAACATTAATTACATAATTGTAATACAAGATTCAAGTACAAAAGTGTTCTAAATATAAAACATTTAATCTTTACTGTTATCCTTATCCGTCAGTTCTTCAACAGCAGGGGCTGAAGATGATGCTTCTTGGTCTTGTGCTCTCTTGGTCCTCCTTTCTTGACCTTCAGCAAAGGCTGAGGCAGCATCATCATCTTCTTCATCATTCTCATCATCTTTTTTCTTTCTCCTTGATCCTTCATCATCACTGTCATCTTTTTCATCAGACTCATGATCAACACCATTATCTTCATCATCAGACTCATCATCATCACCATCATCTTCATCATCATCATCATCATCTTCACCTTCCCGGATCTTCAGAGGCTCATCTTTTGATCCTTTAAGTCTGAGCATGATCTTCTTGTTCTTGGCCTCCAACTCCTCAATCCTCTTAGCTGATCGATCATTCTGCTCCTGAAGTTGGGTAATCTGCTGTGCTTGAGCAGCATTGAGCTTCGCAAGCTGACTTAGCTGTGTAGCTCTTAGCTCATCACCAGCTAACAGCTTTAGCACCATTCGGTTTAGGTTGGCAAGTTGTTCCTCTACCCCAATGAAGGGTAGAGTGGGTCCGATGGTGAAGGTAGAGTGGGTTGAGGGACCTGCTTTGTGGCTGGTGGTGGCAGTGGTGGATATGGTGAATATGGGTGGTGGGATAGGAGTAGATGGTGAAGGAGTAGCTGTGGTAGTGGTGGTTGGGAGTGTGGTAGTGATGGTCGGAGGTGTGATAGTAGTGGTAGGAGGTGTGGTAGTAGTAGTAGGGGGTGTGGTAGTAGTGGTGGTAGCTGTGGTGGATGTGGTGGTGATCAAGGTAATCCTCATTCGCTTGCTCTTTATCCCATGCGGCTGAGCCATCCTCTTCTTCCTCGATCCCTTATAGGAGGATGCTCCCCCTTGGCTGATGGGATGGTCAGGGATGTAAGATGGATCAGTATCGGCAGTGACAGCATCCCCGGACTTACCCTGGCGTCCACTAACCACCCTGAGCCCTCTTTCAGTGGCAACCACCTTGCTGCCCACTGTCTTCACTAGAGGCTCCTCATCTGACTCTTCCTCCTCATCAGGCAGGAAGTCTTGGTGGAATCCAGCAGCTTCAGTTCCACCCTGGGTGGGTGTTTGAGATGGTATATCAGTGGCAGTGGCCCTAGATGGAGTGGGGCCTGTATCCCTACCATCACCACTGTCATCGTCATCATCGTCGTCGGTGGGTAGAACAATAGGCTCAGAATCTGAATCACTGTCATCGTGATGCCACTTCTTGTGAGCGGGCGCCACGTAATCCTCTCGGGCCAGATGCCCAAACAATCATCTCACCGGGGCTTCATCTGCTTGCCTCGGTACACCTTCATCCTACCAAGGATGGTGTCATCCATAACCTCAAGGGTCACCGCATCATCACTCTCCTTTGGCAGCAAAGGAAGCTTCTGGTCTATAATCATCTGAAGGAAACGAGGGTACATGCAGAAGCCTTCCTTCCCCTTGGCCTCTATATTCTCGACCATGTAACTGAAGATCATTCGAGAGAAACTGAACGGATGGTTCAGTACCAGAGCAACGTATGCATTCTGGATTTGATCGGACAGCTCATCAAAACCCCTTTTCCTCGAGGCAATGCACTTGAGGATCACATGCGCCAAGTACTTGAACTGGGGACACATATTGCTCTTGTTGAGCACACCAGCGTTAATGTACCCAGCGTACTTGATCCTGAGAAAACATCTCCGCACAGTTAGGGGATGTAGCCTGATCAGGCAGTCTCCGTCCTCTCCAAACTCCAAAACCCTCCTTATATCATCCTCGCTGACCTCAATATCTTGTCCAAAAATGGAACTCCGAATACAGTGCGGCTCAGAAGACCTGTCTACAACCGCGCTTTCCAAGAAAACCTGCTAAATCGATTTGTATGACGGTGTCAAGATAGCCTTGAGATCCTCGATCTTCGTAGAAAGGCAATAATCCTAGCGAACTCAGAAGCGTTCCGAGATGTAACGTCAAGATGAGCACATATGTTGTGCTTTTTGTTCATCGTCCATCTACTAGCCATGTTGTTGTACACAAGACACATAAACGTTAGAATGTTTGTAAGTGAATGACATTTGAATTTTAATGAACTTGAATCAATCTGTTCAGTCGTGCGAATGGACAGTGCGATTGAGTCTTAGTCATGCGATTGAGCTCATTCGTACGATTGAGCTTGCGACTGAGCTTAGTCGTATGCTATCCCATGCGGTTGAACCAGTCGTGCGACTGAACTCATACGCATGGTTCATTCGTGCGATTGAGCCATTCGCCTAGCTCAGTCGTGCGATTGAGCCATTCGCTCAGCTTAGTCGTGCGATTGAAGTTCATCAGCGTGTCCCTTCGCATAACTCTCTGTTTTTTTTCACTTTAAATTCAAAACTTGGGTTAAACTCGATGTTAAACGTTGTGGTTTGGCTCATTAGATTCGCAAATGCTCACAATAACTCATGATACTCTTTAAGTTCGCGGTTTAGTCCATCTTATTGGTTTATTTTGACAACTTAGTCTCGGTTCGTGTTTTGAACAATTTCAGTCAATTAGGGCTTGATTTAATGAAAATTTGATGTCGGTATCTTTGCACATTACCTGTAGATGCAAGTAGTAAACGTTAGAATCAACAAGAACAGGTGAAGAATACTCAAACGAAATTTCGGCAGAGTGTAGGTGTAGCCGTACGAATAGAGAGCGATTTAGGGTTGGTGAGTGTATGTGACCGACTCCCTTCTTTTTATACTAGGTTTACCTTCAGTCGTGCGACTGGACCTATTCGCATGCTTCATTCGTGCGACTGGGTTTCAGTCGTGCGACTGACTCAGTCGGTCATCTCCATTTGTGAGATTGGTTCATTCTGGTGATCCAATCGCATGGACTGACCCATGCTTATGTCCAATCGTACGTCTGATCCATACGTGTGGTTCAGTCGTGCGATTGGGCTCATACGTATGATCCATTCGTGCGACTAGTCAATACTCATGGTCCAGTCATGCGAATGGCTCATACTTATGAGTTTGACCTTATGCACTTTCAAACACTTACCATTTTAACTATTGATAAGACGTTATGACCGTTGATCATCTCAAACATGACCTTTTTAATTTGAAAAACTATTTGATCACCTCAGACGTGATCCTTTTAACTTAAACCTTATGTGATCACCTCAGACGTGATCCTTTTAAAATTTAAAACCCAATTGGTCACCTCAGACGTGACCCATTTTAGTGAGTGATTTATAGGTTGAATCCAGATGTATAGTCCGACTTTTAGCTACCAAATGACTAAAAATAAATAATTAAAAACCAGCTAGAAATAACAAAACATAACAAGACATATTTTTGTATTTTTTATAAGAGATGGATTGAAATCTTTTAAAGTACTTCTAACCGATTTTACTTATTTAGACAGCACAGCTTCGAGTTAATTTGATCATAACTGGAACGATTCAGTATGGAATCATACAGGTATATCAAAATCATTTGGGACATTTTACCAAAACCTTTTGATGCTAGATTCTTGTTTTTATCGAGAGTCATTAGCAAGTTTAGGAAATCATACTAGATCTACAAGATGCACACGCTGATTTGGACTTTCAAGAATTGCAGCCACGATGATTGTCAGTATACTTGTCCTCTTAAATCCATACACTGATTTTTGACACGCATTGATGATGAATTAAGGTTTAATTATTTCAACAAGCATTTGTGGATCCCACACTTATATGGTAATCAACGTTTCTCAGGAGATTTGTGAGCGGTCTATGGGTATTTTGACAAGAAGAAACTATTCTAAGAGCTTTCAAAGAGATGCCAAGCCTCAGGTCAGTGCCATCGCACAACAGAGAGGCGCAAACAACAATGAATTCTAGAATATTTAGGTTATGCTTATCCTCAGGTCAGTGCCATCGCACAGCAGAGAGGCACACAACCTATCTTCTTGTGAGATCATTTTTCTTTTCTTTTTGCACGTAACGCACCAACAACATTTGTTATTAGCTTGATAGCGCTTACACATTTTTTTCTCGTGCTTTGCTCTTTTTATGGTCATCCGCACACATTTGTGGCTTTTATTTGCTCGTCACCCCTTATTGGAACTACGTCTATTGTGTTAACCAGGGATAAGATGGGAACCCACAGCAAGTTGAACAATTTAGTTTGAATTTAAGTCACCAATGAGGTCTACTCATCTATTGTGTTGAATCTACCGACACATCATATAATGAACTACCAACCTCCAGGTCTACTTTCTCTATGTTACCTTAGTAGCATACTAGTTTTACTATCATTTTTCCTTTTATTTTGCTTAGACTTCTGAGACTTATACTTTAAACTTTGCATCATAAACATTTAAAACTTTAAAAGTCCCAAACAATCTGTTCCATGTGTACTATCATTTTCCATTTAGCGTTGAATCAGAATCAAAGATTTGATTACTTTCCTTTTAGCTAAGCTGTCCTTCTACCTCGTTTTTTTTGTAAGTAATTAAATAACACAACTGATTTAATACTAATCTAATCTATTCTCCACCTAAAATTCTAAAACCGAAAATATTTTTGTGTTTTTGGATTTTTAATAAACAGGAAAAGAAAATAAAAGAAATAAAAAAAATAAAAATGTCGGACTAGGCACTGTCTTCCTCTAAAATCACATCACTTTTCTTTTTCACGCCATTAACCTCTAATAAATATAAAAACCTCGGTTTATCAAATGCTTTTGTGTAGAGGTCGGCGCGTTGAAAATCCGTATTTATTTTAACCACATCGATTAATTGGTTTTCAAAACAGTCATGTATAAAGTGATACTTAATTCCGATGTGTTTAGTTTTAGGATGTTGGACTGGATTTTTGGTGACAACAATAGCAGCAAAGTTATTAACAAAAATAAGAGTGTTAGAGAATTGCAAACCATAGTCGCGCATTTGCTATTGAATCCAAATGATCTATGAACAGCAACTTGCAGCAGCAACGTATTCAGCTTCACAAGTTGATAGAGCAACCGATGTCTGCTTCTTACACTGCCAGGTGACTAACCTTCTTCCAAAGAATTGACATCCTGTAGAAGTTGACTTGTAATTCATCTTGCAACCACCATAATCTGAGTCACTATACGCTTTAAGCTCAAAATCATCGTCATGAGGATACCACAACCCGAGTGTTGGAGTACCCTTCAGATAGCAAAAAAATCCTTTTAACACCAAAGAGATGGTTGACTTTTGGTTTCGCCTGATATCTGGAACAAAGACACGTTGCGTACATGATATCAGGACGAGACGTTGTGAGATACATAAGGGATCCGATCATTCCTCTATACATTGTAGCATCAACCAGATCACCATTTTCGTCGGGTGCCACATCATGATTCGTGGCAAGTGGAGTTCCAGCAGCTGAAGCATTCTCCATATCAAACCGACTGAGGATGTCCCCTACATATTTAGTCTGATGCAGGAAGATTGCTTTTGGTGTCTGATCCACCTGTAGTCCTAGGAAGAACTTCATCTCCCCCATTGCACTCATCTCGAAATCTGCTTTCATGACAGATTCAAATTCTTTACATAACTCTTCGTTTTTGGAACCAAAGATTATGTCATCAACATAAATCTGTACTAGCAGTAAGTCGCCATCCTTTTCTTTGATGAATAACGTACAATCAATCACTCCTCTGCGAAAACCGTGTTTCACAAGATGAGTCGAGAGCTTCTTATACCAGGCTCTAGGGGCTTGATGGAGCCCGTAGAGAGCCTTGTCCAGCTTGTAAACTTTGTCCCGATGATAAGGGTCCTCAAACCTTCGGGTTGACTGACGTATACTGTCTCACGAATTTCCCCATGAAGGAACGCACTCTTTACATCTAGTTGATAAACTTTATTCTTCATGTAAGATGCATAGGCTAGGAAAATACGGATTGCTTCCATTCTAGCCACGGGTGTAAAGACTTCATTCTAATCAATGCCTTCGACTTGTCTGAAACCTTGAACCACAAGTTGAGCCTTGTTTCTGATTATAACTCCTTGGTCATCTTTCTTGCACTTCAAGACCCATTTTGTGCCAATCACCTTAGCACCTTTTGGTCTGTCCACAAGGGTCCATACTCCTAACTTCTTGAACTGTAGGAGTTCTTCTTGCATCGCACCTACCCATGCCTCATCGTTTAATGCTTCACTAACATATTTTGGCTCAAATTGAGACACAAAACATCGATGCACCATCGTGAAGATATCCTTTTTCCATTACCGAGGCATGATCAGCTGAGTATAGCTGATTTCTAGTCTGTACTCCTGATCGAACATCTCTAATGACATTTTCCAAAGGATGATAAACATTTATCTGGGATCCATGAGTGGTGGGAACAGCTACCTCATTTTCCAGATTGTGAACCACAGCTTCAGTATCTGAAGCGTTGGAGTATGAGGTTCCGAAGTGTCATGAGGCATCAGGGTTTGATGCTTGTGTACTTGATGTAGCAAGAACCTATTCCTCCTGGTTCACCTGTTTAGTCTCCACTTCTTCATCGTCAGAGGAGGAGTCACTTACATCAAGTGCTCCCCCAAAAGGACTAGAAGATGCACCTTGTGTAACTGATGTTGTCGAGTCTAGTGACGGTGTGTTTAAGACATCGTACATCATTCAGGTCGATAACTCATCATCAGGAAGGGAGGGAGGAATGTTGAAGGACTTAAATAATCCATCATAGTTGAAGAAGAATGAGGGCCCCTTTTTAGGACGGGGGTGGTGTATCTCTGAACATCAACGTTGCACCACACTTCTACCTGACCCGTTGAGTTGTTATAAACTCTCTTGTCTGGTATATTGTATCCTAGAAAGATCCCTTCTTCTGCCTTCTCACTAAACTTCCCAGTCTGAGTTTTCTTCAGCAGCATGCACGGTGCGCCAAACGGTTCTAGATACTCCAAGTTGGTTTTACGTCGCTGGAGCAGCTCATAACACGTTTTCCCATGTCGTTTGACCACTAAGACTCGATTGAGGGTGTAACATGCATTGGCAACTGCCTCGTTCCAAAATTGGATAGGCAGTTTCGAGTCGGCTAGCATCGTTCTTGCTGTCTCTATCAAGCTCCTGTTCTTTCGTTCAGCGACTCCGTTCATTTGTGGAGTGTAGGCAGATGTGAACTGGTGTACAATTCCTTTCTCTTTGCAGAAGGCCTCCATCCACTGGTCTTGAACTTTGTGCCATTGTCTAATCGAATCTGTCTCACTTTCAGCTTGTAGAGTGATTCCAATGTAGTAACCAATTGTTTAAAGGATTTAAATGTCTCTGATTTTGATTTCAAAAACATCACCCAAGAGAATCTTGAGTAATCATCAGTGACTACATAACAGTACAAATCACCAGCGATGATTTTTGTGCTGACACGACCAAACAGATCCATGTGTAGAAGTTCGAGAGGCAGGTCAATGGAATTTACTTTCTTTGCCTTGTGAGACTTCTTGGTCTGTTTACCTTTCTTACACGCTACACAAAAATCCGGAAGTTGAAAATTCTTGACATTTACCCCATTAACTAAATCATTCTGGATCAGATGATTCATCTTCCGTGGATTGATGTGTCCCATTCTCCTATGCCAGGAGATTAAGTCCTTCTATGTTGCCTTTGACAAGAAGCATTGAACTTTATGATCAGTTGTGGAGGCTTTTGATAGATCCAAGACATATAAGTCATTATATCTTGAAGCTGACATTAAGATTTTGTCCTCTGGGATAATGTAATCCTTCTTCAATACATAGCACTTCTTATTGTCAAAAACAACTTTGAATCCTTTGTCACAGATCTGGGAGACTGAATGCAAGTTATTCTGTAGTTGTTTAACGTAGTTGACCTTATCAAACTTGACTTTCTAGTTTCCCACTTCGCCTTGAGCGGTGATGGATCCTCCTTTATTTCCAGCAAATGATACATGTCCCCCTTTAATTTTTTTGGCATTGAAAAGGAGAGACAGGTTCCTTGTCATGTGCCTAGACGCCCCACTATCAACAATCCAGGTATTTATGATAGCACTGTAACGGACACCCTGCACATTAAAAGGAAATGATCAGTTTAGGTTTGGGTCCCAAGCCTTAACTGGCTTGGGTGACACAGAGGAATCACACATCATAAACTCAACCCACTATCCGTTTGAGGGTGAGGGCATATCATTCTTCTTATTGTTCTCATTATCAGACACTGGACTTGATTTTTCTTTCCATAAGCCAGTTTTGTGTAAGGCCTGTTTGTGATAAACAGACGACTAACTTACAGTTTGAACTTTAGGTTCATTAATTCTCTTTGGTGGAGTAATAGAACTCCTTTTTGAAGAACTTGGTTTTGTATCATAAAGTTCAATTTTTTGTCTGGGAGTCTGATAATAAGGACAGTTAGAAGCGACATGTCCTCTCTTTCCACAACTGTAGCAAGATCTCCCTTCTACATGTTGAGGAAACTATTTTTGTGGAGTTGAGTGTGAAACAGGTGTGACTTGAGTCTGATTGGGTTTGGACACTTCTTGTTTAGATGTTTTTGCTTCTTTAACAAAATTCATTGTTTGAATGTTTTTAACATCCTTAGCCTTTTGTTTATTTGGACTTTGACGTGAAGCACGTGGTTGGTTAACTAGTTTAGTCGTTTTGGGTTCAGAAATAGACATGTTTGAACCTGACTTTACATTAACCTTTTCAAATTGTTCATCAAAATTTACAATAGGCATCTTACCTTTAGATTTCAAAGTATTCTCCTTCTGTTTAGTGACAGAATTCACCGGTTTACCCGTGGAATCCGGATCACTAACCAGAGGAGTGGACACCACATGATCCTTAATTGGGTTGTTATTTACAGGTCTATATTTTGTATTTAACAGGTTCTCATGTGGTGGTGGAACTACTTTGTAACCCAACCCTTCCATATTGTTCTGTTCTTTCACTAAGTTTTGAACTATGTGAGAGGAACTGGTCCAACTGTGTAGTTTTTGTTTTAATGAGTTGACTTCGACTTCTAAAACTGCTTTTTCTTTCTTTGTTTCTTCCAAAGAGTTTAAATAAAACTTTATATCATTTGCTTGATTAAAAGCAACAACCTCGGCTTCCCTTAGTTGTTTATTTAAAAGTTCTATTTTCTCTCTATAACTGCACTCGTTTTGTTTTAAAATCCGATTAGCTTATGTGCATAGTTGTAAAACATTTACTAAGCTATCATTGTGGTCTAATAACCTAGCAAACTTAAGATCAATGCTTTCTCTAAATTTGTTACATTCATTACAAGCATGTTTTTCAAAAGTTGATCTTTTGTACTTACCTGTGAAGATTCAGATGAATCAACCATCAATCCAAAAGACTCTTCGGATGCTGGAGATTCTGAACATGTCGTTCTGAGTTCTTCTTTAATCAAGTGATTTACCACATTCACAGCTTCTTCTGAATCTGACAAAACTTGTTCAGCTGCAATATCACCTTCACTGGTAGTCCCATCATCCAATGCTTCGACACAAGCAATGTTTGATTCTCCAGGAGAGACAAAACAAAAAGACCAGTCTTGTCCTTCATCATCTTGAGCGGTTAGTGCCTTAGTCTCTTTATTTGAAGAACTAGTTCCAACCATGTCTTTGTCTTCACGGTTGAAGGTTGAGAACGGATTTCCGTTACCTGTTTTCTTGGGCTTTACACATTCACGTTTGAAATGCCCCTTTTCTCCACAATTAAAGCAGGTAACTTTGGTTTTGTCAAAACCAAATGTAGTGTCTTTTGTGGCTACCAAGTTCTATCCAGTCTTTTTCACAAACTTTTTCGCTCTCCTGACTGCACTTGCCAAAGCCCACATAATATCCATTCTTTCTAGTTCATTTTCATCCACTTGCTCGTAGTCTTCATCAGCGAGATGGCAATTACCAATTTTTCCTGCAACTAGACCATCACAGGAATGAACAACCGCTGCTAGAAGGTCCATGTGCTCCTTTGCAACCTCCACAGTAATATTACCGAGATTCTCGGTCTTCAACTTCGTAGCATTGGCTTCAGGTACTATATATTGGGTGCAAGATGACCCTGACGTTTCTGATCCTGAAGCAATGGTTTGGGAAGGAGCTGCTGAACTAGACACAAAGGCAGTTTGAAGTGGTTCTCCTGAACAGGTTGGAGTGGTAGTTGAGTTATAAAGTGAAGGATTCTGGTCATAGGATCCTTTCTGTGACTTGTATTTCATCCTCAGTTCTTCCTCTCTCAACTTCAATATGAAGTCATTTATATCCAACCTTGACAGAATATTGTTCTGTCTCAGACTAGACACAAACGAGTCCCATTTCTCTGGCAAACCATCTGCAAAACTTGACACCTTATCTTCCATAGACGTTGTAACCCCATGAGTATGCAGTTCACTCATCAGATGGTAAAACTTGTCGATAACATCATCCAAGCTTTCTTTTCCCATCAAAGAGAAGTTGTCAAACTCCTTCTTCAGAGCCTTTGCCTTCAAAGCTTTCAACGATGCATTCCTATCATACCTTTTCTCCAACGCTTCCCACAACTTCTTTGCCTGTTTGTTCTCAAAAAACTTATGGAATATATCTTTTGGTATCGATTGGGTCAACAGGGCATACACCTTCTTTTCAGCATTGTACTTCACTTTCTGGCCGTCAGTCATACCTTCCAAAGTTAATTTAACACCATCAGCACCAACTGGCATACTATAAACTATCTCAATAGACTCCCAAAGGTTGGGATCAACTCCATTAAGATATATCTTGAACCGCTATTTCCATTGGGGATAGTCATCCAACGTTATCAGTTTAGGCGGTTTATTGTGATTTCCAACCTCATTCTCCAAAAGTAGAAGGTTCTGGATGCGTGAGTCTTTCCCGGCAGTAAACGCTGAAAACTGATCTTCCATTTGTATTAACTTTGAACTTTGAGAACAAGACAAACTTCAATCGTGCGAATGAACAATGCGTATGGGTCACTCGTGTAAATGAAGGGTGCAAATGAATTCAATCGTGCGATTGGATTCAGTCATGCGAATGAAGGATGCGACTGGGATTCAGTCGTACGTATGGAGTGTGCGATTGGAGACAAGCGAACGGGGTTGTTCAGTCGTACGAATGAGTGAGCGACTAAGTTCAATCGTACGAATGGGGGTGCGATTGAGTTCAGTCGTGCGATTGAGCTAATCGTGCGACAGAAGGCTGCTGTTTTTGTAAAATCGAAGGTTTTTGATACTTGGACACAAAAACACGATTTTTCAAGAACCCTAATCTGCGTATGCCGAAAAACGTAAACTTTGAGACCTGGAGACGTCGAAAACACTGTTTTACTCAAAAAGGTGACTCTTTTGAATGAAAAAGCGTGATTTTTACACCGAAACTAATCAAATCACATGCAAAATCAATAGCCAAAGCTTCAATACCACTTGTCAGGACCGTGTACATACGGAATACTAACTGATAATGCGTGAAACCAGATCAAATAGTGTGGAATCCTATTTGACTGGCGATCCAATCAGTGAGAGCGCAATCCCAATCAATCTAACGATTAAAGAAACATTAAGAACGAGTAGAGAACGATCAGATGCGAACTATGAACTTGGAACAGGCTTTCTGGACGCTCTGGACGGCTAGGTTATGAGTATGTGTCTAAAGTTACGTTTTTCCACGAATTAAGTACTATTTATAGGTTTACAGTCTTCATTCGTGCGACTGAACCATTAGGATGGTTCAGTCATGCGACTGACTTATGCGATTGATTCATACGCACGACTGAAGGTTCAGTCGTGCGACTGAGTCAATCTCATGTCTTAATCGTGCGACTGATCCAGTCTCCTGGTTCAGTCGTGCGACTGATCCATTAGCATGAGATATTCATGCGTATGGTCCATTAGCATGGTCCATTTGCATGAAGACTCATACGACTAAGTTTGAACACATTTCTCAATTATTATTGACTAAGAACTATGCACAACAACCTCAACCTATATAGTAAGTTCATTATACTTTAACACACAATAATACTATGAAATATTAATCATTATAAGCATCAACCACATATTATATTTCATTCAAATTATTCATTACATATGTGTAAAACATGACAGACTTTTACATTAAGCACATACACTAGGTACATATGTATCAACAGGTTCAAAACTAGCTTGTGTTGCTAGGTTGTCACCTTGATCAATGAGCTCTAACTTTTGGGGACAAGTGCTGTTTCTACCCCAGAGAAACCAACAGTTTGCTTCTTCATTGTTTTAAAGATGCCGGGCTTCATCTGTCCCAATTTAAGAATATTACTAGTTTCCTTTAACTGTGAGACCAGTTCACAATTAAGAATTTATTGAACATATCTAGGAAACATGTAATACTATAAGGAGTCCAAGTTTGCAATAAAATTTGAATAAACAAACTAAGAGTACCTGAACTTTACTCCTTAAACCATCACATGCACTATGAAGGAGAGATCCTCAGGAATCTAGTCCCACCCCCATGCTTGTTAGACAAGCTGTGGATGACCACATGGAGTAAGTACTTCCACTTGGATAAGACCTTCCTTTTCCTGAAGGTCTTTACAGAGAAATTCCCCTCATAGGCCATTTGCCGGAAGGAGTGGTTGACAGCTTCTTTTGGGAAGGACAATTCACCTTCCTCATCATCCAGCTGAAGATGGTTGTTGATGATGGCTGGGGTGATGAAGATTGTCTTCCCCTGCACTGTAGCAGACAGTACATTCTCCCCATCCAGAATTCAAGCAGATGATCCCCATAGAGAGTAGGATCAATAGTAAAGGATGTGAAGTAGTTTGACAAATCCAAGAAACAGCAAACCTCTGTGAAATTAGAATCTTTCTCAGAGCTCAACAGAGCAACTTGATTATGTTGCCTGTGAAGTTGCATAAAGAAATCAGGGTCGTTTCTACAATTTAGGTTGGACATCTAAGAAAGCTTAAAGGAGAAGAAAGTGAAGAACAAAGGCGGTTTGGGGGTAATTTTAGGTTTGAGAACAGTTTAGAGGAAGAAGAGAGTGAAAGAGGTGGGAACCGTTGGGTATATATATGAAATGGATCTCAGACAAAGTTAATGAAAGATGATAAACTTTGAAATCCGAATGTCGGTCCCACCACTGAAAAGTTATTTGCTTTTGCCCAAAAAGTAGTTTACTTGGAACTCTAAAATCTACCAAAGGTAATTTTACTTCGGAGGTTTTGGGTAAAAGCTTCCGAAGCCATAATGACTTCGGAAGAAATTTCAAAGAGTTTAGAAAATTTTGCTTCGGAAGAGATTAAAACTTGGAAGATTTGAAAGGCTTCCGAGAGTTAATTACTTTCGGAATAAAATTGTTCTTTAAAACATACAAGTACTTAGAAAAGAGTTAAGCTTCGGAATATATTTTGGAAATTTCTTCCGAAGGTAAATTTTCTGAGGTAGTTGTTTGTTTTGAAGACTTAAATTTCTTCCGAAGGTAAAAACATATCTTCTGAAGAATAAAAGTCAAATTTTTTGAAAATCTAAGGAATGTCTTCTAAAAGAATTTTACTTCCAAAGTAAACAAGGGCTTATGAAGGTGATAGATATAGACAACTTTAGGACACAGAATTTAGAAATAATATGATTAAGTTTTAAGAAAAGCTACTCAAAGTTAATCATCCCAATAGCTGATACAAGATACTTGAATCTCTGCTCATCAAAAGCTTTGATTAATCCCTTCTCAAAGTTATCTCTAATCAAATGATACCCGATATTGATGTGTTTTGTCCTTGAATGTTGCACAAGATTCTCTGTGATAGAGATAACACTATTGTTGTCTATGTGGATAGGGATCTCCTTGAAGTTGAATCCATAATCTAGCATCTGATTCTGAATCCAAAGTACTTGAGCACAACAGCTTGTAGCAGCAATGTATTCAGCTTCAGCAATTGATGCAGAGACACATGATTGCTTCTTGCACTGCCATGAGACTATTCTTCCACCAAGGAATTGACATCCCCCTGATGTAGACTTTGTAGTCATATTGCATCCACCAAAGTCACTATCTGTATATGCATACAGATTAACGTCAGAATTCTTTGGATACCAAAGGCCAAGAGTTGAGGCACATTTGAGATATCTTAAAATTCTCTTAAAAGTGACTAGGTCTGACATCTTGGGGCTGGCTTTATATCTAGCACAAATGCATGTGGCAAACATGATATCAGTCCTGCTAGCTGTGAGGTACATAAGAGACCCAATCATAGCCCTGTAGAGATGTTCATCTACACACTTTCCCTCAAGATCAGGTCCAAGGGAGTAATTTCTTGCTATGGGTGTCTTAGGCACCTTGTAGTTAGTCATGTTGAATCTTTTGAGTATGTCTTGTAAATACTTTGACTGATTTATGAAGATGCCACTGTCAACTTGCTTCACTTGAATTTCTAGAAAGAAATTGAGTTCCCCTATGGCACTCATTTCAAATCTATCCTTCATCAGCTTCTCAAAGTCTTTGCAGAGCTTTGGATTGGTTGACCCGAATATAATGTCATCTACATATACTTGAACTAGCATTAAGTCATTCTCTATTCCTTTGATGAAGAGAGCTCCATCTATAGTACCCTTTCTGTATCCATGGTGACAGAGATATTGAGATAAGTTTCATATCACTTCCTTGGTGCTTGGTGCAGCCCATAAAGAGCTTTATCAAGTCTGCCGACACAGTCAAGATGATCAGGATCTACAAACCTAGGTGGTTGTTTGACATATACTTCTTCTGAATCACCCCATAAAGAAAAGAACACTTGACATCAGGTTGGTATACCTTAAAATTCTTGGATGCAGCAAAAGCGAAGAATATCCTAACAGCTTCAAGTCTTGCTACAGGAGCAAATACATCTGTATAGTCAATTCCTTCTTCTTGTGTGTATCCTTGAACAACTAGTCTAAATTTGTTTTTTATGACAAGTTCTCTATCATCCTTCTTATTCCTAAACATCCATTTGGTTCCTATAGTAGTCTTCCTTTAAGGAAGAGGCCATAGGTTCCAAACCTTTTGCCTTTTGAATTGAACCAGCTCCTCCTGCATAGCTTTAACCAAACTTCCATCCTTTAAAGTCTCATTAATTTTCTTAGGCTCTATCTGTGATAAAAAACAAGAGTGAAGACAAACATTTGCATCATGGGTTTGCCCTCTTGTTTTTACCCCTGAATCAACATCTCCAATGATGTTTGTGGTAGGATAAGACTTGTGGATCCTTAGTTGAGGGATCACGGCAAGTTGCTTAGAGAGATCTAAATTAGAAAAATTTAGATCTGGCATTAAGGTTTCTCCCATCATATCAGCACACTTATCAAGAGAGACTTGATCTAATGAGTGTGTGGCATCATTGATGTGTCTTCAATGGAGTGATTATCTGCATCAAGAAATTCTTGATCACTTTCACCACCACCATTGTCTTCTACATTTAAAGATTCTTTATCTGATTGTAGAGCCTCTGAGCTGGAATTCAAAGGCATTTCAGATGTATCAGGTGAGTTTGTTATTGTTGTGCTGATATAAACTTCATTTGCAGAGTTAGTTACAACTGGAGCTGAAGTTGTGTAGCTTGAAGGTCTTCTCGACACAAATCTTAGATCAGGATCACTTGTAGGTAGTATATATGTAGACCTTGAAACATGCTCACAAGACTTGTTAAAAAAGTTGGTAACTAAATCAAGATCAAATAGCCAATCAGGACCAGAACCTTTCACACTAGGAGTGTGTTTATTGAAAGTCACATTGGCTGACTCCTTAACTATTCTAGTTCTGAGATTGTATACTCTATAAGCCTTGGCTTGGGAAGAGTATCCAATAAAATATCCATCATCTGATTTCTCATCAAACTTGACAATTTGATCCTTAGTATTCAAGATGGTGCAAGGACATCCACATGACCTCAGAAAACTAATGAAAGGTTTCCTCTTGTGCTAAAGTTCATAAGGAGTCTTACCATGTGTCTTAACTACTAAAACTCTGTTTTCCACATAACAAGCAGTGTTAACTGCCTCTACCCAGAAGGTGATGGGCAGTTTAGAGTCAGACAACATAGTTCTTGTAGTTTTAATAAGTGTCATGTTTCTCCTTTCAGCAACACCATTTTGCTGAGGAGTCCTGGGACAACTATATTGTCTTGTAATACCCTTTTCATCACAAAATGTATCAAGGATTTGGTTCTTGAATTCAGTTCCTTGATCACATCTTATGGTTTCGACCTTGTGATCAGATTGATTCTCAATATTTAAGATGAAATTCTTAAGAATCTCAGGGGTCTCATCCTTAGTTTTAAGAAAGAAGACCTAAGTGAATCTTGTAAAGTCATCTGTGATCACCAAACAATAAGAGGTCATTCCTAGACTCATTACACTAGTAGGGCCAAAGAGATCCATATGTAATAAGTGTAATGGAGTAGTGATGGAGTTTCTTTCCTTTGGCTTGTGAGATACCTTGTGTTGCTTCCTTTTCAGGCATGTAGCACAATGGTCATCAATTGTAAACTCTTTCTTTGGCATTCCAGTTACCAAATCATTCTTAATTAATTTATTAATGTTCTTAAAGTTTACATGGCACATTCTGTTATGCCAGAGGAAAGACTCATCACTATTTGCTTTAGATAGAAAGCATGAAAGTTTCCCTAAAGGAGGTGTTTCTTGCAAATCCATCTTGTACATGTTCCCTTTCCTGGGGCTCTGAGCAAGATATGCTCATGAGGAATGACCACCCTAGGCTTAAGAACAATACACTCATGCTCAGTAAAGAGCATGTTATGACTCTAATCACAAAATTGAGATACACTCAAAAGATTGTATCCAAGCTCCTTTACAAAGTTTACCTTCTCAATGCTGAGCTTACCATTTGTGACTCTGCCCCTTCCTGTTTTGTAACCACTAGCATCTCCTTCAAAAGCAATTGTTCCTCTATCGATTTTCTCAAATTTCTAGAGTAGTGACCTATTGCATGTCATGTGCCTGGAACAGCCACTATCAATGATCCATACATTTCGGTTTGTCTTGAGTTGTTCCTGCACAAAAGAGATGGTTAGCTACATTTGGAAACCCAAGCCTTATTGGTCTTGGGCTCATCAATAGAAGTTGAAGACAATGCAACAGTAATAGATCCTATAGTCATGTTTTGAGGATCATTTGCTGATGTTGATGGAGAACTTTTAATCACTTGGTCTTTCTTTGTCTTCCACACCACCTTTGGAAGCTTAGACTTGACCTTCAACACTTTGGAAGTTTCGATTACTTCGGTAGTTTTGATGACTAGACCTTCAGAAGATATTGCTAACATTGCAGCGGGCTTTAGTGCTTCGGAAGTATTCCTTTCTTCCGAGACCAAATTTTCTTCTGAAGGCAATTTTCCACTTGCCTTCATATTTATATTGGAGCTTCCGAAAGGAAAATATTTCCTTCCAAACCTTGCTTCTTCTTGAAACTCTTAGAAGTCTCTTTCTTGGCCATATGGACAGTACCTTTTGGATTGTATAGACAATCCTTAGCAGTGGTACACAACTGATCAGCCTTCTTCTTGTTGTTGGGATGAGTTGGACAAAACTTTGAACTCCTGGTACTAAAGTGTAACATCCGCCATTTTTCCAAGTTAAAACTCAAACCCGAACTTATTTTGAGCTTCCATTATTAATTTACTTAATTAATGGATCAAATACATTAAATATGTAATCAACTTATTGATTGATAAATAATTATTTTTCATAAAATTATAAAGTTTATTAATCATGTTACAAAAAAATAACTAAATGGAAAAGACTTATTAAAACTTATAAAGTTATAAAATGAATTTTAATAAACTTATATAAAGTTTATTAGTAATTATGAATTTTAAATACAGAAAATAAATAATCAAATTATAAAGTTTATAAGTTTTATAAAAGTTATAAAGATTAACAAATAAATAATTTGATTGATTATTCAATTTGGTTTTATAAAGTCTATAAATATTTTATAAAAAAAGTTGTTAAAATTAGAGTCTTCAAGAATATAAATTTTAAATTATAATTATTCTTTTATTTATTTAAATTATTTAACTTTATATTTATTTCAAATTCCAATCATAACCCCCTTTTAAAAGACTTATAAATCACCATTAACACCATTCATAACCTCCTCCTAACCTCAAGTATAAAAGCAAGGCTTATGCCTCACTTTTCATTTGCTCATTCTCTAAAAATCTCACTCTCATATCTTTCTTTCATCTATTGTTTATGAACAATTTGAAGAATTTTATTTTACAAGAGATTTCAAGAATTTTTAATACTAAGGTAATCTTTTATTGCTTTTATATTATACATTTTAATCATCCTAACATCCAATTGTTTTCATGACTTTATGTTCTTACTATTATTCTTTCTTCTACTAAATCTCTATTTATTTTAATCATTAACATTTTAATAATCACTAACCTTATAACAATCACTAACATCTCTAAATTAAGCTAACAACATACTAACATAAACAAAGAATCCCGTTTGCATATGGACGGCTATGCCGCCGCATTTGGTTATTCAACAAGATTATTGTTCTAAATGATGGTTATGCCAAAGTATTAGAATATTTTTATAACTCAAATAAAGACTAATATACCATATATTGACATAATAAAATGTCTAACCCGTTTCATGCTTTAACGATTTTAAAAGTGCACATAAGTGCCTTACTACAATTCTGGCAGAATATAATGTTACTTCAACCGACCATAACTTGATCATAACAAACTAAATTTGAGTAAAATCAGACTCCAATATTAAGTTCATTGAATTACGTTTTCAACGATATTTTATACGTCTTCAAACTCAATCGGACGACTCAACAATAGCCCTTACAAGATAAGTGCGCATTTCAGCACCTTCTGTCTTGTGCTGCTTGTTTGACCTATTTAAAGATCTTTTCATAAAATTGTTGCTGAATGAAAATTGTCCGGGAGACTTTGAACTAGTCAAGTATAAATTTTGTTAATTTTATGAAACTGTTTTCTATTTTAAAAACCTGTTCAAACAAGTATCAAACATTCTGTCCAGAATCTAAAATTGGTACAATAATCGTTTATCAATCTACCTTTCACTTATTGGTATTCCTAAGCTTCCTAACTTCTCGTAATGAATCCCAAACTCAAGTTATTGTTTCTTTTTATCATTTAGGACATCACCTTTTACTCTTAAACATCCAAGCTTTCTTATGTACTCTACAACCATCACTATTATTGTGAGTTTTCCATGTGAGTATTTCTATACCTCTTTTTCATATTTTCACACTTTGGGGTGAAACATGTTACTTTATAAATATTGCACTTGTAAACGTTTGATTCTTGTAAACCTATGGCAATTTACTTGTATGTTTTGGTTAGTTGAACTTTGTGGCTACCATGTAATGTCGAATATATGTACAATCATTAACTATTGCTAGCCTAGCGAAGTCATAGATCTATGGGCCAGACAAGCCTACTTGGTTGATCTAAGTACACTTAGCTAATCATATATACTTATAAACATTTAAGACTTGTAAAACTTTGTCGAGGTTTGATTGTGCATTCTGTCTTACATCCCTAGTTACTTTGTTCTCTAACTTACAACATGAATTGCCATCTTTTATATACTTATGTATTGCAAACTATGGAAATCTCACCAACTTTCAAAGTTGACCTTTTATTTTTAACATGTTTCAGGAAGTACTCAAGCTTGATCGCCATTTTTGAAGTTGTTCACACCTAGGAATGGACCTAGTTAAATAAATGAATAAGCTTGTTATGTTTTCTTTATTTGAGACTTATGTTTGTAATATTATCTTTGAAACTTATGAATAATATTTTTGGATTTAATAATAGCGTTATGTGGCTGTGAACGATCTTAACTCTCACTCCTCGATGTTTCCGCCGTCAAGGTTGGGGTGTGACAGATTGGTATCAGAGCCCATAACTATAGGGATTTAGGTTATTAGAAATGGTGACCTAGTCTATAGTTTATGCATAAACCTCATAGAAAAATCCTTATAATCTTGTGAATACTTATTACTGCATGTCACATGATGCTATCTATTTAAGGATGCCCTCTTATGTGCAATTTGATGCCTTAGCATAGGATTGCCTAAACATTGTTACTTGTCTCCCTAAACTTAACTTTGCCTCTTTGATTCTCCCCGACAAATGAAGTTTTCTAAACTTATCCTCGACAACATGTGGAATCTACACTTATCATCATGAGTTTAATTCCTTAGACTGTATGTCTAATCTATGAAATTCTCATCAAGGTTTTGATTTCATGAACCTAAGAAATTTGTGTGATACATAGACACTTGTATTCTGGATTTCCTGGCAAAAGGCCTTCGGGCTAAGGCAAGCATATCGTATAAATCCTATGGGACTAGTTATGCTTACCTGGGGATTTCTGGGATGAGTGATAAACTATGGTCAACATCACAAGTTTTTAAGGTAAATGGGTCAATTTACCTTGACGTGTCAACATTTTCAAATGGTAATGTGTTACCAAATGGAACCATCAGCTTTATATTTAAAATATCAAAAATGTTTGATTCCTTGGACTGGTTTATCATCGAAACTCTAATATCTTCTCATTCCTATCGTACAGAATGTTCCCTTTAATATTGAACTCGTTATACTCCTCAATTTCTACGTTTAAACAACGTTATACGTTGTGCGCCTTATGTAACTATCTTCATGCCTTGACCAACATGTACATGGATCTTAATACATCCAAAGATATTGGTCGTCTAAACCGAATGGTTTTCTTTTAAACTTAAAATTGTTACTTAGGGTTTTCAGATGTCCTTAAAATGTGTCCCATAACTGGAATCATGCAATGCCGAAAGGTGGAATACCTGCATCCCGGGATACCTTCCCTAGGAAAGGTATACACATAAATTTGATTCGATCGTTGGATCCGTTTATCTGACCTGGAACTCATGGGATGGGTGTTCGCTGACAGGTACGCGTGTCTACCGTAAAGTTGTGATTGACGTAACATTTTGAGAAGTCAATGCATTTCCCTTTTATTTTGAACCGAACGTTTACATCTCATTATTGTGTTGAATCATTTCCGTCATTGATCTTGTTTTCCTGACTTAAACCATTCAAGATTTGAGAACCTAACACAATTAACTCCGTTATCCTGAACTTTAACCTTAATCCTAGCAATCATGATTTTCTTTTTCTGTTAATGTCACATTGATGTAATTTGAAATTTCTGAGTTTCTAGCCAATATTCTCTTCGTTTGCTGAGTCGAGCTTTATAAAAACTTCAAACCGTTCCGCAAGTCAACCTATGACTAAGGACACTCGTATCCTCTAAATGATTCTATCTCATCAAAATAGGGGTGACTCCCTTACTTTGGTGATGACTTTCCATTCGTTATCATTATTCTTATGAAATCTTATCGTCAAGACAGAAGTGAACCTCATACCTTGATGACGATTTCTCCTTTTTGAGTTCGTATTTTACAAATGGAATTACTTCCTTAAAATAGGAGTAAAATTTCGTATCTTGGTGATGGTTTTCAATTTTTGTATTGTGTGTTTTATGAAATCTCATCCTCTGAATCGGGGTGATTTCCTTGTTTTGAGGATAGATTTCAATTATTTTCATTTGGCACTCGTATTTCACGAATGAAATAACCTCACCAAAATAGGATTGAACCCCGTACTTTGGTGACAAAGGTCAGTTCTCGAATGTTTTCTTGTTATTATGATCATCAAGATAGGCGTGAAATCCATACCTTGATGATAACATCATCCGTTTAAAAATTTTATGAATGGTATTTTTTTTCCTCAAATGAAATGACCCCATCAAAGTAGGAGTGAATTCTGTTCTTTGGTGAAACCTTTCATTTTGTTATATTTTATTTCTAGAAAACTTCACTGTTGAGATAGGAGTGATTATCCTTACCTTAATGGTAAGTTGCCTCATTTTATTCTTGTGGATCCTCAACAATGAGTTAGGATCAAGCTTTCGGTTGGTAGTTAAGAGTCATACTTTGGAAAATACACCACCAAGCTAGGAGTGATAACCACATCTTGGTGAGTATTCCCATTCCTTGATCTCAAACCTACCAGGGTTTTAAGACTTCAATTGGCAAAAAACATGTAATAACTTGAAGGGTGAACACCGTTATCTGATTTGTCGACGATAGTGTTCCAGCCAGTCAAGCTAAAGCGTGAATCTTGAACTCAAAAGGGGTCGTTGTTACTTTAGGGTAACCTTAGCTCCAAGCCTGGAACATTTAAATTTTAATCGCTTTCTTCTCTCACGTTTTTTATGTTTCAATTTGACGTTTGATTTAGCTTTATGGAACCTTTCTATCAACTTCCATTCTGAGTTATCATCAAAACTAATTGCACGACGATAACACTACTAAAACAATCTTTCGTACAAGATAAATTTATTAAAAACTTATGTCATGCCTTTTTGGTTATAGCAATGCACGGTTGTGTTCATGGGTTTGATGAACCGCGTATGCAAGCCGTACTTGGAAAGCTGTTTGTCATTGCCTTTATCGTCGATATTCTGAATTATTGAAATTCCAATCCGATCATGAACGACGTCTTGATTAACTCTTTACCCATAATTAAAAATGCAATTCTCATTATTTTGGATAACCTTCAACTCCTAATTTTGAAAATCTCTAAATCTCTATCTTGATTGCGACTCACAAGACTTGTTATTCACTCCAATGTGGACAAAGATGATCATGAATTTCTGCGATTGGTATTTATGATTTGGCATAAAGGAAATGTTGATGTAGCTAGGTATATGTTCAAATTGCCTTGTACTTCTTGATGTCCTTTGGTGCATTATTGACTTATTGGCTTGTTTCTTCATTGATTTTGTCCTCCTAAATCTTAAGCTCTTTATCCCAAATCTCTTAACGACCCTTAATAATCTTTTTCGAATGCCTTCCCCTCAAAACCGAACTTATCCTGAAAACCTATTACAATGATACACTTATTATAAATTGAATCCTTAACCATAACAAACACGATTCTCGTATCAATGTAACACTAGTAAAACTTGAAACCTTAATGACATAAGAAAACAAAATCGATCATCTAGAAACCATGTTAACGTTATTACTTGAGAAGCTCTTATGAAATTCATATCCCATCCAAAAGTATCTTGAACTTATTTTTTATGTTCGTTAAGCCGAGTTTCGTATTGATCAAAAACTTGGTAAAATATAAAGGTTTATCAATTAAAATCCGGAACTAATGATCTTGTACCCTTTGTCAAACAACACATGAAATCATGAATCATGAAACTTAACAAACTTAAGCATATCAAAACATCAAAATTAATCTTGTTGAATTTAAAACGCCTCCAAGAGCTCACCTGCGAACGTGAAATGAATCCAAGTCCCCTCATCTCCTTGAAATTAGTTCCTTGTGATTAAATTTCGGGACGAAATTTCTTAAAGTAGGGGAGACTGTAACATCCGCCATTTTTTCAAGTTAAAACTCAAACTCAAACTTATTTTGACCTTCCATTATTAATTTACTTAATAAAAGGATCAAATACATTAAACATGTAATCAACTTATTGATTGATAAATAATTATTTTTATAAAATTATAAAGTTTATTAATCATGTTACAAAAAATAACTAAATGGAAAAGACTTATTAAAACTTATAAAGTTATAAAATGAATTTTAATAAACTTATATAAAGTTTTATTAGTAATTATGAATTTTAAATACTGAAAATAAATAATCAAATTATAAAGTTTATAAGTTTTATAAAAGTTATAAAGATTAACAAATAAATAATTTGATTGATTATTCAATTTGGTTTTATAAAGTCTATAAATATTTTATAAAAAAAGTTGTTAAAATTAGAGTCTTCAAGAATTTAAATTTTAAATTATAATTATTCTTTTATTTATTTAAATTATTTAACTTTATATTTATTTCAAATTCCAATCATAACCCCCTTTTAAAAGACTTATAAATCACCATTAACACCATTCATAACCTCCTCCTAACCTCAAGTATAAAAGCAAGGCTTAGGCCTCACTTTTCATTTGCTCATTCTCTAAAAATCTCACTCTCATATCTTTCTTTCATCTATTGGTTATGAACAATTTGAAGAATTTTATTTTACAAGAGATTTCAAGAATTTTAATACTAAGATAATCTTTTATTGCTTTTATATTATACATTTTAATCATCCTAACATCCAATTGTTTTCATGACTTTATGTTCTTACTATTATTCTTTCTTCTACTAAATCTCTATTTATTTTAATCATTAACATTTTAATAATCACTAACCTTATAACAATCACTAACATCCCTAAATTAAGCTAATAACATACTAACATAAACAAAGAATCCCGTTTGCATATGGACGGCTATGCCGCCGCATTCGGTTATTCAACAAGATTATTGTTCTAAATGATGGTTATGCCAAAGTATTAGAATATTTTTATAACTCAAATAAAGACTAATATACCATATATTGACATAATAAAATGTCTAACCCGTTTCATGCTTTAACGATTTTAAAAGTGCACATAAGTGCCTTACTACAATTCTGGCAGAATATAATGTTACTTCAACCGACCATAACTTGATCATAACAAACTAAATTTGAGTAAAATCAGACGCCAATATTAAGTTCATTGAATTACATTTCAACGACAGTTTATACGTCTTCAAACTCAATCGGACGACTCAACAAAAGCCCTTACAAGATAAGTGCGCATTTCAGCACCTTCTGTCTTGTGCTGCTTGTTTGACCAATTTAAAGATCTTTTCATAAAATTGTTGCTGAATGAAAATTGTCCGGGAGACTTTGAACTAGTCAAGTATAAATTTTTATAATTTTATGAAACTTTTTTCTATTTTAAAATCCTGTTCAAACAAGTATCAAACATTCTGTCCAGAATCTAAAATTGGTACAATAATCGTTTATCAATCTACCTTTCGCTTATTGGTATTCCTAAGCGTCCTAACTTCTCGTAATGAATCCCAAACTCAAGTTATTGTTTCTTTTTATCATTTAGGACATCACCTTTTACTCTTAAACATTCAAGCTTTCTTATGTACTCTACAACCATCACTATTATTGTGAGTTTTCCATATGAGTATTTCTATACCTCTTTTTCATATTTTCACACTTTGGGGTGAAACATGTTACTTTATAAATATTGCACTTGTAAACGTTTGATTCTTGTAAACCTATGGCAATTTACTTGTATGTTTTGGTTAGTTGAACTTTGTGGCTACCATGTAATGTCGAATATATGTACAATCATTAACTATTGCTAGCCTAGCGAAGTCATAGATCTATGGGCCAGACAAGCCTGCTTGGTTGATCCAAGTACACTTAGCTAATCATATATACTTATAAACATTTGAGACTTGTAAAACTTTGTCGAGGTTTGATTGTGCATTCTGTCTTACATCCCTAGTTACTTTGTTCTCTAACTTACAACATGAATTGCCATCTTTTATATACTTATTTATTGCAAACTATGGAAATCTCACCAACTTTCAAAGTTGACCTTTTATTTTTAACATGTTTCAGGAAGAACTCAAGCTTGATCGCCATTTTTGAAGTTGTTCACACCTAGGAATGGACCTAGTTAAATAAATAAATAAGCTTGTTATGTTATCTTTATTTGAGACTTATGTTTGTAATATTATCTTTGAAACTTATGAATACTATTTTTGGATTTAATAATAGCGTTATGTGGCTGTGAACGATCTTAACTCTCACTCCTCGACGTTTCCGCCGTCACGGTTGGGGTGTGACAGATTGGTATCAGAGCCCATAACTATAGGGATTTAGGTTATTAGAAATGGTGACCTAGACTATAGTTTATGCATAAACCTCATAGAAAAATCCTTATAATCTTGTGAATACTTATTACTGCATGTCACATGATGCTATCTATTTAAGGATGCCCTCTTATGTGCAATTTGATGCCTTAGCATAGGATTGCCTAAACATTGTTACTTGTCTCCCTAAACTTAACTTTGCCTCTTTGATTCTCCCCGACAAATGAAGTTTTCTAAACTTATCCTCGACAACATGTGGAATCTACACTTATCATCATGAGTTTAATTCCTTAGACTGTATGTCTAATCTATGAAATTCTCATCAAGGTTTTGATTTCATGAACCTAAGAAATTTGTGTGATACATAGACACCTGTATTCTGGATTTCCTGGCAAAAGGCCTTCGGGCTAAGCCAAGCATATCGTATAAATCCTATGGGACTAGTTATGCTTACTTGGGGATTTCTGGGATGAGTGATAAACTATGGTCAACATCACAAGTTTTTAAGGCAAATGGGTCAATTTACCTTGACGTGTCAACGTTTTCAAATGGTAATGTGTTACCAAATGGAACCCTCAGCTTTATATTTAAAATATCAAAAATGTTTGATTCCTTGGACTGGTTTATCATCGAAACTCTAATATCTTCTCATTCCTATCATACAGAATGTTCCCCTTTAATATTGAACTCGTTATACTCCTCAATTTCTACGTTTAAACAACGTTATACGTTGTGCGCCTTATGTAACTATCTTCATGCCTTGACCAACATGTACATGGATCTTAATACATCCAAAGATATTGGTCGTCTAAACCGAATGGTTTTCTTTAAAACTTAAAATTGTTACTTAAGGTTTTCAGATGTCCTTAAAATGTGTCCCATAACTGGAATCATGCAATGCCGAAAGGTGGAATACCTGCATCCCGGGATACCTTCCCTAGGCAAGGTATACACATAAATTTGATTCGATCGTTGGATCCGTTTATCTGACCTGGAACTCATGGGATGGGTGTTCGCTGATAGGTACGCGTGTCTACTGTAAAGTTGTGATTGACGTAACACTTTGAAAAGTCAATGCATTTCCCTTTTATTTTGAACTGAACGTTTACATCTCATTATTGTGTTGAATCATTTCCGTCATTGATCTTGTTTTCCTGACTTAAACCATTCAGGATTTGAGAACCTAACACAATTAACTCCGTTATCCTGAACTTTAACCTTAATCCTAGCAATCATGATTTTCTTTTTCTGTTAATGTCACATTGATGTAATTTGAAATTTCTGAGTTTCTAGCCGATATTCTCTTCGTTTGCTGAGTCGAGCTTTATAAAAACTTAAAACCGTTCCGCAAGTCAATCTATGACTAAGGACACTCGTATCCTCTAAATGATTCTATCTCATCAAAATAGGGGTGACTCCCTTACTTTGGTGATGACTTTCCATTCGTTATCATTGTTCTTTTGAAATCTTGTCGTCAAGACAGAAGTGAACCTCATACCTTGATGACGATTTCCTCCTTTTTGAGTTCGTATTTTACATATGGAATTACTTCCTTAAAATAGGAGTAAAATTTCGTATCTTGGTGATGGTTTTCAATTTTTGTATTGTGTGTTTTATGAAATCTCATCCTCTGAATCGGGGTGATTTCCTTGTTTTGAGGATAGATTTCAATTATTTTCATTTGGCACTCGTATTTCACGAATGAAATAACCTCACCAAAATAGGATTGAACCCCGTACTTTGGTGACAAAGGTCAGTTCTCGAATGTTTTCTTGTTATTATGATCATCAAGATAGGCGTGAAATCCATACCTTGATGATAATATCATCCGTTTAAAAATTTTATGAATGGTATTTTTTTTCCTCAAATAAAATGACCCCATCAAAGTAGGAGTGAATTCCGTTCTTTGGTGAAACCTTTCATTTTGTTATATTTTATTTTCTAGAAAACTTCACAGTTGAGATAGGAGTGATTATCCTTACCTTAATGGTAAGTTGCCTCATTTTATTCTTGTGGATCCTCAACAATGAGTTAGGATCAAGCTTTCGGTTGGTAGTTAAGAGTCATACTTTGGAAAATACACCACCAAGCTAGGAGTGATAACCACATCTTGGTGAGTATTCCCATTCCTTGATCTCAAACCTACCAGGGTTTTAAGACTTCAATTGGCAAAAAACATGTAATAACTTGAAGGGTGAACACCGTTATCTGATTTATCGACGATAGTGTTCCAGCCAGTCAAGCTAAAGCGTGAATCTTGAACTCAAAAGGGGTCGTTGTTACTTTAGGGTAACCTTAGCTCCAAGCTTGGAACATTTAAATTTTAATCGCTTTCTTCTCTCACGTTTTTTATGTTTCAATTTGACGTTTGATTTAGCTTTATGGAACCTTTCTATCAACTTTCATTCTGAGTTATCATCAAAACTAATTGCACGACGATAACACTCCTAAAACAATCTTTCGTACAAGATAAATTTATTAAAAACTTATGTCATGCCTTTTTGGTTATAGCAATGCACGATTGTGTTCATGGGTTTGATGAACCGCGTATGCAAGTTGTACTTGGAAAGCTGTTTGTCATTGCCTTTATCGTCGATATTTGAATTATTGAAATTCCAATCCGATCATGAACGACGTCTTGATTAACTCTTTACCCATAATTAAAAATGCAATTCCCATTATTTTGGATAACCTTCAACTCCTAATTTTGAAAATCTCTAAATCTCTATCTTGATTGCGACTCACAAGACTTGTTATTCACTCCAATGTGGACAAAGATGATCATGAATTTCTGCGATTGGTATTTATGATTTGGCATAAAGGAAATGTTGATGTAGCTAGGTATATGTTCAAATTGCCTTGTACTTCTTGATGTCCTTTGGTGCATTATTGACTTATTGGCTTGTTTCTTCATTGATTTTGTCCTCCTAAATCTTAAGCTCTTTATCCCAAATCTCTTAACGACCCTTAATAATCTTTTTCGAATGCCTTCCCCTCAAAACCGAACTTATCCTGAAAAGCTATTACAATGATGCACTTATTATAAATTGAATCCTTAACCATAACAAACACGATTCTCGTATCAATGTAACACTAGTAAAACTTGAAACCTTAATGACATAAGAAAACAAAATCGATCATCTAAAAACCATGTTAACGTTATTACTTGAGAAGCTCTTATGAAATTCATATCCCATCCAAAAGTATCTTGAACTTATTTTTTATGTTCGTTAAGCCGTGTTTCGTATTGATCAAAAACTTGGTAAAATATAAAGGTTTATCAATTAAAATCCGGAACTAATGATCTTGTACCCTTTGTCAAACAACACATGAAATCATGAATCATGAAACTTAACAAACTTAAGCATATCAAAACATCAAAATTAATCTTGTTGAATTTAAAACGCCTCCAAGAGCTAACCTGCGAACGTGAAATGAATCCAAGTCCCCTCATCTCCTTGAAGTTAGTTCCTTGTGATTAAATTTCGGGACGAAATTTCTTAAAGTAGGGGAGACTGTAACATCCGCCATTTTTCCAAGTTAAAACTCAAACCCAAACTTATTTTGACCTTCCATTATTAATTTACTTATAAAAGGATCAAATACATTAAATATGTAATCAACTTATTGATTGATAAATAATTATTTTTCATAAAATTATAAAGTTTATTAATCATGTTACAAAAAAATAACTAAATGGAAAAGACTTATTAAAACTTATAAAGTTATAAAATGAATTTTAATAAACTTATATAAAGTTTTATTAGTAATTATGAATTTTAAATACTGAAAATAAATAATCAAATTATAAAGTTTATAAGTTTTATAAAAGTTATAAAGATTAACAAATAAATAATTTGATTGATTATTCAATTTGGTTTTATAAAGTCTATAAATATTTTATAAAAAAAGTTGTTAAAATTAGAGTCTCCAAGAATTTAAATTTTAAATTATAATTATTCTTTTATTTATTTAAATTATTTTACTTTATATTTATTTCAAATTCCAATCATAACCCTTTTTTAAAAGACTTATAAATCACCATTAACACCATTCATAACCTCCTCCTAACCTCAAGTATAAAAGCAAGGCTTAGGCTTCACTTTTCATTTGCTCATTCTCTAAAAATCTCACTCTCATATCTTTCTTTCATCTATTGGTTATGAACAATTTAAAGAATTTTATTTTACAAGAGATTTCAAGAATTTTTAATACTAAGATAATCTTTTATTGCTTTTATATTATACATTTTAATCATCCTAACATCCAATTGTTTTCATGACTTTATGTTCTTACTATTATTCTTTCTTCTACTAAATCTCTATTTATTTTAATCATTAACATTTTAATAATCACTAACCTTATAACAATCACTAACATCTCTAAATTAAGCTAACAACATACTAACATAAACAAAGAATCCCGTTTGCATATGGACGGCTATGCCGCCGCATTCGGTTATTCAACAAGATTATTGTTCTAAATGATGGTTATGCCAAAGTATTAGAATATTTTTATAACTCAAATAAAGACTAATATACCATATATTGACATAATAAAATGTCTAACCCGTTTCATGCTTTAACGATTTTAAAAGTGCACATAAGTGCCTTACTACAATTCTGGCAGAATATAATGTTACTTCAACCGACCATAACTTGATCATAACAAACTAAATTTGAGTGAAATCAGACTCCAATATTAAGTTCATTGAATTACCTTTTCAACGACAGTTTATACGTCTTCAAACTCAATCGGACAACTCAACAATAGCCCTTACAAGATAAGTGCGCATTTCAGCACCTTCTGTCTTGTGCTGCTTGTTTGACCTATTTAAAGATCTTTTCATAAAATTGTTGCTGAATGAAAATTGTCCAGGAGACTTTGAACTAGTCAAGTATAAATTTTGTTAATTTTATGAAACTATTTTCTATTTTAAAAACCTGTTCAAACAAGTATCAAACATTCTGTCCAGAATCTAAAATTGGTACAATAATCGTTTATCAATCTACCTTTCGCTTACTAGTATTCCTAAGCGTCCTAACTTCTCGTAATGAATCCCAAACTCAAGTTATTGTTTCTTTTTATCATTTAGGACATCACCTTTTACTCTTAAACATCCAAGCTTTCTTATGTACTCTACAACCATCACTATTATTGTGAGTTTTCCATGTGAGTATTTCTATACCTCTTTTTCATATTTTCACACTTTGGGGTGAAACATGTTACTTTATAAATATTGCACTTGTAAACGTTTGATTCTTGTAAACTTATGGCATTTCACCTGTATGTTGTGGTTAGTTGAACTTGTAGCTACCATGTAATGTCGAATATATGTACAATTATTAACTACTGCTAGCCTGGCAACGTCATAGATCTATGGGCCTGACAAGCCTGCTTGGTTGATCCAAGTACACTTAGCTAATCGTATATACTTATAAACATTTGAGACTTGTAAAACTTTGTCGAGGTTTGATTGTGCATTCTGTCTTACATCCCTAGTTACTTTGTTCTCTAACTTACAACATGAATTGCCATCTTTTATATACTTATATATTGCAAACTATGGAAATCTCACCAACTTTCAAAGCTGACCTTTTATTTTTAACATGTTTCAGGAAGAACTCAAGCTTGATCGCCATTTTTGAAGTTGTTCACACCTAGGAATGGACCTAGTTAAATAAATGAATAAGCTTGTTATGTTTTCTTTATTTGAGACTTATGTTTGTAATATTATCTTTGAAACTTATGAATAATATTTTTGGATTTAATAATAGCGTTATGTGGCTGTGAACGATCTTAACTCTCACTCCTCGACGTTTCCGCCGTCAAGGTTGGGGTGTGACATAAAGTTTAGGTTTCTATCTTCAGACTTAACCACCTTAAAACCTGCAGAGATAAAGGCTTGTTTCTGCTTAGAATCAACAGTGGCCTTGATCTCTTGAGTTTTCTTTGCCTTCCTCTTGCTCTTCCTGATCAAATTTTTCCTCATTAACATGGTCATCCCAACCTTTTTACTCTCCTCAGAAGGATAGTGACCCTTCTCAGAATGCTCTTCTTCACTCTTCTTAGAGGCATCCTTCACTATCTCTTCTTCATCCTCTTCATTCATGGGGTCTATGAGGGAAAGCTCATCTTCACAAGTTCCACACCTAGGAGATCTTACAGACAAGATTGTGTGTAGAGGAGCTATCTCACTAAATCCCAGTCCTTGCTTATTTTGATAACAAACTTTTGCATGCAGGGATGAGGATATTATGTTCTTGAAGGTCTCTTCTTTAAGAACACATTTTTCTGCCATGGCTTTGCTGATCACAACCTCAGGCTGGCATTCAGTCAATCTTTGATCTGAGTCCTGTAGTTGGTATGTTCATGTTTAAGAGTTGAAATAGTTTTCTCTAAGTCCTCTATCTTTAGTTTATAGTCATTTTCAGCTCTTTTAAAATCAAATTTTAAGATTTTTAACGACTCGAGATTAGATCTCATCTCTAAGTTGTAGGACCTGTATCTATTTACTTTAGCAATACATTCAGGTGAACAGAGATGTTCCAATACCATTGCTTCATCATGGTTAGCCATAAGTGCTTGGTTTGGAGATGCATCTTCCACCTGAAAGCTCCAGTCAAAGCCTCCTTCTTCAACAGCAACTGTGGCTTGTTGCTTTGGCTTCTCATTCTGGGTAGCTCTATCAGTGTAGTTTGGCCTGGCTTGTACTTGGCCACCATTTGTCTTTGGTGCCTTGCACTCCCTTGCTAGGAAGAGAGGACATGAACTTCCTTACAATGTCCTTCTTCTCAAGAGTAACTCCAACATCCATTAGGGTATCCACAATTTCAACATACCTGAAGTATTGTTGAGTCATGGTTTCACCTGCTTTAAAGGTGAAGTTTTCAAACTGTTGCTTTAGGAGATCCTTCTTGTTCTCCTTAGCTTCAGTTGACCCCTCATACATCAGCTTCAGTGCATCCCATAGCTTTTTAGCTGCTTTGCACTTCTTGAAGCCTCTGTATATGGAGTTTGGAAGAGCAGTTTGAAAGGCTATCATGGCTTTCTGATCAATCTCTGTCTTCTTCCTGTCTTCATTAGAATATGAAGATCAAGAATAGGTTGGATTCACCTTAGATTAGTTTTTGTTCAGTTTAAATTTAATAGGTCAAATGTCATATTACTTTTGTAAGTAAGTTTGTAGTTTGAGTTTTGCTGCCCAGCGAAACAATGAGCGAAACTATAGTCTTGTTTCGCTCATAGTCAGTAGTCTTGTTTCACCCGGCGAAACTGTATTCACAGCCAGGCGAAAGTAAGCTTGGGCATTATAGTTTCGCTGATAGCAAAACTGTCAGCGAAACTATCAACTCTATATATAGATTTGTTTCTTTCATTGTAGGGTAATCTTACAAAAGCCTAATTCGTATTATCTTTGTTGCAAGTGCTATTTTGAAGCTAATTATATTGAATTCATATTGAGCTTTGGTTTATTGATTGTGTTGGCATTGATTTACTTATTATTGAACACTTTTGGTTTACTATTCATCATCATATGTTTGCATTGAGAGTTTGTTATTGATATTGAATCATTCATTCAATCAATATTACTGTATTTTGATTTTTTTTGGACCAACAAAATGGTATCAGAGCCTTTGTGCTCTTGATTGTTTGTTTTATTTATGGTTGGTTGAGTTCATATTACTATTTTATCAATTCCGGATCAAATTTGAGTGTATTTGATATGGAATTTGATTGAAATTGGTTAGTTCTTGGTTGGGAAAGTTTTGATAATCATCAGATCTTAAATTCATTGAGATTTGAGTGATTTTGGATTGATTTCGTGTTGAAAAAGTTTTTCAGAATCATCCAGCAAAATTACTGATCATCTTGCAAAACTGTCAGTTTCTTTCAGCAAAACTACAGTTGTTTTAGTCATTGGTTTAGTTTCTGCAACATCAGTGAAAGTATACTCATTGAACGAAAGTTCAACAGTGCTGGTGCACCATCATCAAGCAAAATTGCTGCCGAATTTACTCCTGAACGAAAGTTCAAGCTAGTTTCGAGCAAAACTGTTTGCATAACTAGCACAATCAAGCAGATTGGTAGCGAAAATGCTGCTGAAATTCCCAGCGAAAGTAGCAGCAAAACTACAATAAGTCCGGCGAAATTAGTGTTTTTTCTATGAAACTACAATGTCTAAGATGACAGCTCTCACCCTTACTGATTTAGAGAGTGTGGCACCTAATAGACCTTCGAGACTGATCGATGGAGATAATTTTAAGGACTGGAAAAGATGTCTGAAAGCATTCTTTTACTACCCGGATCATAATCAGTGGGAATCAATCATCTCCATCCTCACATACCGACTATTACTGTTGGAGATGTCGTCTCTCAAAACAAGGACCCAGCCACGTTTAATGAAAAGGATTTGAAGTTGATTGATAGGGATCAGAAAGCATTTTTGCATTAACCCTGTGTCTCGCACCAGATATCAACAACCGCTTTGCTGAACACAAGAATGCCAAGTCTCTATTTGATGCATTATGGTCCCCAAGTAGTTCAATCTGGCTGCCCTCAACTCATTATCTTGATTGTTTGGCCTAGTGACAGCCCTGATTGCAGCTTCCATGAAGCCTGGGGACCCACTTGAACTCTCTCCACTTAGCTTCCTTTTCCTCCCTCTTTCTTTCTCTCTCCTCCTCCTCCTCAATCTTCTCAAGAGTTAGTTTCATTTTCCTTTTGTCACTCACATGCCTTGGTGACTTAGTGTGGAGAGAGCTTTGGTATTCATTGCTTGGTTCAGCAGTCAAGCTCTAGTTAAAGAGAGGTTGTGAAGCACCTTCAACAGCTTTTGCCTCACTGAGGGTAATGGGTGCTGAAGAGGTTCATGTCTCAAGGTTCGAAGGTTCAATTACTGGGCCTTTAGTCAAGGTTTCCCCTTCGAAGTTAATCTTGGGGTCCATCTCAACATTCAGTTGACCAATAGTCTTACCTGCTAGCCTCTGTCTATATAATTTGGATCTCAGCTTAAACTCTTCTAGCACCTTTTCTTGAATTCTATCTGCTAGCATTACAGCTTGCTTGTTTTGACTTGGATTGGCAAGTGGAAGATCAATCAGATAGGTGCTCTTATAGAATATCAGGTTGGAGAAGTTGAAGATTTTTTGTTGCCCCTAAGATCTAGAGATTACCAGAGCTCTTCTATTACTATCATACCTCCATCCCATAATTGGATTCTTAAAGTAATGATATGGGGGTAGATATAGCTCTTGGAATACCCTCCTTAAACAGACTTTGTATGAGTGAGTCCACATCAATGTGGACCTTAAGAGGTTACTGAGTATGGACAATTGCAAGTGCGGGTGGTGAATCCTCAATGTCCATACTCTGAAAGGAACCTCCAGGTTCTGTGATTGCAAGATTTTATCTCCCTTTTTGGTAGCATCACCTTCTTGCATAGGTGAGCTAGAGGTTAGGTCCACCATATCTATAGGTTCTTGTAGACTTGGTTGAGTTCTTCTTAGTGGTCTCTCAGCTTACTTGCCTTTGAGATCGGTGATCACAAGTTGTTGGTCATTACCCTCTTTTGCAAGGTAGTCACCTGAAATTCCAGGTGACCGACCTTTGAGACAAAATAGGTGTATGTTTGTGTCAGTTTTCGCACCTTTAGTTTCAGACTCATCTTTATTATAAGAATCACGGGGGTATGAGAGAATAGGACCAAAGTCTTCTTCCTCATCACTAGCTCTATGTTCTTAGCTGCTGGAATTCCCCTACACCATGACAACTTCAGATGTAGTGTCAATGGGCTGGATTGCCATGATTGAGGTCTTAAGGATATAATCACATTCTGAAGTGAAAGCCTCTTTTATATGGACCTCCTCAACAGGTTCACAGAGATCCACCTCAGTTGTGGGTGGATGATGGAGGCTAGACATGGGTGAGTCAAGAACACTCATCTCTCCTTGAGCAGGGGTGGAGAAGAGAGACTCATGGTACTCACTGAATCCCATGTCTTCATTATCATAGAATTCAATGTTGGGTATGGGTTGGTGTGAATCCAAGGATCGCAATCAAGAATTATCGATGTTAATAGGGAATCAAGTTAATGTTTGCGGAATCAACATTAACCTTGTCTAATTGTTTTAATAAATAAATATCAAATATAATGATTTATGATTATGACGAACACAATTTTTATAACACAATTAATAAGTAAAAAGGATCTGATTCAAACATATTTCATTAAATTGATTAATGATTACAGATGAATAAATAATGAACAATAAATGCTTCAAACGTTTTGATGTTTATGTGACGGCTGCTAGGGTTTATGTTTGTGTGAATTGATGTGATGTTTGGGTTTGTCGTATTGTTACTTGGTTGTTTGTGTTCGTGTATCGTCACTTGATGTGAAACCTAGGATCCATATTTATAGGCACATGTGTTTCAGTTAAGGAAACACCGGATCTCTTGGGATTCGCACAACTGTCTTGTTGACTTGTAACACTTGCATTATTTAAATACAAGTGTTTGGACTCCGCAGCTGCATAGTCTTCCGTAGGTGTTTGTTCTTCCGAATGTACCTGTTCTTCCGAAGGTATTCAATCTTCCGGAGGTATTCAGTCTTCCGAAGGTGTTTGGTCTTCCGAAGGTGTTTGCTCATCCGCAGGAGTTTGCTCATCCGCAGGAGTATTCACTTGAACTCTTTGATTGACTTCACTTGAACTCTAGAGCTGATTGTTCATCCGCAGATGATCTTCGGATGTATGTTACTTGTAAGAAACATATCTACGAAAGAGCAAAATGTTCATCCGTAGATGTTTCTTACACTTAGTCAATTTCAGTAATTGACCAAGAATAATGTTTGTACCTGCAACCATACACAGATCAACATCTATATGGGTTAACCTATATACACAATGCATACATCAAAATAATGAATTATAATTATTCATTACAAGTATTGATTAAAGTTCTAAGCCTATACAAAATGATCTAGATCTATTGTTCCTAGATCTAACAGTTGGTTGAGATCTAGAGGCTTGAAAAGATAATCTTACCCTGAAGATTGTTCACTAGAGTTTTGAGACTCTGAGTGAAGTCTTAAGGCTGTTGGGGTTATGATCTCACCAGGCTGAGCATGAGAAATTTCAATACTGATCCTTGGTGAGATGTGAGTGGTTTGCTCCTCAGGGGAAGTGGGAACTCTAATGTCCACTTCCTCCTGCATGGGTGGTGATATGAGGGCTTGCATAATATGAGTAGCTTATGCAGGGGTTTGTTTGGATTTTCTGGTATAGGTGATGGTTATTTGAGCTGTTTGGGTGGTTGAGAGGTAGAAGGTGTAGGTTCAATACTAGCTGGTGTTGCTAGGTTGTCACCTTGAGCAACAAGCTCGAACATTTTTTAGACAAGGGCTGTGTTCTACCCCTGAGAAGCCAAAAGTTGGCTTACTAATAGTCTTGAAGATGTCTGGCTTCATATGTCCCATTTTAAGAAATCACGTGTTTTTGCTGTGAGCACAGTTCACAATTAAGAATGTGCTGGACATATCTAGGGAACATGTAATATTCTAAGGAGTCTAAGTTAGCAAGTAAAATGGTATAGACAAATTCTGCATACCTGAACTTAACCTCTTGAACCATCCCATGGACTATGTAGGAAAGGTCCTCTGAAACTTGGTCCCATCCTCCATACGTGTTGGATAAACTATGGAGGATAACATGGATGAGGTATTTCTATTGAGAGGAGCCTTTCCTTTCTTGAAGGTTCTGACTGAGTTGTCCCCTTCATAGTCTATTTACCTAAAGGACTAGTTTACAACATATTTAGGAAAGGACAAATCACCTTCGACATCATCCAGCCTAAGATGTGTGTTTATGGAGGCTGGAGTGATGAAGATTGTTCTCCTCTGCACTGTAGCAGACAGTGCCTTCTCCCTATCTATGGTGACCTCTTGACAGATCCTTTAGAACTCTAATAGTTGATCCTCATATAGTGGAGGATCTATGATGAGGGAGGTGAAGTAGTTGGATAGAGTCAAAAGGCGACAAACCTTTGAGAAACCAGGATCTTTTTCAGAGTTCAGCAGAGTAACCTGATTGTGTTGCCTGTGTAAGTGCATGGAAAAATCAGGTTGATTTTTACGATCAAGGTTAGCCATTTTAAGGTAGTTTGTGAGTGAATTTAGGTTAGAAAATTTTGCAGATGAAGAAGATAGTGAAAGAGGGGGAACCGTTGATTGAATATATATGAAATGAATTTGAGAAAAAGTTAATGCAAAAGGATAAACTTTAAAATCTGGATGTCGATCCCATCTCTGAAAAAGCGCCAAAAAGGTAGTTTTCTTTGAAGTCTAAAATCTCGTGCACGTCCATATCTATTATCGACCAATACTCCACCTGGTGCAAAACCAACAAGAAGGTGTTGGCGATAGTGGTTCATTGGCAGGAGAATGATGTGGGTCTTGCTAGAAAACCAGTTGGAGAGAAAATATGGAGAGATGCATACTAGAACTGATCATGGTTTTTTTTGTTTCCATAGATTGGACCTTCTGTCAGCGGGATTATCTATGTCTTTTTTTGTCATCGGTCGGAAGGTAGATCTAAAATGGACAGCAGTGATGGTGAGGGGCAACTCCCATGTGGAGTGACGATGCGTGTGTGTTTGGATGGCGAGAGAATTGAATGGTGGTGTTGTAGGTGGTGCTACGGTGATGGTGTTGCTGGGTGTTATCATATGTATCCGGAAGAGAAAGAGAAGGTTGTAGATGTTGAGAGAGAAACCAATTGGTGAAAAATATTTAAAATTGCAAAATAAGAAACCCTACTCTTGGACATCTAATTCGGGTACAATGTTCGACTCATTACACTAAAATTTTAATTTGGGCCTTCTATTGTTTGTCATGGGAATATCATATAATTGAACTTAAAGATGTGAATTAATGATTTTCTCTTATTCAATATTAGAGATAATATAATATGTCTAAACATTAAATAATTGTATTATATATATACTAATTACCAACTTTCTTATGCATTATGATTGTACAATATATTTTAAGGGTTGTACCCACCTATTGTCTTATTCTTTTTTAATCTTTAATTTTTTTTTATTTTAACCCAGTACTTTTACATCTTTTACAATATAGCTCAAACATTGTTTCATTTTTAAGTTTGGTCCTTATACTTTTTATATTTTATAAAAATTTTTGTTTTATGTTTCAGTCTATATTTTGCGAGTTAACACGCTGCAACATGCGTGAGTGGTTCAATGTCACACCCCCACTAAAAGCGGAAACACGGGGATGTAACGAAATCAGGATCGTCATAACACATGGTAAGCGATAGAGATGCAATATAATAAATGGTGACTGTAACATCTCATATTTCTGTTAACTAAAAGTTGTTTTCGTTTATTCTCATAAGGGTCATTGTTGACAATCTTGAAATTTAAGGTTGATTTAAGCTTATTTCTTAGTTGTTATTGTATATAATGTATGAAAGCTAATAAATTGGGTATTAAAATTATGTAATAATAAAAATTATGATAATAATAATAATAGTAACAATAACAATAAGTTACAATAATGAATAATAATAATATCACTAATAACAATAATATCAATAATGATAAGAATATTAATAGAGTTAATAATAATAATTGTTATAACAATAATAATAACTAAGATAATGTTATTAATAATAATAATAATAACATTAATAATAATAAGATTGCTTATAATAATAACTTATAAGGGTTATTAAACTTGTAATATTTAAAACATAAGATTAAATTAAGTTTAGGGGGTTGTTTGTTAGTTTTGAAACTTTTAAAAGTGAGTTCTAGCATAAAATAACAAAGAAACAAACTACAGGGACCAAGGATGTACCCCCCATAATCACCAAATTTCGTCAAATCATGACCTAAAACTGTTCCCAAAACTTGCTGGACCACGATTCGAACCGGTTTTTATCATTTAATCGAGTTAAAACATCGGTTATTAGATCAATCGAATACGTAACCGAAATGTCTTAAACTCATAGCCGTTCGAGCCTTAAACATCAATAATAACTCAATTAATTTAATCTGATCGAACGTGTTATCTATCTTTAATCAAACACAACCCCCAATTGCACCTGAAACAAACCTAACCATCGAATTTCATCATCATCCTCTGTCGCGACCTACTCCACTTGAACATCATCAGCCGGGCTTCAATTTTTGAAATTGAAAGAGGGCTTCGAGTCTTGACTGTCTACTGGAACTTCACACGAAGTTAATTCGGATTTCATCATCGTTTGCATACCCATCGGACACTGTTGTGGTCACGGCTTGATCTTTATCTGTTCTTAACAAACTAGTCTTCAACACAGGTAATCAAACCTATGTACATACTCGATTTTAGGCTAGGAACGAAAGCCCTAACCGTAATTTGATTAACAACATCGATTGATGGTTCAATTTCAAATCAATCGAAACTAGGGTTCATATGGGATTGGGGATGTTTGTTTAAGTTGGTATTTAAGGAATGAAACCTGTGTTTTCACAGGCATAGGCTACCCAGCCTAATGGTTCTGCACTCACATGTAAAACTTAAGGTCATGGGTTCGAACCCCATGACCTGCATTTTTTTTAAAAAAGGCTTTTTCAGCCTTATTTTAAGTATGAAAAATCTTTAATAAATATAAAATGATTTTTACAAACCTCGGATATTTTTATAATCATCTAAATTATTTTCTGTAAATTTATTATTATAAATACTTTAACAATTTTTCTTTTCTATTTTAAATATTATCAAACATATATTAATACTTAGTCTATTTTTATAAAAAAATAGAATTTGAATAATAGTTTAAATTACTTATTCATTATTTAGTCACTATATATTTTATAATGATGAATTAATCATGATAATTATAGGACTAAAAACGTTTATATATATTTTGTAATCAAATTTCACAAATTATTATAAAGGATTTAATTCCTTTAAAAATTTTATAAATAGTGTTTTACTAAAGAGTCCACAAATCTTATTTATTTTTAAATCCCCAAATTCTAATACCCTAGTTCACGTTAACTCGTTAATCATATATTAACCTAAATCTTGTAATATTTATATATTTAGGTGCCTTGTGACGTGTTATCTTGGAACGGCATATATTATTTTTATTGATCCTCATTATATACTTGTTTGACATGTGAGTTTTCCTTGTCCCCTTTTTATAATTTCACACTTATTTGGGGTGAAACCTGATGCTTATATCACATACACGTTTAAACATTTGAGACTTGTAATGCACATGCAATTCTACTTATTATTTGGTCATGGTTATTTGTGTATTGTAAGTGTTTATATGAGATACATAGTTTGTTTACAATCATTAACTATTGCTAGCCTGGCGACGTCTTAGATCTTTGGGCCTGACAAGCCTATTTGGTGCTAAAGTCGAGGTATTTCCGACTCCTAGGGGCCGTACGCTTGTGCACTAGGGAACCAAATACACTTAGCCAATCTTTTATACTTGTAATCAAATCGAGGTTTGGTTGTAACGATATGTGTTCTATAACCTTACTAGCTTATAATCCATGACATGAATTGCTACTTGTAACCTTATTATGTATGAAAACTTGGAAACTCACCAACTATTTTTAGTTGACTCTTTATTTTCATCATGTTTCAGGAAACCCCCAAGTTTAAAGTGGACATTTGAAGCTTGCAATAAAACTAGGACTTGGACCTAGTTAAATAAACAAAACGTTATGTTATGTTTGAGTTATGTTGAACTTATTTTTTTTGTGACTTATGGTTGTATTTCACTTTAATACTTATGATAATAATATTTGCAATTTAAATATAGCGTTATGTGGCTGTGAACAATCTTAACCCTCACATCTCGACGTTTCCGCCGTCAAGGTTGGGGTGTGACAGATTGGTATCAGAACCCATAACTATAGGGATTTAGGTTATTAGAAATGGTGACCTAGACTATAGCTTATGCATGAACCTCTTAGAAAAATATTTATATTCTTGGAAATATATATATTGTTACATGCTACATAATGCTATACCTTACTTATGTGCAACTTGATGCCTTAGCATAGGTTTGCCTTGTAAATGTTTAAACTTTGTTACTCGTCTCCCTAAACTTACATTTTGACACTTTGACTCTCCCCGAAAAATGAAACTCCTTAATCTTATTCTCGACGACACGTGGAATTGTATACTTATGCTTATGACTTGGATCCTTAGACTTATGTCTAATCTATGTAAAATCTCATCAAGGTTTTGATTTCATGAACCTAAGATATTTGTGTGACACATAGACACCTGTATCCAGGATTTCCTGGCAAAAGGCCCTCGGGCTAAGGCAAGCATATCGCATAAATCCTACGGGACTAGTTATGCTTACCTGGGGATTTCTGGGATGAGTGATAAACTATGGTCAACATACACAAATTTCTAAGGCAAGTGGGTCAACTTACCTTGACGTGTCAACGTTTCCAAATGGTAATGCGTTACCAAATGGAACCATTCCATGTGCCTCACAACTTTTGCCTTATCCTTGTTGAATTATGATCCTTTTTATTCCAATTCTCGTATCTAACTCATTTTGTATATTCCAGCATATCTCGTCATCATGGAAAGCGTGGAAGTTCCGATCGTAAACTAGCCGCCATGATTGCTCGTCAAATGGCTGCTGTCATCCCGACCATGGTTGCTGAACTTGATAGCACCTTACTGACCAATGGTAGCAACAATGGAAATGGTCATGGAGAGAATAGCAACAACCAAAACGGGGACAACCAACACGGGAACAATCAAACTTGCACCTTCAAACACTTTAGTTCTTGCAAGCCCACTAGTTTTAGTGGCAAGGAAGGAGCCACTGGTCTTCTTGAGTGGTTCGAAAGCATGGAGAATACATTTATCAATTGTGAGTGTCCTGAGACGCTCAAGGTTCGTTATGCCACAAGTGTGCTCCAACAAAGGGCAATTACCTGGTGGAATAGCGAGAAGAGAAACCGTGGACCTGAAGCTGTGCAAGCACTTACCTGGGAGGAGTTCAAGAACATCGCCATCGCGAAGTTCTGCCCACGAAGTGAGTTGCAAAAGTTGGAGGAAGAATTTTGGAACTTGAAGCAAAATGATGGTGATCATTTGGCCTACTCAACTAGGCATCATGAGTTGAGTTTACTGCTGCCTCACATGGTCGACACTGTCCCCCGCAACATCGAGAAGTTCATTAAGGGTGTACCACCCCAAATTCAAGATGCTGTGGTGGGTAGCCGACCCACAACTTTGGAAGAAGCCATTACTATCACCGCTCAACTCACCGAGTGTAACATCCTGTAATTCTCTGTCCTTATTTATTTATGTTTATGTGTGGCCTCGTTAGTAAAGGTTTAATTTAATAATAATGATAATAATAATAATAATAATAATAATAATAATAATAATAATAATAATAATAATAATAATAATAATAATGATAATAATAATAATAATAATAATAATAATAATAATAATAATAATAATAATAAATAATACCAATAATAATAATAATTATAATAATTATAGTAATACTAATAATAATAATAATAATAATAATAATAATAATAATTATAATAATTATAGTAATACTAATAATAATAATAATAATAATAATAATTATTATTATTATTATTATAATAATTATAGTAATACTAATAATAATAATAACAATAATAATAGTGTTTAAAAGTGAAAATTCTTAAAACAAAGTTCAGGGGGGTGTTCTGCCAAATTTCAAACTTAAAATCAATATAAATCGTTTTGACCAACAGCCCTAACCTCAGGGGCTGAATGTGTAACTTCCGGGTTTTCTTGAACCGCAGTCCGGCGGCTTCGACCGGAGCTCCAGCAGAGCTCCGGCGAAGCTACAACCCTGCGATTTTTATTGTTTTGACCCAAACAAACCGCCCAACCCCGCTCCGCCTTGCGATTCGAACCCGAACCCCAAATCAATTTGAATTCCCGCTCGTTACAACCTTTCCAAATCAAATCGGGGCTACCTTGTACAAATCCGAACCAAATCTCAACCAACTTCTTAATTTGAACCAATTTAATCACTTCCAAACTTAATACGCGGCCTCATCAATCTGTAAATCAATCAAAATCGCAAATTAACAGCTCGAATCTCATAAATTTGGTAAATTTATACGCGGTTTCAAACCGAAAGTGATACGCTCGAAATCATTGAATTGATGCTATATAAAGGGGTCTACTAATTCGTTTTGAAGTCCTTAAACTCCCTAAACCCTCAATTTCACAAAATAATCACAAATTCAGAAAACCCAAATCAAGAACACCCGAGTCTAAGTCGAGCTCGAAACCTTTCAGAACCTCTGCAATTCGGGTAATTAAAACATGCTTTATGCTCGATTCAGTCCAAGGATCAAAAGCCCCATGATGATTCGAGTGTTCAACACCGAATCGAGGGTTGATTTTGGATCAGATGAACCTAGGGTTCATCGGATTTGGGGGAAACAGGGAAACCATGTTTAAATCAAAACAAACCAAAAGTGAACCAAGGCCATGGCCCTGGTTCACTGGTTCCCGCACCTTATCCGCAAGGGGAGGTCCCGGGTTCGACCCCGGCAACCCCCCCTTTTTCCCTTTTCTTTTATTTTATATTTTTCTTTATTATTTCTTTTCAAAAAAAAAAATTAATTAATTCTGAAAATTTCTAAAATGATTTTATAAATTCAAAATTTTATTTAGTTAATTATTCATTTTGTTTATCAAAGTTTTATTAATATGTTTAAATTCAAAATACATTTTTGGTATTTTCTTCCCTTAATTTAAATTATTTAAAACAATGTTGTTGTGTGATTATTTAAAACATATGCATGTATATATATATGAATATACATGTAACTATTGGCAACAATTTGAATAATTTACTTATACATATATTCTTATATCCATATATTCACATACATATAATCTCATATGTAAAATATATTCATATATTCATATACATATATTTATATATTCATATATTGAAAAATATATATATATACATTGTCAAACAATAAGAATGATTAATTACTTACATATATTCTTATATTTATATAAATATATCAAAGTAAGTATACATACATATATATATATATATATATATAATTATTTATTACTTGATTTATTACAATCAATAGAACATTCATAGATCGGTTTAACATACGATTAATTTTCTTTATATTAGCCGTTCTTCTTCGCGCAATAAATCTAACTTTCATCATTCCATTAACTCGATTCACCTTAATAACACGAAATAAATAGATGTCAATCTCTATTCAATCCGTTATTAAGAACCTTATAACAAAACAACTAATCATCAAACCGATTATAACGCCTTACCTTATTCTTATTTAGGTGCCTTGTGACGTTTGTGTTGGAAAACTTATTCGTGGTTATTCTTATTTCATCTTCAAGTCTTCTTATTATCATGTGAGTTCTTATGCCCCATTTTACATATATTTTACACCTTTCGGGGTGAAACATGTTGGTTATACAAACAAACTCATACACGTTTTGATACTTATTACGCACGTGCAATTCTTTACATAGTCGTGGTTATTTGAATATGTTAAGTTGTATATGAGATGTGACATACGTGTGCAATCATTAACTATAACTAGCCTGGCGAAGTCTTAGATCTTTGGGCCTGACAAGCCTATTTGGTGCTAAAGCCGAGGGATTGCCGGCTCCTAGGAGCCGTATGCTTGTGCACTAGGGAACCAAATACACTTAGCTAATCATGCTTATTCATATTATTCAGTCAAGGTTTGATTGTAACTATGCATGTTCTATATACTTACTATCTTGTGACCATTGACTAGAATTGCCACATTCTTTCTCATGATATATACTTATTGTATTTTAAAACCATGAGAACTCACCAACTTGTTAGTTGACTTTATTTTCAACATGTTTCAGGTAATGTGCAAGTTTAATGATGACTGAAGAAATACTTAAGCTTAGGATATGGACCTAGACTTAAATGAACTTTTGGATTCTTTTTCTTTGTTTATTGTTTTCTTGTAAGACGTGGATGATTGTGATGTTTGAAAAACAATTGGTTAATGGCATTTATATTTTAACATAGTGTTATGTGGCTGTGAACAATCTTAACCCTCACACTTCGACGTTTCCGCCGTCATGGTTGGGGTGTGACAGATTGGTATCAGAGCCCATAACTATAGGGATTTAGGTTATTAGAAATGGTGACCTAGACTATAGTTTATGCATGATCCTTATAGAAAAGTATTCTTATGAATACATACATATTGTTTGCATGCTGCCTAACGCTATGCCTTATTATGTGCAATGTGATGCCTTAGCATAGATGCCTTTCTGCATGATTACATATTGTTACTCGTCTCCCTAGACTTATATTAAACATTGATTCTCCCCGACAATTGCTACTACTTAAATCCTTCCTCGTCTCTAAGTAGAACTTATTGATAGACAAATTTCTTAGACTCAAGGTCTAATCCTATAAATATCTCATCAAGATTTTTGATTCCATGAACCATAGAACTAGTATGGTACATAGACACCTGTATTCTGGCTTTCCTGGCAAAAGGCCCTCGGGCTAAGGTAAGCATTTCGTATAAATCCTACGGGACCAGTCATGCTTACCTGGGGATTTCCGGGATGAGTGATAAACTATGGCCAACATACACCAGTTTCTAAGGCGAATGGGTAAATTCATCTTGACGTGTCAACGTTTCCAAATGATGATGCGTCATCAAATGGAATCACTCCGTACAACCCATGATTCTTACTTTAACTGTCCATCCTTATTACCCTTTTAACCGATCTTAATTCAATTTATATTTTCCAGCATGTCTCGTTACCAAGGAACCCGAGGAAGATCCGGCCGTAAGCTTGCCGCCCTAATTGCCCGACAAATGGCTGCGGTCATCCCGACTATGGTGGCTGAACTCAGCAGCACCATGATCGCCAACGTCGCAAGCAACAGCAACGGCCAAGGCGAAAATAGTGCAAACCAAGGTCGTAACAACCAGAAGTGCACATTCAAGCACTTTAGTTCATGCAAGCCTCCCAGTTTCAGTGGCAAGGAAGGCGCCACCGGTCTCCTAGAATGGTTTGAAGGTATGGAGAACACTTTCGTCAACTGTGAGTGCCCCGAAGCACTCAAAGTGAGGTATGCCACCAGTATGCTGCAGCAAAGGGCCTTAACGTGGTGGAACAGTGAAAAGAGAAACCGAGGCCCCGACGCGATCTTGGCCTTAACTTGGGAAGAATTCAAGAATATAGCCATTGCCATGTTTTGTCCGAGAAGTGAAATTCAGAAATTGGAGGAGGAATTCTGGAACCTGAAACAGGATGGCGGGAACCATCTGGCATATTCTACCCGTCACCATGAACTAAGTATACTGCTGCCACACATGGTGGATACTGTCTCACGGAATGTGGAAAAATTCATTAAGGGTGTGACGCCCCAAATCCAGGATGCCGTGGTGGGTAGCCGACCCGCAACCCTGGAGGAAGCTATCACTATCACTGCACAGCTGACCGAGAATCACATCCGAGCTGGCACCATGTCTGCAAAGGGTGCCAAGAAAACTGAAAAGACGGTCCCTGAAGAGATCAAGGAGGTTAGGGCTGATAACAAAAAGAGGAAGTTTGTACCGGCACGGACCTACGCCGTGGCCGCTCCTAAGCCACCCCAGAGACAGTGTGTTCCTGGGACGGCACCGACAGCACAAGTGCCTGTGGCAAGGGCTTATGCAGGCCCTCTACCTTTGTGCAACACATGTAAGTACCATCATCCGGGGAATCTCCCGTGTCGCATCTGCACACTATGCGGCAAATACGGGCATCTCGTGGCAACATGTCGCCGAGCAATGGGGAACGCAGTGACGGAACCAAACCGGGCCTGCTACAATTGCGGAGAACCGGGTCACTACCGACCCCAGTGCCCTCGTCTTGTGGGAAATGTTCCACAAGCTCGTGGACGTGCCTTCAACATCAACGCAAACCAAGCTCAGGCGAACAACGATGTAGTGAACGGTACGTAACTTTCAACCTTATCTCCGTAAAATTTCTCTAAAAATCCCTGGTTTATACCTGAGTGCCTTTTAAACCTACACAGGTATGTTTCTTATTAATGATACCTATGCTTACGTACTATTTGATTCGGGTGCCGATAAGAGTTTCGTTTCCTTAGAATTCGAACCGATACTTGCTAAACCTCGTGCGAATTTGGGAAGACCTCTCACTGTTGAAGTTGCCGATGGGGAACCGATCACCGTCGACGTGGTCATCCGTGACTGTCTATTGTGCCTCGACGATCATAAATTTCTTATCGACCTCATTCCTATGAAGCTCGGGAGTTTCGATGTTATTATTGGCATGGATTGGTTATCAAAGAATCATGCTGAGATCGTTTGTTTTGAGAAGTGCATTCGCATACCCTTATCGTCCGGAGACACGTTGAAGGTGTTCGGTGAACGGTCTTCCAAAAGACTCAAGCTTATGTCATGCACTCAAGCTCGAAAGTGCCTGAGTAAGAGTTATCCAGCATTCTTGGCTTACGTAGTCAACACCAAAGTCAAAGGGAAGGAACTCAAGGACGTTCCAATTGTACGAGAATTCCCTGAAGTTTTTCCCGATGACCTTAGTGGGTTACCTCCTGTACGGGAAGTTGAATTCAAAATCGACTTGATCCCAGGAGCGAGCCCCGTGGCCAAATCCCCTTACCGACTCGCACCATCTGAAATGCAAGAACTCTCTAGCCAACTCCAGGAATTATCCGAGAAGGGTTTTATCCGCCCTAGTTCTTCTCCTTGGGGTACACCTGTCTTATTTGTGAAGAAGAAAGACGGGTCATTCCGTATGTGTATCGATTACCGGGAGCTCAACAAGTTAACCGTCAAGAACCGGTATCCCCTTCCTCGTATCGACGACCTCTTCGATCAACTCCAAGGAGCCGCAATCTTTTCAAAAATCGACTTGCGTTCGGGTTATCACCAATTGCGAGTCCACGACGACGACATCCCAAAGACTGCTTTTCGCACTCGGTACGGGCATTACGAGTTTATGGTTATGCCTTTCGGTTTAACCAATGCTCCTGCGGTCTTCATGGACCTTATGAACCGAGTGTGCAAGCCATACCTAGATAAATTTGTCATTGTGTTCATCGATGACATTCTTATCTATTCCAAGTCTCACTCTGATCATGAACTCCATCTTCGTCAAATCCTCAATCTGTTGAAGAAGGAACAACTGTACGCGAAGTTTTCGAAATGCGAGTTCTGGCTGGAAGAAGTACAATTCTTAGGGCACGTTGTGAATAGTCAAGGAATTCACGTCGACCCTGCAAATGTGGAAGCCGTGAAGAATTGGAGGGCTCCTACAACGCCGACGGAAGTTCAATCATTTCTTGGCCTAGCCGGGTATTATCGACGATTTATTGCCAATTTCTCAAAAATCGCAAAGCCACTCACGTTCTTGACCCAGAAGAACCAGCCGTTCGAGTGGAAAGCCAAACAAGAAGAGGCGTTTGAGACATTGAAGCACAAGTTATGCAATGCTCCTATTCTGGCCCTACCGGATGGGAATGAAGACTTAACGGTATACTGCGATGCGTCGAAACAAGGCCTTGGTTGTGTCCTTATGCAACGAGGAAAGGTCATAGCTTATGCCTCGAGACAATTGAAGGTTCACGAGGTAAATTACACGACGCACAATCTCGAGCTCGGAGCGGTGGTCTTTGCCTTAAAAATCTGGAGACATTATCTATACGGCACGCAATGTATAGTATACACGGACCACAAGAGCCTCCAGCATGTTTTCAATCAGAAGGATCTCAATATGAGGCAACGTCGCTGGGTGGAACTAATTAGTGACTACGACTGCGACATCCGATACCACCCCGGCAAGGCAAATGTCGTAGCTGATGCGTTGAGTAGGAAGACGCACCAAAAGATGGTCTCCGTTCAAGAGATTCGCGACCGTCGGCAGTGGTTCGATACATTGGGAGAGTTTGACACTGAATTCCGACTTGATGTCCACAATACTACAGTGTTACTGCAAAATTTGAGGATTGAGTGTGACATCGAGTCAAGCATTCGAGAAGCCCAACATAGTACAAGGCGAGGAGAGTATGAAAGATGAACTTGAGCCCAATCTTGTAGCCCAACTGGAAGCAAGAGCCAATGGGTTGATGTATTTCGCGAACCGAATTTGGATCCCCAAACACAATAACCTTCGAGCTTTTATCATGAATAAAGCACATCAGACTCGCTATTCTATTCACCCGGGCTCCGATAAGATGTATATGGACTTGCGGAGTCAATATTGGTGGCCCGGAATGAAACAGGACATAGCAATCTACGTTGCTAAGTGTCTTACATGCACGAAGGTTAAAGCGGAGCACCAACGTCCAAGTGGATTACTCGAACAACCCGAAATTCCCATGTGGAAATGGGAACATATATCCATGGACTTCATAACCAAACTACCTTGGACACCTCGTGGGCACGATAGCATATGGGTAATCGTCGACCGATTGACCAAGTCGGCACATTTCATACCCATACGCGACACGTATAAGACATCAAGATTAGCTCGGATTTACATCGACGAGATCGTAAGCCGTCACGGTGTGCCTCTTCATATCATATCCGACCGAGACGCTCGTTTCACTTCTCACTTCTGGTCTTCTATGCAAAAACTTTTGGGTACGCAATTGGATTTAAGTACGGCTTACCATCCCCAAACCGATGGTCAAACCGAGCGGACGATCCAAACTCTGGAAGACCTGTTGCGTCTCTGTGTTCTCGATTTTGGTGGTGACTGGGATACACACCTACCACTCGCGGAGTTCTCCTACAATAATAGTTACCATTCAAGCATCCAAATGGCACCATTTGAGGCCCTTTATGGTCGTAAATGTCGTTCACCGATTTGCTGGACCGACATGGGCGAAAATCTTATCACCGGTCCCGAACTCATACAAGAGACGACCGATAAGATTGCTATCATCCGCAAGAACTTGGAAACGGCTAGGAGTCGACAGAAGAGCTATGCCGATAAACGACGCAAGCCACTAGAATTCCAAGTTGGGGAGATGGTCCTTCTCAAGGTCTCGCCGTGGAAGGGTGTGGTTCGTTTTGGAAGGAAAGGTAAGTTAGCTCCGAGGTTTGTAGGACCTTTCAAGGTTCTGAAGAGAATCGGGAAAGTGGCCTACAAACTAGAACTACCCTCCGACCTTAGTGGAATTCACCCGGTCTTCCACGTCTCGAACCTGAGGAAGTGTTTGGCCGACGATAACTTGTATGTGCCATTGGAAGACATCCAGATCAACGAGTCCCTACATTTCGTTGAGAAACCCGTCGAAATCATGGATCGCATTATGAAGAAGACTAGAACCTCTACGACCCCAATAGTAAAGGTTCGGTGGGAAAAACAAGCGGGGAGCGGAATTCACTTGGGAGCGTGAAGATCATATGAGGAAGACTTACCCTGATTTATTTTTGTAACCTTCGTTGTTTTTAATTTCGGGACGAAATTTATTTAAGTTGGGGAGACTGTAACATCCTGTAATTCTCTGTCCTTATTTATTTATGTTTATGCGTGGCCTCGTTAGTAAAGGTTTAATTTAATAATAATGATAATAATAATAATAATAATAATAATAATAATAATAATAATAATAATAATAATAATAATAAATAATACCAATAATAATAATAATTATAATAATTATAGTAATACTAATAATAATAATAATAATAATAATAATTATAATAATTATAGTAATACTAATACTAATAATAATAATAATAATAATAATTATAATAATTATAGTAATACTAATAATAATAATAACAATAATAATAGTGTTTAAAAGTGAAAATTCTTAAAACAAAGTTCAGGGGGGTGTTCTGCCAAATTTCAAACTTAAAATCAATATATATCGTTTTGACCAACAGCCCTAACCTCAGGGGCTGAATGTGTAACTTCCGGGTTTTCTTGAACCGCAGTCCGGCGGCTTCGACCGGAGCTCCGGCAGAGCTCCGGCGAAGCTACAACCGTGCGATTTTTATTGTTTTGACCCAAACAAACCGCCCAACCCCGCTCGGCCTTGCGATTCGAACCCGAACCCCAAATCAATTTGATTCCCGCTCGTTACAACCTTTCCAAATCAAATCGGGGCTACCTTGTACAAATCCGAACCAAATCTCAACCAACTTCTTAATTTGAACCAATTTAATCACTTCCAAACTTAATACGCGGCCTCATCAATCTGTAAATCAATCAAAATCGCAAATTAACAGCTCGAATCTCATAAATTTGGTAAATTTATACGCGGTTTCAAACCGAAAGTGATACGCTCGAAATCATTGAATTGATGCTATATAAAGGGGTCTACTAATTCGTTTTGAAGTCCTTAAACTCCCTAAACCCTCAATTTCACAAAATAATCACAAATTCAGAAAACCCCAAATCAAGAACACCCGAGTCTAAGTCGAGCTCGAAAACTTTCAGAACCTCTGCAATTCGGGTAATTAAAACATGCTTTATGCTCGATTCAGTCCAAGGATCAAAAGCCCCATGATGATTCGAGTGTTCAACACCGAATCAAGGGTTGATTTTGGATCAGATGAACCTAGGGTTCATCGGATTTGGGGGAAACAGGGAAACCATGTTTAAAATCAAAACAAACCAAAAGTGAACCAAGGCCATGGCCCTGGTTCACTGGTTCCCGCACCTTATCCCCAAGGGGAGGTCCCGGGTTCGACCCCGGCAACCCCCCCTTTTTCCCTTTTCTTTTATTTTATATTTTTCTTTATTATTTCTTTTTCAAAAAAAAATTAATTAATTCTGAAAATTTCTAAAATGATTTTATAAATTCAAAATTTTATTTAGTTAATTATTCATTTTGTTTATCAAAGTTTTATTAATATGTTTAAATTCAAAATACATTTTTGGTATTTTCTTCCCTTAATTTAAATTATTTAAAACAATGTTGTTGTGTGATTATTTAAAACATATGCATGTATATATATATGAATATACATGTAACTATTGGCAACAATTTGAATAATTTACTTATACATATATTCTTATATCCATATATTCACATACATATAATCTCATATTGTAAAATATATTCATATATTCATATACATATATTTATATATTCATATATTGAAAAATATATATATATATATACATTGTCAAACAATAAGAATGATTAATTACTTACATATATTTTTATATTTATATAAATATATCAAAGTAAGTATACATACATATATATATATATATATATATATAATTATTTATTACTTGATTTATTACAATCAATAGAACATTCATAGATCGGTTTAACATACGATTAATTTTCTTTATATTAGCCGTTCTTCTTCGCGCAATAAATCTAACTTTCATCATTCCATTAACTCGATTCACCTTAATAACACGAAATAAATAGATGTCAATCTCTATTCAATCCGTTATTAAGAACCTTATAACAAAACAACTAATCATCAAACCGATTATAATGCGTTACCTTATTCTTATTTAGGTGCCTTGTGACGTTTGTGTTGGAAAACTTATTCGTGGTTATTCTTATTTCATCTTCAAGTCTTCTTATTATCATGTGAGTTCTTATGCCCCATTTTACATATATTTTACACCTTTCGGGGTGAAACATGTTGGTTATACGAACAAACTCATACACGTTTTGATACTTATTACGCACGTGCAATTCTTTACATAGTCGTGGTTATTTGAATATGTTAAGTTGTATATGAGATGTGACATACGTGTGCAATCATTAACTATAACTAGCCTGGCGAAGTCTTAGATCTTTGGGCCTGACAAGCCTATTTGGTGCTAAAGCCGAGGGATTGCCGGCTCCTAGGAGCCGTATGCTTGTGCACTAGGGAACCAAATACACTTAGCTAATCATGCTTATTCATATTATTCAGTCAAGGTTTGATTGTAACTATGCATGTTCTATATACTTACTATCTTGTGACCATTGACTAGAATTGCCACATTCTTTCTCATGATATATACTTATTGTATTTTAAAACCATGAGAACTCACCAACTTGTTAGTTGACTTTATTTTCAACATGTTTCAGGTAATGTGCAAGTTTAATGATGACTGAAGAAATGCTTAAGCTTAGGATATGGACCTAGACTTAAATGAACTTTTGGATTCTTTTTCTTTGTTTATTGTTTTCTTGTAAGACGTGGATGATTGTGATGTTTGAAAAACAATTGGTTAATGGCATTTATATTTTAACATAGTGTTATGTGGCTGTGAACAATCTTAACCCTCACACTTCGACGTTTCCGCCGTCATGGTTGGGGTGTGACACCGAGAACCATATACGAGCGGGCACCATGTCTGTGAAGGGTGCAAAGAAGGTAGAGAAGACGGCTACCGAGACTGTTAAGGAGACCAAAGCTGAACCGTCTTACAACAACAACAAGAAGCGCAAGTTCACACCGGCGCGCAATTATGCTGTGGCTGCACCTAAACAACCTCAAAGACAACTTGTACCTGCGGCTGCACCTGTGGCACAAGTGCCTGGGGCTAGGGCTTATGCTGGTCCCCAGCCTATGTGCAACATTTGTAGGTACCATCACCCGGGGAATCAACCATGCCGTATTTGTACTTTATGCGGTAAATATGGTCACTTGGTGGCGACTTGTCACCGTGCACCTAACAACGCCGCCGTGGTCACGAACCGTGTTTGCTACAATTGTGGGGAACCTGGTCATTTCCGCCCACAATGCCCCCGTCTTGTGGGTAATGTTCCACAAGCCCAAGGACATGCTTTCAACATCAACGCAAATCAAGCACAAGCAAACAATGATGTGGTGAATGGTATGTTCACTTACCTTTAACTTTTGTGACCTAATTCTTTTCATGTGTTACCTATGTCGTTAAATACCTTTAAAATTGAACAGGTATGTTCCTTATTAATAAAACTTATGCCTATGTCCTATTTGATTCTGGAGCCGATAAGAGTTTTGTTTCGTTAGAGTTTGAACCCATACTTGCTAAGCCACATACGAAACTAGAAAGACCTCTTACCGTTGAAGTTGCCGATGGAGAACCGATCACCGTTGACATCGTTATTCGTGATTGCATCTTAAGTCTTGACACGCATGATTTTCTTATCAATCTTATCCCTATGAAACTGGGAAGCTTTGACGTCATCATTGGTATGGATTGGTTAGCCAAACACCACGCCGAGATCATTTGTTTCGAGAAGTGCATTCGTATACCGTTACCCTCTGGAGATACGTTGAAAGTATTTGGTGAAAAATCTTCCAAAGGACTTAAGCTCATGTCTTGCACTCAAGCCCGAAAGTGCTTAAGCAAGAAGTATATGGCCTTCTTGGCTTACGTGGTCAACACGAAAGTCAAAGGGAAAGAACTTAAGGATGTCCCTATCGTACGAGACTTTCCTGAATTATTTCCCGATGACCTTAGTGGTTTACCTCCCGTGCGTGAAGTCGAGTTTAAAATTGACTTGATACCGGGAGCAAACCCCGTGGCTAAGTCACCATATCGACTTGCACCATCAGAATTGCAAGAACTCTCTAGTCAACTTCAAAAGTTATCCGAGAAGGGCTTCATCCGTCCTAGTTCTTCGCCTTGGGGTGCACCTGTCCTATTCGTGAAGAAGAAAGATGGAACGTTTCGTATGTGCATCGATTATCGTGAGCTTAATAAGCTCACCATCAAGAACCGTTATCCTCTTCCTCGTATCGATGATTTGTTTGACCAACTTCAAGGAGCTGCTATCTTCTCGAAGATCGATTTACGTTCTGGCTATCATCAATTGCGAGTCCATGATGATGATATCCCAAAGACCGCGTTCCGTACTCCCCGTTATGGGCACTATGAGTTTATGGTGATGCCTTTGTTTACCAAATGCTCCTGCTGTCTTCATGGATATCATGAACCCGAGTATGCAACCCTTATCTAGACAAGTTTGTGATCGTCTTCATGGATGACATACTTATCTATTCCAAGTCCAACACCGATCATGAACTACATTTGAGATTGGTTCTTGAGTTGTTGAAGAAAGAGCAATTGTACGTGAAGTTCTCGAAGTGTGATTTCTGGCTCGAGGAAGTTCAATTTCTAGGACACGTGGTGAATAGCCAAGGAATTCACGTTGATCCTGCAAAGGTGGAAGCTGTGAAGAATTGGTGTGTTCCTACAACTCCTACCGATGTTCGTTCTTTTCTTGGTCTTGCTGGTTATTATCGGCGATTCATTGCCAACTTCTCGAGGATTGCGAAACCGCTCACTACTTTGACACAAAAGAATAAACCATTCGAGTGGGGTCCCGAGCAAGAAGAAGCTTTTGAAGCGTTAAAGCACAAGTTGTGCAATGCTCCTATCTTGACCCTACCCGATGGAAACGACGATTTCACCGTGTATTGTGATGCATCTAAACACAGGCCTTGGTTGTGTTCTCATGCAACGAGGGAAGGTTATATAGCTTATGCATCGAGGACAATTGAAGGTTCACGAGGTGAATTACAAACACACGATCTTGAGCTTGGTGCTGTTGTTTTTGCCTTGAAGATTTGGAGGCACTACCTGTATGGTACGCAATGTATAGTCTACACCGATCACAAAAGCCTTCAACACGTTTCAATCAAAAAGATCTCAACATGAGACAACGTCGTTGGGTGGAGTTGATTAGTGATTACGATTGTGACATTCGTTACCATCCTGGTAAAGCAAACGTTGTAGCCGATGCACTAAGCCGAAAGATTCACAACAAGATGATCTCATTCCAAGAAATTCGCGATCGACGTCAATGGTTGATACTTTGGGTGAGTTCGATACTGAGATCCGACTTGATGTCAACGAGACCACCGTATGCTACAAAACCTGAGAAATAGATAGTGACATCAAGTCTAGTATCCTGGAGGCTCAACAAATGGTACAACGAGAAGGAAGAACGAAGGATGAATTGGAGCATAATCTTCTAACGCAATTGGAAACGAGACCCAATGGATTGATGTACTTCGCAAATCGAATTTGGGTTCCAAATCGCGATAACCTCCGTACCTTCATCATGAACGAAGCTCATCAAACTCGTTATTCTATTCATCCTGGCTCCGATAAGATGTATATGGACCTACGTGGTCAATATTGGTGGCCTGGAATGAAAAAAAACATAGCGACTTATGTAGCTAAGTGTCTCACGTGTACGAAGGTTAAAGCCGAACATCAACGTCCAAGTGGATTACTTGAGCAACCCGAGATTCCTATGTGGAAATGGGAACACATATCCATGGACTTCATAACAAAGCTACCCCGAACTTCTCGAGGACATGATAGCATATGGGTGATCGTTGACCGATTGACCAAGTCGGCACATTTTATACCCATACGTGACACTTACAAAACATCAAGTTAGCTCGTATATACGTTGATGAGATTGTAAGTCGTCATGGGGTACCTCTGCACATCATATCCGACCGAGATGCTCGCTTCACTTCACATTTTGGTCGTCTATGCAAGAACTCTTGGGTACAACATCTACTAAGATCCTAAGTACGGCTTACCACCTCAAACTGATGGTCAAACCGAGCGAACGATCCAAACCTTGGAGGATTTGCTACGCCTTTGTGTTCTTGATTTTGGTGGCGATTGGGATACGCATCTACCGCTCGCGGAATTTTCGTATAACAATAGTACCACTCGAGTATCAAGATGGCACCGTTCGAAGCACTTATGGTCGCAAATGTCGTTCACCGATCTGTTGGACCGACATTGGTGAAAACTTCATCACTGGTCCTGAACTTATACAAGAGACGACCGATAAAGTTTCTATCATTCGCAAGAACCTTGAAGTGGCGAGAAGTCGTCAAAAGAGCTATGCTGACAAGCGACGTAAGCCATTGGAATTCCAAGTTGGGGAGATGGTTCTTCTAAGGTTTCACCGTGGGAAGGTGTGGTTCGCTTTGGAAAGAAGGGCAAACTGGCTCCAAGATTTGTAGGGCTTTCAAAATCCTGAAAAGGATTGGGAAAGTGGCTTATAAACTGGAACTACCTTCCGACCTTAGTGGAGTTCATCCTGTGGTTCCACGTCTCAAACTTGAGGAAGTGCTGGCTGACGAAAGTCTGCATGTTCCGTTGGAAGACATCCAGATTGACGAGTCATTGCATTTTGTCAAGAAACCTGTTGAGATCATGGATCGCATAATGAAGAAGACTAGAACCACAACCACCCCGATCGTCAAGGTTCGTTGGGAGAATAAACGTGGCGCCGAATTTACTTGGGAACGTGAGGAGCACATGAAGAAGAAATACCCGTTCTTATTTGCATAGTTTCATTTCTCTTAATTTCGGGACGAAATTCTCTTAAGTTGGGGAGACTGTAACATCTCGTATTTCTGTTAACTAAAAGTTGTTTTCGTTTATTCTCATAAGGGTCATTGTTGACAATCTTGAAATTTAAGGTTGATTTAAGCTTATTTCTTAGTTGTTATTGTATATAATGTATGAAAGCTAATAAATTGGGTATTAAAATTATGTAATAATAATAATTATGATAATAATAATAATTATGATAATAATAATAATAGTAACAATAACAATAAGTTACAATAATGAATAATAATAATATCACTAATAACAATAATATCAATAATGATAAGAATATTAATAGAGTTAATAATAATAATTGTTATAACAATAATAATAACTAAGATAATGTTATTAATAATAATAATAATAACATTAATAATAATAAGATTGCTTATAATAATAACTTATAAGGGTTATTAAACTTGTAATATTTAAAACATAAGATTAAATTAAGTTTAAGGAGTTGTCTGTTAGTTTTGAAACTTTTAAAAGTGAGTTCTAGCATAAAATAACAAAGAAACAAACTACAGGGACCAAGGATGTAACATTGCAAAACCCAACCCCCTCACCCCGTAATTCCGGCCGCATCCTCCGGCCAGGCTCCGGCGGCCTCCGGCCACCCCCATAATCACCAAATTTCGTCGAATCATGACCTAAAACTGTTCCCAAAACTTGCTGGAACACGATTCGAACCGGTTTTTATCATTTAATCGAGTTAAAACATCGGTTATTAGATCAATCGAATACGTAACCGAAATGTCTTAAACTCATAGCCGTTCGAGCCTTAAACATCAATAATAACTCAATTAATTTAATCAGATCGAACGTGTTATCTATCTTTAATCAAACACAACCCCCAATTGCACCTGAAACAAACCTAACCATCGAATTTCATCATCATCCTCTGTCGCGACCTACTCCACTTGAACATCATCAGCCGGGCTTCAATTTTTGAAATTGAAAGAGGGCTTCGAGTCTTGACTGTCTACTGGAACTTCACACGAAGTTAATTCGGATTTCATCATCGTTTGCATACCCATCGGACACTGTTGTGGTCACGGCTTGATCTTTATCTGTTCTTAACAAACTAGTCTTCAACACAGGTAATCAAACCTATGTACATACTCGATTTTAGGCTAGGAACGAAAGCCCTAACCGTAATTTGATTAACAACATCGATTGATGGTTTAATTTCAAATCAATCGAAACTAGGGTTCATATGGGATTGGGGATGTTTGTTTAAGTTGGTATTTAAGGAATGAAACCTGTGTTTTCACAGGCATAGGCTACCCAGCCTAATGGTTCTGCACTCACATGTAAAACTTAAGGTCATGGGTTCGAACCCCATGACCTGCATTTTTTTAAAAAAGGCTTTTTCAGCCTTATTTTAAGTATGAAAAATCTTTAATAAATATAAAATGATTTTTACAAACCTCGGATATTTTTATAATCATCTAAATTATTTTCTGTAAATTTATTATTATAAATACTTTAACAATTTTTCTTTTCTATTTTAAATATTATCAACATATATTAATACTTAGTCTATTTTTATAAAAAAATAGAATTTGAATAATAGTTTAAATTACTTATTCATTATTTAGTCACTATATATTTTATAATGATGAATTAATCATGATAATTATAGGACTAAAAACGTTTATATATATTTTGTAATCAAATTCACAAATTATTATAAAGGATTTAATTCCTTAAAAAATTTTATAAATAGTGTTTTACTAAAGAGTCCACAAATCTTATTTATTTTTAAATCCCCAAATTCTAATACCCTAGTTCACGTTAACTCGTTAATCATATATTAACCTAAATCTTGTAATATTTATATATTTAGGTGCCTTGTGACGTGTTATCTTGGAATGACATATATTATTTTTATTGATCCTCATTATATACTTGTTTGACATGTGAGTTTTCCTTGTCCCCTTTTTATAATTTCACACTTATTTGGGGTGAAACCTGATGCTTATATCACATACACGTTTAAACATTTGAGACTTGTAATGCACATGCAATTCTACTTATTATTTGGTCATGGTTATTTGTGTATTGTAAGTGTTTATATGAGATACATAGTTTGTTTACAATCATTAACTATTGCTAGCCTGGCGACGTCTTAGATCTTTGGGCCTGACAAGCCTATTTGGTGCTAAAGTCGAGGTATTGCCGACTCCTAGGGGCCGTACGCTTGTGCACTAGGGAACCAAATACACTTAGCCAATCTTTTATACTTGTAATCAAGTCGAGGTTTGGTTGTAACGATATGTGTTCTATAACATTACTAGCTTATAATCCATGACATGAATTGCTACTTGTAACCTTATTATGTATGAAAACTTGGAAACTCACCAACTATTTTTAGTTGACTCTTTATTTTCATCATGTTTCAGGAAACCCCCAAGTTTAAAGTGGACATTTGAAGCTTGCAATAAAACTAGGACTTGGACCTAGTTAAATAAACAAAACGTTATGTTATGTTTGAGTTATGTTGAACTTATTTTTTTTTGTGACTTATGGTTGTATTTCACTTTAATACTTATGATAATAATATTTGCAATTTAAATATAGCGTTATGTGGCTGTGAACAATCTTAACCCTCACATCTCGACGTTTCCGCCGTCAAGGTTGGGGTGTGACAGTGACAAGCGTGTCATGACGGCACCCAACAACAAGGGGACTTGTGTCGTGTTTAGTCAATATTCACGACATCATAGCCATAAGCATAAACATGTTAAATGATTCACATAAACAAGAAGATAACATTGTAATGTAAATTCCCACAACCCGGGAACAAGTATCAAAAGAATGTAATTATTTAATCAGACTACAACATTGTATCAAAATGATTGTTTGTCAAATATGTTTAGTCTCAAAAATGTATCCTAGGGTCTCCACTAAGGCAGCACACCTAGATTCCTCCATGATCACCTGAAAAGATATGCTCAAAATGGTCAACAAAATTGTTGGTGAGCTCGTAGGTTTAAATAGTAAATAAGTAATTGATGCTGTAAAGTAAATGATGTGGAATACCGTGCATACAGTTATATGTAAGTAAAATCACATGACAATGAGCTTTGCAACCAAACCTAGCGACGTACACAAAGATATTGTCGGAATATATTCACCCAAGGGCCCGTTCCTGGCCACTGATGGTACTAACTAGTATACCAACGAACAAGGGTGGGGGTGTCAACCCAGTAGTACTACCAATACCTATCCGTCGGTTCCCACACTGGAATTAAATAGTTGCAAAGAAAGTACCAACAGCAGACCCAAGCATGTATCAGATAAGTACTTGCAAAATAGTATCACATTGATTCCAAGTATGTAAATTGTACAGCATTGAAAGTGGGTGAGCATACTTTTCCCCCAAGTTTGTAAATGATTGAAATATTGTAAGCGTAAAAAGGGGCCACGAAACTCACTTGTTAAGTGGTAAGTATGAATGATCAAAGTATTCAAATGTCGTATGCAATGAACGGTCAAACACCTATTGACAGTTATTATTAAGCATTAATGATATGTATAAAGCGTATAATAATGTTTGGTCGGTTCGGGTTGTATCGGTTGGGTCGCGTGTAACACACACAAACAGACACACGTATTAGATCTTATGTAGATCCAAGTACTAGACATCGTCACCATTGCTGATGATATTTGTGTAAAAGTTTCATTGTTATTAAAGAAGTATTTGGTAAATTTTAATAGTTACAAATCGGTTATTGATACTTGTAAAATGTTAAGTTAATTTAGTTTGGAAAATTACATTAGTAAGTTTGATAGCGTTGACCTTAACATTGTCATTAATAATGGCAACCGTGTCGATGTCACCTTAACACCACACGTCTTACACACACTACACACAAGAAGGAATGCACACACAACAACTTCAATCGCACAACAGGACCAGACGCACAACTCAACACTCTATTCGCACGAATCAACCCTCAATCGTACGAATCAGCTTCATTCGTACGATTGAACCTTCATTCGTATGACTGGCATTCAGTCGTACCACACAACACTCAATCGCACGACTCAACCTCCATACGCACGAATCAACCTTCATTCGTACGAATCAGCTACATTCGTATGATTGAACCTTCATTCGTGCGATTGGACTTCAGTCGTGCGATACACGCACAATCGCACACATTCATTCGGTTGCCTGACTCAATCGCACACATTCATTCGCTCGCATGACTCAATCGCACACATACACACAGTCGCACGACTCATTCGCACGACACACCCAATCGCACAACTCAGTCGCACGATTGACTCAAACGCATGATTCAGTCGCAAGACTCACCCAGTCGCACGGCTCAATCGCATGACAGACCCACTAGCCTGAACAGTAGAATCGCGACTGTTGAGGATGAAAGCAAGCATAATATCCACACAAGGAGTTAATAAAGATGAGGAATGATTGATCAAAGAAAGTTAACGGAAAACCACGTTAATTGACGGACCTCAAGGTGACGGATGTCACATTCAACATTTTTACGCTTATTTTTTTCCATTACAACACGCTGGGCCAAGATTGACTTACTTATTGTTTTATATGTTTTACATTTCGACTAACAGTGGTGTATTCTTAGTGCTACGTTTTCGTCGAAAATCAGTTTTATTTTTTTCGGCTTTTTATACGAGTTTTTCGATGTTGTGGTCGTTTAACGGTGGTGTATCCTTGGTGTTACCTGACATGGCTATAGACCTGTGTGGCAACGCGTGGGGGGTGGGGTGGGGCCGACTTTAATTCTAGTTAATATTCATTATTTAATATTATATACATAGCAATCAGTTCATCTTATCTTATATTCTAAGATATCTCAATGAAATAAATGAAAATCCAACACGAATTAGGGAGAAACAAAAAAAATGGATTAAAAACACTAAAAATATGAGTTGGGCCGAATAGCTCCAAGTTAGACCGACAAACTTTAAGTTGAACCAACAAGCTCTAAGTTGAACAAACTAGCTTTGAGTATTATCCATTTTAAGTAATGTTAACCGAGTTAAGGAATGTAATCTTGACACGCTACCAAGTACTCAACCACCTAGACTGATTTTTATAACACTGAATGTTTCTATTTAAATATATCAGTACTAAAAGCATAATTGAAGCGTTATCAAAACTCATATCTATAATTTAAGAAAATTTTTTATAAAATTATCTGAATTATGGTTTCATCTCATTCTTCAAAGCAATGATCAAATTTAGTAACTTGCTTCTCATTCCTTATATCAAAGGTCTTATTATTCATTTTCTATATATTTATAAATGGAAGAAAAATAATAATTCAAAGATAGGGATTAAATATAAAAGTGAAACAATGTTTGAACTATATAAAATTATCTGAATCATGGTTTCATCTCATTCTTCAAAGCAATGATCAAATTTAGTAACTTGCTTCTCATTCCTTATATCAAAGGTCTTATTATTCATTTTCTATATATTTATAAATGGAAGAAAAATAATAATTCAAAGATAGGGATTAAATATAAAAGTGAAACAATGTTTGAACTATATAATAGTTCAGACCTTTTATTGGTTTCTATATTTTTTATATTTTATAATGCTTCATACCTTTTATTAATTCAACACTTAATTATTCAAAAATTATCAAACAGTCCTTAAATTTTAATAATTCAAACCTTTTAATAATTCAACTTAATAGTTCAGATTTTTTATTAATTTAACATTTAATAATTAAAATATTTACAAATAGCCCATCACTCACTCGAGTATTAAAGGTATTTGAAAATTTCATTAAAGAAAATTGAAAGTAATGAATGAAGAGAGATAACAGATAGCGGGTGTACATCTATTGGTCTCCTCTTGCAAATTGCAATTGCAATTGCGACTGCAAACAAACAAACCAACCCTTCATTTTACAATTTACACTCTCTCTCTCTCTCTCTCTCTCTCTCTCCACCATGTTTACACACAGTCACTCCAGGTATGTAAAGGTGCTGCTATTTTCTCACTCACTCCTTCTTCATTCTCATTCTTACCCTTTCAAATTCTCTACAACTCTTTACCCCTTTCTTATGTTAGTCACTTCCTCATGTACATTTATCTCAACTTTCGATTTGGGGTAACTTTTAATTCTTCATTCTGGATCCATGAAATGTTACTAACTGCATCTGATTTTCTCAATTTTATCTTCCTGTAGTAGTTATTTTTTACTGATTTCGTAGTCTATTTACTAAAATTTGGATCTTGATTTGTATTTCATATGCCCAATTAGATAGGGATTTCGCCCTTTTAGCCCAAAAATTAGATGGTTATTGATCACACCTGATTTCAGTTTTATCAGAAATGTTTAGTAAAAAACTCATATATATTTGCTGTGCATAGCTAGTGCTGTAACCTGCAAAATAATTTCAGTTCTCATGTGTAATATTCCATTTTATTTATTTATTAAATTGATTAATGAAATCTTTAGTTGTCATTATTAGCTTGAGGTGTTTTGTGAACTGATTATGATTCCAGTTGAATGATTTAATATTATTGTGTAGGTTGGATCATAATACATAGAAACCAGTAACTGGTCCTTTGTGTACTCCAGTGTGAAAGATCTTCAGTACCAATGAGTTCTCGGATCACATCTCACCAGTTGAACAATGGTTTGTATGTATCAGGGCGGCCGGAGCCACCAAAAGAAAAGGCTCCAACCATGTCCTCCACTGCGGTGCCTTACACAGGCGGTGACATAAAAAAGTCTGGTGAGCTAGGAAAGATGTTTGATGGCCCGAGAAAATCAGGACAGCTAACCAGTGGTCCTTTGAGAACAGGTTCCATGGGTGGTGGCAATACAAGTCACTCGGGCCAAATATCATCAAATTCCATGAACCGAATGAGCTCTTTATCTGGGGGTGTTACAGCTTCTTCTTCAATGAAAAAGTCCAGTTCTGGTCCATTAAACAAACATGGAGAACCTATAAGGAAGTCGTTTGCGTCTCAAGGTCAAGGGTTGAATTCTTCTTCCCGCCAAAATTCTGGACCTCTCCCTCCTGTTCTCCCTGCCACGGGTCTATTAACATCCGGTCCTATTTTGTCTGGACCACTTAACTCATCAGGTGGACCCAGAAAGTCATCGGGTCCATTGGACTCTTCCGGGTCAATCAAATCACGAACCACTTCCATGGTTAAAAACCAAGCTGTTACTCACCTGACCCAAGAGGGTTCAAGTTCATTTTTCAGGAGCTTCCCAAAGCTAGTTTTGTGGTGCATAATTTTGCTGTTTGTGATGGGGTTTATTTCGGCAGTTTTCATACTTGCAGCTGTTGGTAATCCTGTTCTTCTTATTGTTGTTGCTGTTCTCTTTGCTATTGTGAGCCTGCCTTTCATCTGGAATGTGTATCGGGGTAAAAAAGCTGTCATTAAATTCATATCTGAGTATCCAGATGCTGAGCTTAGGACAGCAAAAGATGGCCAGTTTGTCAAGGTTTCTGGGGTATGTCACACAAACACACACATTTATGCATACATTTATATATATGCACTTCATCATTTAACATTTTTTGTTGGTCTCCGTAATCTGCACATATTATTATTAGAAGATTATAAGACCTGAATGATATCTCATTAAAAATAAAGGGATACTAATGAAATACAAAATTGGCCTGGTTTCAAGAGGCAGTTGTCTCTCTGGAATGATCTAGTGTTGAGAGGTAGGCTTTCTCTCCAATCCATATCTCATAGTCCTTAATTATAAAGTTATCTAATTATGGTCTATAGAAATGCTATCATTTCCTACTTTGATAGTGGAATATTGTTGATGCCTATATTGATAATGGAAATACTATCATTGCCCTAGTTTGATTATGTAAATGCCACTTGACATGAGCTATAATACTTGACAACGCTACTTACATAGTAGCCATCTTGTTCACATGCACAAATGCTATGAAAACTAGTTTTTTCACGTCTATTCAGAGCGACTTAAAGAGAAATGTATCAGTAATTTGACCAAGATTTGAAATGTTTCTTAGGATATGATATTTCTATGTTATTCTCCTGGGTTTTGTTAAGGTCTCAATATGTTTAGCTTATTGGATAAGTTTGTACAGATATCTTTTCCAATATGATTTATAGAGCATGGGACACTTCCAAGAATGTTTTTATCATACATGGTTGGTAGGAGTAATCTCATTCACCATGTTATTTGTGTACATGGTATGCCTAATACTTGAATGTGATTCTAGTATGTTCATGTACCTATTATTTTTCCATTCTAATCTTTTATAGACAGTGAATTTATGAAATTTAATAATCTTGGTTGTTTAAATAACAAATAACCTACTTACACTAAATTAGGTTCAATCAACTTATATTTGCCTTGAAAACTACACTAAATAAGGGGAAATAGTTCTGATTCTATGTCCAACAAAGAAGTATATGTTTCCTACCATATATATGAATTAAAACAATTATGATACGAGTTGATTAGTTTTTTTTAATTACCAATTTCATTTGCATTAGATTACAAGTTAGCATACATTTCATATTAAGAAATTTTTTGAATAGGTTCAATAGAATTACACCATAATTTTGTTTGCCTCAAATGGAAGAACAGTTGTAATTCTAAGAAATTTCCTTAACCAAACATAAGTAAATGAGAGTAAAATAGTGTTAAAATTAATAAGAAAATAAAGCAGTCAGTAGTTATATACTTATAGCAAAATCTGTTTCCCTCTCACTTTTTCTGTATATTGTCGCTCTTATTACATGTTTGGGTGGTTGGAGAATACAGCAGAAATTGTTTGCATTAGATTTTAGTTTTTTTATGCGATGTTAAAAGATCCGTCTAAATTAATAAATTCACCCAATAAGAAAATTATGGATGTTTAATGTTATATACTTTTTAGTTTCATTCTTTTCTTATATATATTAAGAACCACTCCTACTGCCTCGACTCCTTCTAAAAGATATATTTGCCTACTTTGGTTTTACTGCATTGCATTCTAAAGATATAGATATAGATATAGATAAAGATAGGTTCAGGCTATGGGTGCATTATTTTTTTAAGAACTAGAATGAAAATCAGGTCTTGTGATTTTATGATGTTATCTAATTGTATATAGAACTTATATATTTATATTCTTGAAAGACACCTCCATACCATCATGAAGCTGCTTCTGCTGATTAAGAAAATCTTGATTTCTTTAAAGGTTGTTACTTGTGGAAATGTACCTTTGGAGACATCATTCCAAAGGGTTCCAAGATGTGTTTATACATCCACAACTTTATATGAATATCGAGGCTGGGATTCAAAAGCTGCCAACCCCACACATCGGCGTTTCACATGGGGCCTCCGTTCCATGGAGGTAAATTAAATAATCAGATATGAAGGTTATTATAGTTGATTATAACTGGTGTTTGTAGAAGATTGTTGATTGTATGTTTTGCATAATCTTTTGTAAATACTTGCAGAGGCATGTTGTGGATTTCTATATATCTGATTTCCAATCTGGATTGAGGGCCTTAGTTAAGGCTGGTTATGGGGCCCGTGTGACTCCATATGTTGAGGAATCAACAGTTATCGATATCAATCAATCCAACAAAGATATGCCCCCACAATTCCTTAGATGGCTGGCTGAGAGAAACCTATCTAGTGATGACCGGATGATGCGACTCAAAGAAGGGTATGCAACTTAAACCGCATTCTTTGTAACCTTTTGAATATATGCTTTAGTTGTTTCTTCTTGAAATAGTAACCAAAAATCATTTCTTACTTTGAGTTTTCTGTTTGGTTGTAACTCAAAACATAGGCACATTAAAGAGGGCAGTAGTGTGAGTGTGATGGGAGTTGTCCAGAGACATGATAATGTGCTGATGATTGTTCCTCCACCAGAACCAGTCCCAACCGGATGCCAATGGACTACATGTATGCTTCCAGCCAGCCTAGATGGCATCGTTTTGAGATGTGAAGACGACTCATCAAATCCCGACGTTATCCCTGTGTAGCGTTTTGCTGCTTGGTAAGTCAAAGTGTGGCTAAAATATGATAGGTGTATAGTTTGGTTTTGTTTTGTTACATCCCATGATCTTGTTTGGGAGTGTTTTGTTAATGTAGTGTGAATGGAGCTTTTGGGCGAGCCTGCATACTTGAAAAGGTTTACATTTTTTTGTTACTTTATTTTATTTTCATTTTTTCCTTGACAAATGTTTGAAGAGATTGTGATTTAATGGTATTATATGGTTCATTAGTGCTAACGTTATTTATTTGTGATGAGTGTAATCAATTGGCGTATCAATTTTAATTTATGATGGCAACAGTTTCATTATTTTATAATTGCATCCTTCAATTATTACTTAATTCAACATTTTTTTCTATTTAATTTGTATTTTGTTCTACCAATTTATTACTCATTATTGATAATTGATTATTGATTATTGATAATGATTATTGATGCTTCCTAAAGAAGAAATAAAAACTATGATTGAGAACCTACCATAAAAATCAAATCTTGTGCCTTCTCATAAGCATTTAGCATCATCATGTTAAAAACCTACCAGTTCTTTATCATTTTAATTTGGTGTTTTTTATTGGATTTTTTTTTAACTTTAGACGCAATTGCATATATCACCTAAAATTTGTTAATTGCATATTTACACAACTCAATCAAAATTGTATATATACACTTCATTAATCTATGTTATTGTATATTTACCCAACTTAAAACTAAAATGTATATACCTTCCAACTCTTTATTTAAAATAAAGTTATAGGATGATTATTTTACTCATTGATTGTTTTTTGTGATGATTTGTTTGGCTTTGTTACAAGTGAAAAGTTATAAAATAAACATTGAAGCGAATTGATAATTTAAAATTTAAACAATCTATATTTTATACTATGCAACATTTTGTCCATGCTTCAATCAGAATTTATATCATATATTTCAATAAAGTTATAAAATATACATTGAAGCATGTACAAAAATATTGCCTAGCATTTTAAAATTTAGAAAATATAAAACTTATATTACATATAAACTTAAAATGCTAGGGTTTGGATTTGATAATATTTTTGAAAGTGTTGAATTAGCCATGATCTCTTTCAATGTATTTTTGTACAAAAATATTGCCTAGCATTTTATATCATTCTAACTCTCAATATTTTGAAAGCATTCATCCAGATGATCTCGAAGAAATGGACATCAACTAACAATTAGCCATGATCTCTTTCAGGGCTAAACAGTTCCAGCAGAGAACCAAAAGAAAGTTTCTAAGGTAATAATGATTAGGGTTTGGATTTGATAAGCGCACCAACTGTAGTCTGTTAGGACACTTTGCCAAGGAATTCAAAGCACCTAAATCAAATCCTTCTCGCCCAAGCTCATCAAACTACAAAACATTAACAACCTTCCAAAACCCCTCTACTTCTAGAAATCAAAGAAATATAATAGTTGTAGCTTCTGAAGAAGAGGTAATTGACTGGAGTTTTCAAGTAGAATATATCACTCCCATCAACAATGCACTGATAACAGGAAGCTCAACCTCTTCACCTCAAGTAACTTTTGAACCTTTTCGTACACCCAAGTGTATTGCAGAAGTAAATACGTACGTAAATCATAATCTACATCTCATGAAAGATATGGACCAATCAACATTTTTAAAATGAATTTTTAGAAAACTGATCAAGCTCAAAAAGAAAAGATAAAAGAGCTAGAGAAGATAGTTTCATAATTAAAACATGATCAAGTAACTTGGAGACCCAGCTAGATGATCTTTGAGCAGATTGAAATCAGCATAATATGACTTGGCCATAGCTAAAACATATGCTAAGAAATACGATGTTCAAACTTATAAGCTTGAGAAGTTGTTAACTGAAAACTCTCAAAAGCTGTATCAAACCAAGACATGATTAGGGTACAATGTTTTGGAACCACCAATGATCTACACTCCCGCATACACCCCTAAGTGCAGCCTAGATGTAAATGAGCAAGTATCTACCTAACAAATCCGTACAAAGACAACTATTGAAAAGGCTAAACAATTAAAAGAAGAAGAAGGAAAAAGGAAAGAAAAGGAATGAAAGAAAGAAGAGATGAAGGAGAAGAGAGAAGAAATTCAAAGCAAGATAAAGAAGAAAGTGATTCGAGAGGTGAAGTTTGTCAAGGAAAGTCATTTTCTCCAATCAACAGACTAACTACTTAGTCAATCCCTCCATCAAGTCAAAACCTCAACCAAAGCAGAGCTGTAACAAGAACACACACAATGGAAACTACTGCGTGGGAACCTCAAAATCGTTAAAAGATAAACCACAACCATATCTAAAGCAGTAAAGATCTACAACAAGAAGTTCCTAAGGAAGAAAATTGATCTTACCACCCATATTGGCTACAAGTTGAACAATAATACGTATGGAACTGAGAAAAATTAGTATATGAGATCTTCAAGGAAGAATGTGACACTTGATGATTTCATTAATAAGAAAGGGAAGAGAGAAGAGATAAAAAATATGGCTACCGGAACTTAAGCAGAACATCAAGTCAGCTAGGCAGCAGATAAAGATCACATGCCTAATGTGTAAGGAAGATAGTCATTTTGCAGAAGATTATCAATATAATCTCTTAACCCACTCTATCAACCATATCAACCAATCAAGATCCTCAAAAAGGTCTATAGCTGCTGATCAACCATTGAAAAGAAAGAATGGTACTCACAAAGTTGTTCGGAACCCAAACAAGTGAAGTGCTGATTTCAAGAAAATCTCAGCACCTCTGAAGGATTTGCCAAACAAATCAACAGCTGCAAACCTTAAGAAGAAGACTTTTAAGAAAGCTACACCATGTCCAAAAACTTTAAAAGGTCATCAAAGAAGAGATGATGTCAAAGAGTCCAACGATTCCAAAGCAAAAGGAAAGCATGGAGACCAAAGACATCCACCGATTTTGATATAACCTTAGATGGCATAAAACCTAAAATGAAACCTTTAACACTTAAAATTGAAAAATATTGCTAAAATCTGGAAGACTGAATACTAAACAGACTTAGGTCCCTATTCATCACTAACTAAATTATTCATGTGCAAGAACTTATGGATTGTGGATAGCGGATGTTCTCGGCGCATGACAGGTAACAGATCATGCATGCTCAACCTTAAACCATATGATGGTGGATCTGTTGTCTTTGGATGTGATACAATAGGAGGATACATTAGTGGCATGGGGACAATCATCCATGGAAAAGTAAGCTTTGCAAAGGTAAATTATGTGAATGAGTTGAACTATAATATGCTGAGTGTATCTCAGCTGTGTGATAAAAAAACGCAACAATCTCTTTACAAAGCATGAATGTATTGAAATATCTACTGGTCTCGTTATACCAAATCATAAAATACCTTTAAGAGCTCTCACTAGAGATAATATGTACATGCTCAACATGCAGAATGCATCACCTTCAGGAAATGTATCATGCTTCATTTCAAAAGCTTCAATGAATGAATCCTCCTTTTGGCACAAAAGACTAAGACATGTAAATTTTAAAAACATGAATAAACTAGTTCGAAATGGGTTAGTCACAGGACTACCGAACAAAGAATTCATATGTGCTGATCACTGTGTTGTTTGTCAAAAAGGAAAGTAACATAGAGCTTCCCATAAGTTCAAAAATTGAATTATGTCATAACTCCTTTACATTTGTTGCACATGGACTTGTTTGGTGTACCAGGTGTAAAGAGTTTGGGAATAAAATCATATTGCTTGGTTACAAATGATGATTTTACCACATTTACCTGATTTTTTCTATTTGAAAACTAAGGATGAAACTGCTAAAATTATAAAATTATTTTTTATTAAAATTGAAAATCAAAAAATTGATCACAAGGTTAAAACTATCAGGTGTGATCAAGGTACATAATTTAAAACCACACTTTTAATTCTTTTTGTGAATCCAAAGGTATGACTATACAATATAGTGCTCCGAGAACTCCTCAACAAAACAGAGTTGCTGAGACAAGAAATAGGACACTTAATGAGACTGCACGAACTATGTTATCTGACTCCAAACTTCCTATAACATTTTGGGATGAAGTAGTCAACACTACATGCTGGTTTAGAACATGGCATTAATAGTCAAGACACATGAGAAAACCTCTTATGAATTGTGGCATAAAAGAAGACCATTCATAGGGTTCTAAAGACCTTTTGTATGTTCATGCACTCATCTAAATACCAAAGACCATTTATTCAAATTTTATTAATCAGTAGATGGGTTATTTGTAGGATACTCATCATAGGCTAAGGCTTACTGAGTATACAACAAATTTGACCACACCATTGAAGAATCTAAAATGTCACAATAAATAAAAATACATCAAATAGTGTTAGAAGTACCTTAAGTTGGATGTTTGATCTAAATGGATTTACAAATGCTTTTAACCATTTGCTTGAGAATGTTTTAAGAGACTTACTTGAAAGATCAGTAGACCCATAAATCACAAGTGTTAAAGACTATAGAGTTAATCTACCACTTGGCTTCAGTAACATCAGATCAACTGCTAATCCTATCGAGCCACAATCAGTAGAAGTAAATTGTAGCACCATGTTGGATCAAGTAAGGCTGGTGCAACCAAAACAAACACTTAGACAATTTTGGTGCAACTGATGAAGAACTTCCGAAGGCAAACGCTGAGCTTCCAAAGGTCAAGTCTGAAAGAGCTTCCGAAGAGAAACTCCAACTTCCGAAGACAAAGTCTTCCTTCTTCTAAAGTTCAACACTTAGAAGAAATTAAGACAATGACTTCCGAAGTATGAAGACCTAAAGAATGTCTCAAGCCTCGGAAGAGGTAGCCTCTTCCGAAGTATAAGTGGCTTCGGAAGAACGTGTTCTTTCGACGTATAAGTGGCTTCGGAAAGAACGTGTTCTTCCGAAGCCAATTAACCTTCGGAACAACCTACTAAGAACCAGTGGACATAAGTATGGTCCTTCTGACACCCCGCTACAAATCTCTTATATACTGCATGGTGCTTTCCCACGCCCATGTAGTTGACCACACTTTATTCTATTGTTCATTCCTTATTAGTTAGTACAGTTACCAACTTTAGTTGGTGACAAAAGGTAAGTCATGGGCATGTCATGACAACCATATCTTAGATAATATTTTATCTAAGATACCATATCTTTAGCAATGTAGTATTTGCTTTACTCATAGGTTTCTAGCTGGTATTAAAATATATCCGGCTGTAGGTAATAATATATATAGTTTCTCATTGTAACTCATGTAACATGCTTGTAAGAGTCTTGTAATATTTTGAGTTGAGAAGTAATATATACAAGTACCTTGAAATTTATCTTCTTGTGTTTTGATTACTTAGTATATTATTATCAACTCTTAGAGGGACTCTGCATCATCTAACCGAGTGTGATTCAGTGAGTTTGAGAGACAACACAAGAGTTGAGTGACCAAAACCAATCATGCAAATGGTATCAGAGCTTTTTAGGCTCTTGATTGTGAGATCTTACCATCCAAACCAACCTTTTCTTCACTCATTCTTTCACTACACTCAAAACAATGGCCCTTAACCAAAAGTCTGAATGTGAACTGGGGACGTAGACCAAAGCACCTATCATCACCCCTGAAAACTTCAGATCATGGAGCAGACGTATTGAAGGCTTCATCAGATATCAAGACAACAAGATTTGAAAGTCTATCACCAATGGTCCTTACAAGCCAAAGGTTGCATCACCGAGTAGAAATGGTGCTATGATAGATAAGGCAGTTGAAGATTATTTTGATGAAGACAACAAACGGCTGAACATTGACAACAAAGCTATGACTGTTCTCATGTCTGCCATACCCAACTCCATCATGGTAGGCTTTGAGAATTGCCAGTCAGCTAAAGAACTCTTTGATACTTTGACTCAGATGTAATCAAGCTCCAATGACTCCAAGAAAGATTCACTGAAGCAACAATTTGAAAATTTCACTTATATTGTTGGAGAGACCCTTAGCCAACAATACTTCAGGTACATGAATCTTATTTTTTCACTTCAGTCCATGGGAGTGTCTCTTGAGATGAGAGATATCTCAAGAAAGTTCATGAGTGCTCTCCCAAATGAGTGGACATTCTACTATGTCTCTATCAAGAGGACATAAAATTTGAACTCGCTCCCCATGACTGAACTATATGGCATCCTTGATGGATACCGTTTAGAGATGGAGAACAAGTAAGGCCACCAGGTAAGCAGACCCTCAAGCCTTCCTCCTAGCAACACTTTAATGGTTGCTGAAGGCTCAAGACCCCCCAACCTCAGCACTACCTGACTTACTCCCAACAACCATCATATTCTTTTGGGTCATACATTACATACCTTGAGACTCCAAGGTCTCAACAGGCTCAGCCAAGTCCCTTTCAGGACAGTTGTGCCTTTGTCTCAAGAAATGGACATTCTAGTGATTTTTAGTTTTGCTTTGATGATCTAGAATGTTTTAGCCCTGATGATGTCGAGTACATAGACATTGTCCAACAAATGGCTCTATTAACTTACAGGGCAAAGAAGTTCTTCAAGAGAACTGGAAGGCAATTTCCCCAAAACCCAACTAACAACAAGTTTGGGCTTGACAAAGCAAAGGCCAAATGTTACAACTGTAACAAACTTGGTCACTTTGCCTGGGAATGCAAGGCTCCCAAATCAAATCCGGGAACCTCTCAAGCCTCCACACATCCCTCTACACCTAAAGCCACCGAGAAGTCAACTGAACAACATACAACTATTGTAGCTCAAGAAGTTGACTGGAGCTTCATGGTACAGGATGTGACTCTTGCTCAAGCATTGATGGCTGGAACTGATGACAGCAAGGTATTTGAACACCTCGGTTCTACAACTTACATTGCCAAAGTTAAATTGTATCAAGACTACAATATGGAAATTAAATCTGATATTGAGTCTTTAGATATCCTAAAATCTGATTCTAAAAGAGCTGAATCTGACTATCAAAAGAAAATTAAAGAGTTAGGTGCTGTTTGTTTTTTCTGCAGGAAAACGTCTACAGTCTGCGGACCACATCTGCAGACATCTGCAGCAGAAGAGGTGGACCAAATGTCTGCAGTCTGCAAGAAAAAGATCGTTTGTTTTTAACATCTACATTCTGTAACTAGAAGAAAGAAAATCGATTGAAGTTGCAGAGGCGCACGCGAAAAAGCAACAGGGAAGTTGAGATTTCAACGAATCAAAGGTCAAAACAGATAAACAAAATCGATTGAAGAACAATTCTTCGATGAAATTGTCAAATTCAAATTCTTGATAGCATAAGTAGCCCATTTGGGTCTCCACACCCACCCCACCAAAACCCCAAAACAACCGCAACCCAAATCGGAGCAACGAACACCACAACCTCCGGCAACACAACGTTCAAAAAACCCCCGCCGGTGATGATCAATCTCCGATACCCAGGTGTTGAATCAATTAAAGGTCAGAGATTTTGGAATCTTTAAGAGTTATCTTGAATTGTTGGAGCGATAATGGTGGGAATCTAAGGGACAAAGGGTGGATGAATGAAGAATGGTGTTGAAATCTCAACAGTGAAGTTTCGATGGCCCTCGATGGGCGGTTATGAAGCTGCGGAGGCGTACGGCGTTCGGTGGATGACCATGAAGCTGCGGTTGTGTCCGATGGCTGGCGATGAAGCTGTGGTGGCATTCGATGGCCGGCGATGAAGCTGCGGTGGCGTTCGGTGGCCGGAGCATAGAGGAGCGGCGGCGGCGACTTGAGCTAGACGGCAGGGTGAGCGGAGGTGGCGGCCGGAGAAGGGCTTCAATGAAGAGAGGAGAGGAGAGGGGTGGTGGGTTGAAGGCTTGAACAATGAGAAGAAAAGTCTAGGTTGGGGGTAAAGAGGAAAAGAGGTTGAGAAGACCTGAGAAGTGGTAACATGATGTGCTCCAAATTATACATAAAAATCCTATCAAAAGCACATCAATTATTCCTTAATATCTTCCTTAAAATGATGAAAATGTACTTAAAAGTGTTAAATTGTGTTTTCAGGTGTTTAAAAGGGCAAGATGGACAAAAGAAGCATATTTAACAAGAAATTGAAGTGATCCGAGTTTTGGAGTCCAAGAATGGAGCCGTGCCTCATTAAGCACGCCCCCATGCCTTGCAAGAAACACACCCCCGTGTTAAATTAACACACCCTCGTACTTGGACATCTGACAAGGACAAAAGTACTGTCCCCTAAAAGTAGACACGGGGCTGTGCCCCATAAGGCACGGGGCCATGCCCCACCTCCAACACAGGGCCGTGCCCCATTTAGCACGGGGCCGTGCCCGACACAACCTGCATGTACGAGCCGACCAACTTTCGTAAGCATTGTACTAGCACGGGGCCGTGCTTAAGCACTCCACAAAGCCTATAAATAGAAGCCTAAGTTCACCATTTTTGGCAAGATTTGGTGGGAGAGTTACTCTGCAGAATTCTCTCGGGAATCAAGACTTCAAGGTCATTTGGAGGTTCGGGAGGTGCATACAACACTTGGAAGAAGCTCGGGATCGTCTAAACGTCATCCATTGTGGATTATCGGTTTGATTGTTCTATTTCACCGATGATTACATATCTATCTTCTTTGTTATATGTTGTTATGTTCAAGCTCACTATGAGCTAAACTCTTTTTATCATCCTAATCGATAACACTTATGTAATTTGTGATGAACTAATGGTGTGATAAATATTATGTTAATGTTATGGTGGTATTGGGAAAACTATTGATGGGTAGCATCTACATTTGAACGGGAAGTTATAAACTTATGGTTTGTGATTGTGATTGTCATACAAGGTTGAAAACCATATGATTAACTTTCATTCGCGAAACTGGTCTTCATAATAAATCCATGGCTAATGAACTAGAATTAGTTATTAGAAATCATATCACTTTAACTTTCTGATCATTTGTGGGTTCCCTTTTATTAGTTTGAGAAATCTTCAGTAATTGTTATGGTTTTCTAAAATTAATGGTATGTTAGGAAGGAACTTGACCAACTCTCTTTTTAACATTAAGTTATGTTTTCAGAAATCGTATGTCAAATAGGTCACAAAAGATTTACCTACATTAGTAGGGCTTTGATCTAAGCAGTAAAACTCAACCTGACATGATCCTAGTCACTACGGCAGCAGGATAGACGAGAAATCGCGCCAGCTCATCTTTATAAACATTAACATAATTACATTAATCCATATCTTTAAAACACACCACCAATTCATCACGGTTACATAAGTGGAGTCTAATTAGGATGATAACTTTTATTCCCTGGTTTTAAATCCAAACGCTTCAAATCTTAATTTACTTTATTTTTATTATTGTTTTTAAACCCTAAAAATCTTTCTAATGCAACTTATCATTTTCTTTAACAAAAACCAAATTTGATAGTCAAATGTCAAGTTTGTTGAGTAGGCTAGGTGTGTCCACGGATTGATACTCGGTTCTTACCAACACTATATTACCACACGACAGGTACACTTGCCTTTTGTGTGTGTGGTTTAGTACTAGTAATAACCAATTAAAAATGAATCTGTGCGATAAATCTTTATTAAAATATATATACTATCCGCACCCATCAAGTTTTTGGCGCCATTGCCGGGGACACACGACAATTTGAAAAACAAACTACATTTTTGACTATCTTGTATATAACTTGTTAATATATTTTTTTGTTCAAACTTCATTTTATTTTTGTTAGATAGTTTGCCTTATTTAGTTTAGCTACATTTTCCTAATTCATTTTAAGCCTTAGTTAGTTTATGCTTCCTTAAGTTAGTGTATGTCCGACTCGTCTAGTCCTGAACTTGTTTCGCCTATTTCGGAACCTGAACGACTTTTCCGTCAATGATTGCGCGAAAGACCACAACAAGCAGCACCAGTCATTGGAGAAGAAATTTTGGAAGGTACACCATCCGAAGAAGACATGGCTAACCAAGACGAGGAAATGAAGATGACACACTATGCCACACCGTCAATAGATGGTTACGAGTCTAGTGTTATCCAACTAGCAATTGCGGCCAAGAAGTTCGAGATTAAGTCTAGTATCATCCAACTCGTAGAAAACTCTGTTCAGTTTCATGGGTTACAAGACGAAGATCCTAATGCTCACATCTCATGATTCCTTCGTATTTGTGCTACCTTCAAAATCAATAACTGTTCAGACGACGCCATTCGACTAAGACTTTTTCCATTTTCACTTCGAGGCCGAGCCATCGACTGGCTTGATTCACTTTCGCCTGGTTCCATCACCACATGGGCGGAAATGGCTGAACAATTCCTTTTGAAATACTTTCCACCCGATCGCACTGCCAAACTAAGAAGCAACGTCACAAGTTTTCGCCAAGACGACGATGAATCATTACACGCCATATGGGAGAGATATAAAAGTCTCCTTCGAAGATGCCCACATCACAGACTTGGTCTGTGGCTGCAGTGTCAAACCTTTTGCGATGCAATCAGCGGAGCCCACAAGCAAGCGGTAGACCAAAGTGCGGGAGGAGATTTCGGAAGTTTCACGCCAACAGAAGCATACCAAGCCTTAGAAAGAGCAGCTAAGAAGAGCTTTGCTTACAATCCGTTAAGAACCAAACCCAGTTCTAAAGGTATTCATCAAGTAGACTCTGAAACCCTAATTGCAGCCCAATTAGAAGCTCTAACCAAAAAATTCGAACAATTGCAAAGCGAGCTGAAGAAAACTCCAACACGATGCAACACATGTGGAAATTCACACAAGACCAACGAGTGCCCACAAGGCATTATGATGGTTGAAGATGTTGACTACGTAGGAGGCCCAAACAACTCATACAACAACAACTCAAATTGGAGAAGCAACTCGAATTACAGAGATGTTGGTAATAACCAACAATCATCTGGATTCAACCGAAGGCCACCTTACCAACAACAGAAACCACCATACCAAGGTCCAAGCAGTAGTAACCAAGACTGTGGGGCATCATCAATGGAAGATTTATTGCAGCAGTAGTTGTTAACTACACAAGCCACAGATGAGTACATCCGGAAATCTGATCGAAGAAATGAGGAGAGATTCCAAAGAAACGAAGCTGACATCAAAAGCAACAAAGCATCATTGCAAACCATAGAGCACCAAGTAGGTCAAATAGCACAACAACTATATGAAAGACCTCAAGGAGCTTTGCCCAGCAACACTGTGACAAACCCTAATGCTCAAGTCAAAGCCATCACCACCAGAAGTGGAAAAACCACTCAAGGTGATGCACCCGCATTACAACCCATCCTTGAAGAAGTAGAAACTGAAACTCCAAGTAATGCGAGTGATAAGCAAAAGCAACCTGTTGTTATTGAAGAACCAACAAAGAAATACGTTCCACCACCACTTTATGTTCCACCACCTCCATATCCAGGTCGTTTGAGACAACAAAGAATGGAGGCACAATATGGCAAATTCCTTGGGTTGTTCAAGCAACTCCACATCAATCTGCCCTTGGTGGAGGCCTTAGCACAAATGCCAAACTACGCTAAGTTTCTAAAAGGTGTCTTGTCGAACAAAAAGAACCTGGAAGAGTTATCACACGCAGTTTTGAATGAGGAATGCTCTACAGTTCTTCAAAACAAACTACCTCAAAAATGACTGATCTAGGAAGTTTCACCATACCTTGCCTAATAGGAAATCTTTCTGTCAGTAATGCGTTAGCTGATTTAGGTGCAAGCATTAACCTTATGCTTTATGCGGTTTTTGAAAAATTAAACCTAGGTGAACTTAGACCTACCCGTATGAGCATCCAGTTAGCTGACCGTTCTGTCAAATATCCGAGGGGCATCGTTGAAAACCTCTTAGTTAAAATCGACAAATTCGTATTTCCTGTTGATTTTGTGATCCTTGACATGGATGGGGACAAAAATGTTCCTCTTATCCTAGGTCGACCTTTCTTAGCGACTGCTCGAGCCCTCATTGATGTTTGTACAGGCAAACTCACGCTTAGAGTAGACGAGGAGGAAGTAACTTTCGATATAGGCCAATCCATGAAACACCCTCAACATCATGATGACTCACTCTATTACGTTGATGCTTGCGATTCGATTATAAGCTGTCATTTGAAGAAAACTCTTCAAAATGAAGCTTGCAACACTCAATTAATAGAGGTGCAAATCACCGAACCCATCTATGAGAACCAAATCATTCTAGAACTTGAAGTTGATGAAACATCATTTCATAAAGAAGCATTTGAGATCATTAAGCAAGACTTAGAACCAAAAGCCAAACCTTCTATCGAAGACCCTCCAGTCTTAGAGCTCAAAGAACTTCCATCTCATCTCGAATACGCTTTTCTTGAAAACACATCTCAACTTCCTGTCATAATCTCATTCGCCTTATCAATTGATGAGAAGAACAAGTTGCTCAATGTGCTTAAGGCACACAAATAAGCAATTGCATGGAAAATCATGGACATCAAAATCCTTTTGCACTCATAAAATATTGATGGAGGAGAACTTCAAATCCGTCATTCAACCTCAAAGACTTTTAACCCGAGCATGCAAGAGGTGGTGAAGAAAGAAGTAATCAAACTGCTAGATGCTGGTTTGATTTACCCTATTTCTGATTCGCCTTGGGTCAGTCCCGTCCAAGTTGTTCCAAAGAAAGGAGGAATGACTGTTGTAACTAACGAGAAGAATGAGCTTATTCCCACTCGTACGGTTACAGGATGGAGAGTTTGCATAGACTATCGCAAACTCAATGACGCCACAAGGAAAGATCACTTCCCTCTTCCTTTCATCGACCAAATGCTTGAGAGATTATCTGGAAAAATGTTCTATTGTTTCCTGGATGGTTTCTTAGGTTATTTTCAAATTCCTATTACTCCCGAAGATCAAGAGAAGACGACATTCACCTGTCCATATGGCACATTTGCTTATCGGTGAATGCCCTTTGGATTGTGTAATGCTCCTGCTACATTTCAAAGATGCATGGTAGCAATTTTTCATGACATGATTGAACACTCAATGGAAGTTTTCATGGATGATTTCTCTATCTTTGAAAACTCATTCGAGCAATGTCTTGAAAATCTGGAAAAGATGCTGGTTAGATGTGAAGACTCTAACCTTGTTTTAAATTGGGAAAAGTGCCACTTCATGGTTACGGAAGGAATAGTGTTAGGACACAAAATCTCTCGAGTAGGGCTTGAAGTCGTTCAAGCCAAAGTCGACACTATTTCTAAACTTCCACATCCCACAACCGTGAAAGACATCAGAAGTTTCCTAGGACATGCAGGATTCTACCGTCGTTTCATCAAAGATTTCTCAAAAATTGCTCGACCAATGACTCAACTTCTTGAGAAAGACGCTCAATTCGTATTTTCTGACGAATGCATTAGTGCATTCAAATTGCTTAAGGAGAGACTGGTAACCGCTCCAATCATGGTTTCCCCATATTGGACGCTACCATTTGAACTCATGTGCGACGTAAGTGATTTCGCGGTAGGAGCCGTATTAGGACAGAGGAAAGACAAGCAATTTCACCCAATTCATTATGCGAGCAAAACCCTAAATGACGCACAAGAAAACTACACCACCACCGAAAAAGAACTTCTTGTGGTAGTTTTCGCATTTGACAGATTTTGCTTGTATCTAATCCTTTCAAAAACAATTGTTTACACTGATCATGCAGTCCTTCGTTATTTGTTCAACAAACAAGATGCAAAGCCAAGATTGATTCGTTGGATTCTTCTGCTTCAAGAATTTGACATCGAAATTCGTGATAAGAAAGGAGCGGAAAATCTAGCGGCCGATCATCTCTCGCGTCTTGATGATTCAAGTCCTTCACAAACTGAGGAAGCCGCAATAAACGACAATTTTCCTTACGAATTCCTTATGCATATTCAATCCTCAATCGATGAACATCCTTGGTTCGCCAATTTTGCAAATTACTTAGCAAGCGGAATCCTTCTCAAAGGAATGAATTATCAGCAAAAGAAGTAGTTCTTTACTGATATCAAACATTACTATTGGGAGGACCCGTATCTGTTCAAAATCGGTGCAGACCAACTCATTCGAAGATACGTATATGGAAGTGAAGCAGAACAAATTCTAAGGCACTGTCATGAAGGACCCACAGGAGGACACCATGGAGCAACCTTAACAGCAAAGAAAGTATTTGACTCTGGATTTTACTGGCCCACGATCTTCAAAGATGCTCACAACATGGTATGCACCTGTGATGCATGTCAAAGAGCAACCAATATCTCAACACGAGATTAGATGCCTCAGAATCCAGTTCAAGTATGTGAGGTATTTGATATATGGGGTATTGATTTCATGGGGACATTCCCGGTGTCATTTGGCAATCGTTACATCTTGGTAGCAGTTGATTACGTTTCAAAATGGGCTGAAGCTCAAGCCCTACCTACTAATGATGCAAGAAATGGTCAGATTCCTTAAGAAACTATTCTCTCGTTTTGGTGCCCCCAAAGCTCTAATTAGTGACCGAGGAACTCATTTCTGTAACAATCAGCTCGAACGAGCAATGGCGCGTTATGGAGTACACCGTCGCTTTACAACTGCTTACCATCCACAAGCGAATGGACAAGCCGAAGTCACTAACCGAGGCATCAAACGAATCTTTGAGAAAACTGTAGGTCATAACCACAAGGACTGGTCTACCAAGTTAGATGATGCATTATGGGCTTTTTGAACAGCCTATAAGACTCCCATCGGCACAACACCGTTTAAACTAGTTTATGGGAAGTCGTGTCATCTACCTGTGGAACTAGAGCCTAAGGCCTTTTGGGCACTTAAAGCAGCAAACTTGGACCAAGACCTTACAGGAAAGAATCGATTCCTACAAAGTCACGAATTGGAGGAATCGAGAGAACAAGCGTACGAAAACGCTAGGGTTTACAAAGAAAAGACAAGTGAATTCCATGACGCTCGATTAAAGAACACAAAACGATTTCATGTGGGAAAACGTGTCTTACTGTATACCTCTCGTTTACATTTGTTTCCCGGAAAACTAAAATCATGTTGGTCTGGACCTTATACGATCAAAAACGTGTTTCTGAATGGTGCCATTGAAATTTATAACCACGAAGGTTTAAGTTTCAAAGTAAATGGTCATCGTTTGAAACCGTACAATGATGGACCAACCAAGATTCCTTCAGAGGAATTACACCTCCGCCCCAACGAAAACTAAGTGTGGGGAAGGGTCATGCCGAAGACCCGAAACTTAAATGCGGCACCTGTACATAAATTTTTCTTACTTTTTAACAATTTTTAGGACTTCACAAGCACAAGCACGGGGCCGTGCCTCATGAAGCACGCCCCTGTGTCTCCGACAAATTTTTTCCACGATCTCTGTTGACGACTCTGGAACGTTGCAATTTGAATTTAAGACGAATTCTGACAAGCACGGGGCCATGCCTAGTATGGTAATATAGTGTTGAGGCATCTCATCCCGTGTTGAGATAGTATATATATTTTGATATAGATTCTTTGCACATATTAAGTTTTAATTGGTTATTACTAATACTAAACCACACACACAAAAGGCAAGTGTACCTGTCGTATGGTAATATAGTGTTGGTAAGAACCGAGTATCAATCCGTGGACACACTAAGCCTACTCAACAACCCTCATAATTGACTATCAGTTTTATGTTTTTAGAAAATGATAAGTTAAACATGATAACAATAAAAAAGATAGATAAAGATAAATAAAGATAGGTTGAGACTTTTGGTGATTCTTTCAGTGAAGTAAGGCTGTTATCCTAATTTAGATTACACTTATATAACTGTGATGAATTGGTGGTGTGATTTAAAGATATCGATTTATGTAATTATGTTAATGTTTATAAAGATGAGCTGGCGCGATTTCTCGTCTATCCTGCTGCCGTAGTGACTAGATCCTGTCAGGCTGAGTTTTACTGCTCAGATCAAAGCCCTAGTAATGTAGGTAAATCTTTTGTGACCTATTTGACATACGATTTCTGAAAACATAACATAATGTTAAAAATAGAGTTGATCAGGTTCCTTCTTAACATACCACTAATTTTAGAAATCCGTAACAATTACTGAAGATTTCTCAAACTAATAAAAGGGAACCCGCAAATGATCAGAAAGTTAAAGTGATATGATTTCTAGTAACCATTTCTAGTTCATTAGCCATGGATTTATTATGAAGACCGGTTTCGAGAATGAAAATTGATCATACGTTTTCCAACCGTGTATGACAATCACAATCACAAACCATAAATTTATAACTTCCCGTTCAAATGTAGATGCTACCCATCAATAGTTTTCCCAAGACCACCATAACATTAACATAATATATATCACACCATTAGTTCATCGCATATTACATAAGTTTCATTAAATTAGGATAGCACATGAAGTTTAGCTCACAAGGAGCTTGAACATAACAACAAAGATAAAAGATAGTAATGAAATCATCGGTAAATTAGAACAATCAAACCGGTGATCCACAATGGATGATGTTTAGACAATCCAAAGCTTCTTCTAAGTGTTGAATGAACCTCCAAAACCTTCTAAGGACCTTCAAAGGCTGGGTTCTCGAGAGGGAACACCAGCACTTCACCTCCCAAAAGCTCCTCTTCAAGTTGCAAATGAAGTCCTATTTATAGGCTTTCTGGAGTGTTTAAGCACGGCCCCGTGCCTAAAAGGCATGACCCCATGCTAGTACAATGTACGTAAAAGTTGGTCGGCTCGTACGCTCAGATGTTGTCGGGCACGACCCCGTGTTCAATGGGGCACGACCCCGTGTTTGTGGTGGGGCACGGCCCCGTGTTTGTGGTGGGGCAAGGCCCCGTGCCTCCTAGGGCACGCCCCCGTGCCTCGGGTCAAGGAACAGTACTTTTTGTCGTGTCGGACCAACTAACACGGGGGTGTGTTGATTTAAGCACGGGGGTGTGTTTTAGGCTGGGCATGGAGGCATGCCTCATGAAGCACGACCCCAAGCTTGAATTCCAAAACTTGGTTTTCTTCATTTTCTTCTTATTTTTGCTCCTTTTGTTCATCTTGGTCCTTTTCAAGCCTGAAAACACAATATGAACGATTTAGGTATGAAATCATCATTTTCAGTAAGAGTTTATAGAATAATTGATGTGCAATTGATATGTTTTATATGTATAATTTGAAGCATATCATAACACCACATCCTCTCCATGCAAACGTCAGGAAGACATTTTTTAATGAAACGTCTTCCAAAAAACAAACAGTCTGCGCACTTAAAACCTCTTCCCACGTCTGCGTGCGCGCAGATGAAGAGGTAGGGAAGAGGTTTTTTTCGAAAAACAAACACCACCTTAGAGAAAACTGTGTCCTTGTTAAAACATGAACATACAAATTACAAGAATCAAATCAAAGATTTAATCTCCAAATTGACTAAGGCTCAAGCCCAGTTTGTCACAGCTAAGGCTCAAGCAAGAAAGCATGCTATCTCTGAGCAAAACTTCAAAGCCATTCTTGCATCATCCTCTCACTCAAAACTTTTTTATTAAAACAAAGGTGATTGGGAACTAATGAAATTGCTCCATCACACTCTTATGAGTCTATTAGACAACCAAGATGTGGGACTGAAGAGCAAGAGGTTCCATCTGCTGACCCACCTTCCTATGAGTTAGAGAGTGATGCAACTATGGAGACCATCACAGGGAAGAACCAGGTAAATCAAACCTCATCCACCAGTGATGATCAACCCCTAACCACCAAAGCCAGAACAAATAGGGCAAAAGCAGCCAGAAAAACTGCCAAGAAAGTGGCTGAGTCCAAGTTGAAAATAGAGCCAAAACAAAAGGGTGTATTCATTTCAGCTGGTTTCCAAGTGGTTGGAAACTCTGATCCTGGAAAAGTGTGTAGTACCAGCACACCTGTCCTGCAGAAGGATCAGAAATTAAAGGGAAAGACTGTTGATGAAGACAAGAAAAGCAAGAAACAATAGTCTTCAAATTCCTAAAAGATTAACACTACATACATAATATGTGGTTTGCAAAACCATATGGCCAAAGATTGTTATTACAATCCTGCAAGCACACATTATGCAAATAATGTTAAGAAAGAAGGAGTCAAGGAAGGTTTCACATTTGGACCTTATCACATGGTTCAAGTGATGAAAAAGGGAAAGCTTGTTTCCAAAGCAAAGTTGCTTTCTATAACATCTGTCATTTTTAAAAATATGGATATGAACCAGTTTTGTTGGTTATATAAATCAAGCACATCATTCAAACTACTTCTTTCATTTTGGTGGTTTTAAAACAATAATGTGTTATTGTATTAACTTTGTAAAATTGGTAATTTAAATTTACATTTAATTTTCTATCTAATAAGTTTATAAACTTATGAGATTTTATATATATCATTTATGAAGTTTTAATTATTATAAAAAATATATATTAGACTTTAAAATTTCTATGGAATTTATAAAGATAAGTATATATATAAAGATTATTTTCTTTTAACCATCTTAATCATGTTATAATTAATATTTAACAAGATTTATAACTTGTATAATATTTTATAAATAAATAAATGGAATAATCATTTTAAATTTGGGTTTTATAAAGTATAGGGTTTGAAATGTAATTATTAAAACTTTGTTTAAAAGTTTGTGCATAAAAGGTTAAGAATCAAACCGCAGGGACCAATTGTGTAATTTATTAAACCCAAACCTCCCACCCTCTTTCTCTCTCCCCGCAATTCCAGCGGGCACTCCGGCCACCACCGGCCGAGCTCCGGCGAGCCTTCTAACTCTTCAAAACACTTGTAATCAATCCCCAAATCATACCAATCGCTTCGTAATCACAATTCGAAACCTGTTATGAACTCTAAACGCATTCAACCGCCAGTTACAAAAACAATCACTTGAAACCGAAACCCCAATTTATTTCCTAACCGTTCAACTTACAAATCATAGTAATTATCCAATTAACTGAACATAATCAATCGGTTAATCATCTATAACATATCCCTATTTGCACTTTCATCTAAAAAACACTCAAAACCCGCTTTTGATTACCATTTTCATCGCAACCTGCGTCTAATCGAACCTCGATCTTCTGGCATTATCAACTCTAATTGATTAAGGGCTTAGAACCGTGAACATCATCCACAACTTCATACGAGGTTAATTGGGTTAACATAAACCGTGCACAACAATCGGATTCAAGCTTCGGTCGTGATATCTCTCACACTTGTTCATCGTCAATCTAACTTCATACGGGTAAATTGAACATACATATATACTCGAAATCATCTGGGGAAGCAAAGCCCCATGTTTATTTCTGTAAACGCATTCGATCTAATGATCAATTTGAAACGAGATCAAACTAGGGTTCTTAAGAATTGGGGGAGCTTTGAAATTGTGTTTTTATTATTTGGAACCGGAAGTTTACCACGGCTACGGCCCTTGGTCTACCGGTCACTTGAACACTGCACAACCTTGAGGTCCCGGGTTCGAACCCGGGCAACCTCACTCAATTTTTTTGGGCTTTTTGGCCTTTTAAAAAAATATATATAACTTCAAAATTTTATAAAAACCAATTTTTTAAACCTTATCTAATTTTAAAAGTCAGTTAATTACTTTCTATAGATTGATTAATATTTTTTTTCATATTACTAGCAAATGTTATATTTTATGAAAATAGACTTAGAATAATGGTCTAAATTATTGAATTATTATTGTTTCGAATATTATCTTTAAATTTTTGTTTAAATCATGTGTATTATAAATAATTACGAAAGTTTATTTAAACTTATATTTAAACCTTATTACGAATGATTTCTTTTTCGTTTCTTCATATTAATTACATAAATAGTATATTTTATTTTTCGTTTAATCAAAACGTGATTAATAAAACTAATTAGTCATTAAACCCCCAAATTATTATCAAAACCCAAGTTCATGTTAGAACCTTAATCTTATTAATAAATTTAAACCTTGTAAATATATATGTTATATTTTAGGTACCTTGTGAAGGTTTTCGCGTTGGGGCGTTTATTTGTACTTTTTGTTAGTCGTCAATCTGTACTTATTTGATCAAGTGAGTATTTCTATACCCCTTTTTCATATTTTCACACTTTGGGGTGAAACATGTTACTTTATAATCATTGCACTTGTAAACGTTTGATTCTTGTAAACTTATGGCATTTCACCTGTATGTTGTGGTTAGTTGAACTTGTAGCTACCATGTAATGTCGAATATATGTACAATCATTAACTATTGCTAGCCTGGCGACGTCATAGATCTATGGGCCTGACAAGCCTGCTTGGTTTATCCAATTACACTTAGCTAATCGTATATGCTTGTAAACGTTTGAGACTTGTAAAACTTTGTCAAGGTTTGATTGTGCATTCTGTCTTACATCCCTAGTTACTTTGTTCTCTAACTTACAACATGAATTGCTATCTTTTATATACTTATGTATTGCAAACTATGGAAATCTCACCAACATTATTGTTGACCTTTATTTTTAACATGTTTCAGGAAATACTCAAGCTTGATCGCCACTTTTGAAGTTGTTCATACCTAGGAATGGACCTAGTTAATTAAACGAATGATCTTGTTATGTTTCCTTATTATGTCTTCTTTATTTGAGACTTATGTTGTATTGTACCTTTGAAACTTATGAATAATATATTGGATTTAATAATAGCGTTATGTGGCTGTGAACGATCTTAACTCTCACTCCTCGACGTTTCCGCCGTCAAGGTTGGGGTGTGACACTTTCGGAAGAAACTCATTCTTCTGAAGGGAAAATAGCTTCGGAAGACAAGGCTAAGAAAGTTCAAAAGAACAAGAGAGTTCCCTTAAAACCTTCCGAGAAGAAGACTGCTTCGGAAGAAAAGGTGGTGAAGGCTTCTTCCGAGAAGAAAGAAGCTTCGGAAGAATGCCATGCTGCTCGAGTTTCAACAAGCTCATCTACAATGATCAGCCAAGGGATGGAATGGAAGATGAAAGAAGATGTTGCATCCCAAACCTCTTCTTCACAAACATCTATTGAACCTTAAATCCTCATCATTAGAAAAGCCCAAGACCAATAAGGCTTAGGTTTCCAATAAAAACTAACTTTTTCACCTTATGTGCAGGGACATCCACATGACAAGAATAACAATGTGTGGATTGTAGACAGTGGATGCTCCAGGCACATGATTGGGAACATATCTCTTCTTCAACAATTTCAACATTTTGATGGAGGTCCTGTTCAATTTGGAGGTGAGGCTGGAGGATACATTTCTGGCAGAGGAAGTGTATCCAACGACAAGTTAAGAGTTGACAAAGTACACTTTGTTAAACAGCTTGAACACAATTTGTTAAGTGTTTCTCAGTTTTGTGATCAAAAGCACCAGATGCTTTTCACACAACATGAGTGCATTATCCTCAAACCCGGGATGACAATTCCTCAGGAATTGATGCCTCTTAGATCTCCCAGGAAAGGGGATATGTACAAGCTAGATATGGACAATGCTTTCCCATTGGGTGGAGTATCATGCTTTTTTTCCAAAGCTGATGGTGATGAGTCAACTCTGTATCATAAACGAATGTGTCATGTCAATTGTAAAACCATGAATAAATTGGTTAAAAATAACTTGGTACATGGTTTGCCTAAAAAGAAATTTTTCTGCAAAGATAACTATGTTGCATGTTTGAAAGGAAAGCAACATAGAGCATCTCATAAATTCAAAATAGTTAACTCTATCACCACTCCATTACACTTATTGCACATGGATCTATTTGGTCCCACAAGTATAATGAGCATTGGAAGGAAATCATATTGCCTTGTTATTGTTGATGATTTTACTAGATTCACATGGGTATTGTTTTTAAGAACTAAAGATGAAACAGTTGAAACTTTAAAATCTTTTATTCTTAAAATAGAAAATCAAATTGATCACAAGGTTAAGATAATTAGAAGTGATCAAGGGACTGAGTTTAAGAATCAAGTTCTTTACTCAATATGTAACTCAAAAGGGATTTCCATACAATATAGTGCTCCTAGAACTCCTCAATAAAATGGTGTTGGTGAGAGGAGAAACAAGACACTTATTAAGGCTGCTCAAACTAGTTAGCTGATTCAAAGCTACCTCTAACATTCTGGGCAGAGGCAGTCAGCACTACATGCTATGTGCAGAACAGAGTTCTTGTAGTTAACCCACATGGAAAAACCTCTTATGAGCTATGGAACAAGAGGCCACCATTCATTGGTTTTCTTAGGTCTTTTGGCAGCAGGTGTACCATACTTAACACAAAGGACAATTTGGTAAAATTTTTTGAAAAGTCGGATGATGCTATCTTTGTTGGATATTTCTCTAACTCTATTGCTTGTAGAGTTTATAACATCAAATATCAACAATTTGAGGAATCATCCAACATTGTTGTCAATGAGCACACTCCTTATGTTAGGAGGAATGGACCTGATCATTTCTTTGATTTAGAATTGTTTCCAAACTATTCTAAACATTCTTATGAGAATGTTTCAGCTGGAACAGGTACTCAAAGTGATTCTGATGATGATCAGTTGTTTGAGTTACCCAGACCTCTTCCAAGTTCTCCAAGAGTTGCTGAAAATCAAGCTCCCATAATTGGCAGATCTGATAGCATAACTATCTCAGGAACCAATGGAGCTTCAACAAGTTCTCAACAAAGTGAGACTCAAAACTTATCCGGTGACAACGTACAACACCAAGCTGAAGGAAGTAGCATTTTGAAGGAATAGGCCACTGTTAATGCTGCTTCACAGCTAACTGATAGTGATGTTGTTTCTCCTTCATTCAATCAGTCCTCATTGAATGAGTGTGAAATATCAGCTGGACCAACTGTTCAGAATCCTAAGCCAAACTTTTCCAATCTGGATCTATCCATGCAACTGGATGTGATCCATAGGCTCAGAATTCACAACACTCATCCAGCTGAAAACATCATTGGAGATGTCTCTAAAGGTGTGAGAACAAGGGGACAAACTCACAATGGGAATGTCTGCCTGTACTCATGCTTCTTATCTCAGATGGAACCCAAGAAAGTAGAAGAAGCCTTGAAAGATAGTAGCTTGGTTGAATCAATGCAAGAGGAATTGCTTCAAGACAAAAGGTTTGGAACCTATGTCCGCTACCATCCGGTCATGTACCAATAGGCACCAAGTGGGTTTTAAGAAACAAAAGAGATGATAGAGGGTTGATTATCAAGAACAAGGCAAGACTGGTAGTTCAAGGATACACTCAAGAGGAGGGAATTGATTACACTGATGTCTTTGCACTAGTTTCAAGACTTGAGGCAGTGAGGATCTTTCTTGCTTATGCTGCATCCAAAAATTTTACTGTCTACCAACTTGATGTCAAGTGTGCTTTTCTATATGGGGATATAGATAGGGAAGTCTATGTGTGCCAGCCTCCAGGATTTGAAGACCCTTAGCACCCTAACTATGTGTGTAAATTGGATAAAGCTCTTTATGAGCTGCATCAAGCACCTAGGCTGTGGTATGAGTCTTTGTCTCAATTTCTCCTAAAGAATGGATACACTAGAGGTACCATTGACAAGACTTTATTCATAAGAAAGTCTAGGAAAGACATCTTGCTCGTACAAGTTTATGTTGATGACATCATATTTGGTTCCTCAAATGACCAAATATGCAAAGACTTTGAGAGCATCATGAAGAAGAAATTTGAGATGAATTTCATGGGAAAAATGGAATTTGTCCTTGGAATTCAGGTAAAACAGATGAAGGAAGGGTTCTTTATCAATTAATCTAATTTTATCATTGACATTTAAAGATTTGATATGAAAGATTGTAAGCTAGCCAAGACACCTATACCCAGAAATCACAATCTTTGTCCTGACTCTGAAGGGGGGGAGATACTAATCAACATCAGTATAGGGCAATCATTAGTTCTCTGATGTATCTCACAGCAAGTAGACCTGATATTATGTTTGCAACATGCATTTGTGAAAGATATCAGGCTGCTCCAAAGGTGTCTCACCTAGTTGCTTCCAAGAGAATCCTCAGATACCTCAAAGGAGCACCTAAACTGGGTCTCTGGTATCCAAGGAACAACAATTTCAATCTCTATGGCTATTCTTATAGTGACTATGGTGGCTGAAATATTAACAAGAAATTAACATCACGAGGATGTCAATTTCTTGGTGGAAGGATCATCTCATGGCAATGCAAGAAGCAATCCTGCGTTTCAACATCTACTGCTAAAGCTGAATACATTGCTGCTGCTAGTTGCTGTGGATTCAAAACCAGATGATAGACTATGGATTCAACTTCATAAGTACTCCTATCCACATTGACAATAACAATGCTATCTCCATTACAGAAAATCCAGTCAAGCACTCCAAGACAAAGCACATTGATAACAGGTATCATTTTATTAGAAATATTCATGAGAAAAATCTGATTAAACTAATCAAAGTTGATTCAAATGAACAATATACTGATTTGTTCACTAAAGCATTTTATGAACAAAGATTCAAGTATCTTGTTACAGCTATTGGAATGATAAACATTGATTAGTCCATGTCATTTGAAAACCTTTTCAAAATGTGTCTTGTCTTTGTCAAAAACAATCTAAGCCCTGTTACAAAAGGTTTTTCTTCAAAATTTTACTAAGTAGAAATTCTTCCGAAGAGAAATTAACCCTCAAAAGATGTCATATATATCTTCCAAAGAGAAATTTCTCCTTGGAAAATCTTATCTTCCGAAGAGTTTTTTAGTCTCGGAAGAAGTATTTGATGAAATATCAGATCTACTTCCGAAACTTATAAACTTCTTCACTCGGAAGACCTTTTTACTCTCGGAAGTAACATTTACCTTCAAAAGTAAGATTGGCTTTGGAAGAAGATTACCTTCGGAAATGTTTTATACTCGGAAGAAAGCTTTACTGCGTAATGGAAATCTTTTGGGCCTCACATTGTAAAAGGTAAAGATTTCCTTAATGATGTCAAAATTTTTAAATGGATTTTATCTTACCACCCTTGTCACACCATAACCCAAACCATCACTTCACCTTATTCATCCGCCATTTTCACCCATTTAAATACTTCCGACTCAACCACCTTAATTTTTTACCGATTTCACTACCCAAAGCTTCCTTCATCTTTAATCTAACCAAATTCCAACTCATTTCCTCTGCAACTTTCCCTAAAAATGGCACTAAACCCTCAACACAACCAAGTCGCACTCCTTGACTCTTCCAAAGATGCTGACTTCTCTGAAATCATCTCCTTCCTAACCCAATCCACCTACATCACTGCCCTAACCATCAATCCCACTGTTTATTCAAACCACATGGCCGAATTTTGGGAAAATGGATAGATTGTAACCCTGAACGGAGTTAGGGTTCTTTGGTCGAGCATCTGTGGTCAGGAATTGATCATATCTAAACAGATCATCAGTGAGCATCTAGAGCTTCATGATGAAGGCTCTCCTATAGAGTTTCCCAAAGCAGATCTGGATGACTACCCAAATGGGATATGGTGGTGATGTGAGCATGTCAAGTGTGTACAAGTTTAACTTCTCCTACAACTGGAAGTTCCTGCTTCACATAGTCCTTCACTGCTTGTCAAACAAGTCTGGGGGATGGGATCAAATCCCATATGAACTAGGATGCCTAGTTCATAGGTTGGTAAAAGGCCTCCGATTCAATTATTCAAAGTTTGTGCTGACCAATCTGATGGGGAACCTTCAAAGGGAAACATTTTACATGTATCCCCGGTTCATTCAGCACATCATTAACTGTGAGCTAGACCATAGCAAGCTTGTCTGTGTAGCTGCTCTGCTTGTCCCTCGCATGAGGCCGGCCATCTTCAAGGTGCTGAAGAGGATGTCCACCAACTTCACCAGAAGACACACTGAGCTACTTCCAGGTATGATTGAGCACATAGCTCCTGGTGACATCCCTGTTAACACCACAAGTGATGAACCCACACTGGCAATAACCCTCACAATGCCAAATATACCTTATCATCCCATCAAAATCACATATCATAGATGATCCAAACAAATCCTTGTTCAATCTCTTCTGATTGAACAAGTTCCCCCTGTTTAATCCAAAAAGGCTAGAGTGGAAACATGGGCTCCCACTCAGTCTGAGGTCACACCTTCCTTCACTATCTACCTCAATATGGGTATTGAGTCTCCTCAGTCTCAATCCCATGAGCCCAAAACCCAAGCTAAAACTCCTCAGGATGAGTCACTATACTCTCCTGAGCAGCCAAAAAAGGACAGTCCTCTCAAAGGCTCAATGCCATTAGACATTGATCAAAGTCCCGGGTCATTAGGCATAACTTCCATATCCTTACCGACCTATTAATAAAAACTGACGAGGAGATTATGTCTCTTCAAGGCAATGAAGTTGATCCACAACACCCTCTTAAGGATCATTTGAGCCTAGAGAGACCTCTTATCTCTAGCCCGCATTAGCAAGCCTAAACTGTGATGTGGAGGGGACTTATGTAGATTCAGCTACCACTACTAAAGGAGCCTCATTGGACCTTCAGAAAGAGGGGTAACATCTCTGAGACTGAATCTACAGCAACCATGCCCTTTGATGACTCTAAAAGAGACATCATTAGATACCTACTTTCTAAAGTCTCAAACCTTGAATCCAGGGTTAAGACTTTAGAGGATAGGTGTGCCACTCAGCAACTTGAGATTGAAAGTCTCAAGGCCAAACTAGCTGAGAAACAGACTGAGAGATCTGTTAGGCATGTACCAATTTAGGTCTCCTTGACCTTTTCCTCTAGCTCATCAAGCTCTCAAGATGATGCTACCAAAAAGGAGGAGAGTGTTCAGAGACTAACACATGAGGAACCACAAAGCTTAGCTCTTTCAACATTAACTTCAAGATATCCTGCTCAGCAAGCAACAGTTTTCCCTGAGCCTCTCCCAATCATTCTTCAAAAGGACCCAAGGATGCTCAAAGATCTAAACAGGTTCTTTTCTAAGTTCCTGATGGGATCTTCTATTGAATAGCCAAGTCCAGATGTTGTTGTGGTATACTTTGGAGCTGAAGAGCTTCAAAGGTTGAATGCACCTTCTACCACTGTCCAAGAAGTTGGTCAACCTAAGGTCCACATTGAACTTGATATTAATTCGAAGGGGAAATGAGGACTGATGGCCCAACAACTGAAAAAGTTAAGACAAATAGTGCAATCCCTCAAACTTCCAAAGCTGAAGTCAAGGCCTCGGTTCAAACTTCTGAAGCTGAGATAGAAGTTGCGGAAGGGTTATTTTCTCTATCTGATGATCTAATTATCATAGATGAAATTCTCGAACTAGCATCTGAGGTAAATAGTGAGGACTTTCTTAACCTACCCCTCACTTAAACACCATCATTACCACATGCTTCAATCTCAACCTTCCAACCTAAAACCTCTACACAAGAACCTTCCAAGTCTCAAACTTCCGAAGACACCAAAGGGAAGAGGAAGATGACTGCGGAAGAACTTCTAAAGGAAGAAAGGTTGGAAAAGCTGAAAAGAAAAGGTAGACTCCCCATTGAGAAACTACTAGCTACAAGTAGCAAAGCAGCTATAGCCAACTAGGAGGTTATTAACAATAGAAGGAGGGTGGAGATCATTGACAGATTTGTCAATCTCAAAGCTGCTAGTGAAGATGTGCTCCTGCTTCTACTAGAGGAACTGGTTGAGTTAGAAAAGGCAACCCTGCTGTGGATTGAGCAAGAAGAAGAAGTAGCAAGGTTGGCCTTAGAGGAAGAAAGGAAGAGAAAGAAAGAAGAAGCTGACCAACAGCTCAGGAGTGAAAGGATAGCCTTCCTAAGCTCTAAGGGATTCTCTCTTGAGGAATTAACTCCTCACAACAATGATTTGATTGTGTGACTTTTCAAGAAAGAACAAGATCAAATGAAGAAAAAGAGAAAGAAGGCTGCTAAGGAAAAACTGAGAGAAAGGAAGAAGAAGGAGGAAGAAGCTGAACTTGCATCTGTCAAGAAGCTGGCTGACAAAGCCTAGATGAAAGATTATCTCAGGGCCCATGGCTTCTCTGACAGGCAAGTGGGTCCTATGTCGGAGAAGACCCTACAGCGACATGTCAGTGACATCAAAGCTGACATTCGTTCAGGAAGAAGGAAAGAGTTGTACTGGAGAGTACAAGGGATGACTTCCAAACCAACACCTCAACCTCAACCTCAACCTCAACCTAAACCAATCCATTTCTCTTTTCCCATCAAAATCAAGCCAACCACTGAGCCATACACTCTTGAACCCACACCATCAACCATACCCTCCTCATCACACATTCAATCACAACAACCACCTCAACTACCCATCCTCAAACCCAAAACACTCCCTAGAACCCAAACATCATTACCTACCCAACAACCACCCAAGTCATCCTCTTAGCCTTCCATATCTCTCTCCTTAGAGGAATTCAAGGAGATCAAGACGAAGCTCATCAAATGTACTACTTTGAGCAATATCTCTTGTGAGGAGGGGTCAGTTAAGCTAACCTATGTTGATGGCTCCTCATGTTCCCTCATTAGAGAACAATTCCTTGATCTGCCAAGAGGAACACTAGACTAGGCTGCTAAATTTCTTGGCCTCAACTCTGACTCACTAAATGAAGAAGAGAAGAAGCTAAGAAGAAGGTTGGTGACTCTACTAGATTCAAAGAAAGGGAACAGAGTACCAAGTCAGCCCCTTGTGCCTAGAAAGAAAATAATCCAATGGAGGTTCGAAGACTCTTCTCACAACTTTGTTGTTGAGAGAGAGAATGGTGAAACCAACAGGCTTAATGCCTCCTCTCTACTACACTTGAGCAGATTTGATATTGCTGAGTTAGCAGAGAAACCATTCTCCAACCCCTCCAACTCTGAGATAGCTGCTCATAACAGAAACCAATAGAGCAGACTTCATCTGGCTGAGCTAACCACAATGACAAAGATTAAAGAAGAGTTGAAGCTGAGAGAGAAAGATGAAAAGGAAGGATCAGCAACCAAAGGTAAAGCCTTTCTTCAATTGGTTGAAGGTCCTGAACTAGAGTCTATAGTTAGATGGTAGTATGAGTACAACTCCTGTCAACTAAGATGCTGTTTGTTTTTCTTTAGAAGCTCTTCTCCACCTCTTCATCTGCGCACACGCAGACGCGGGAAGAGCTTTTGAGTGCGCAGACTGTTTGATTTTTGGAAGACGTTTCATTAAAAAACGTCTTCTTGAGGTCTGCATGGAGAAGATGTGGACTTACCACTTCTGAAGTCTCCAAACCTCTTCTCCATTCCCACCTCCCCCACCTCCCCTATCCGACTGCCCCACCTCCTCCCACTCCCCCACCGACCGCCCTACCTCCCCCACCTGCCGGACCACACCCGCCCCAACTCCCCCCATCGGCCGAACTACCTCCGCCCCACCTCCCCCCATCGACCGGACCACCGCGGTCCTCCCTCCCCCTACCTGCGCTCGCCTCCCCCCTCCATCCACCTACGCCCGCCGGCAGATCTCCGGCGTCTATCACCCTCTCCCTTCAATTGAATTCACACACTCAAATCATCAAATTAGATCCGATACAAACTCCAACTCATCCAATTTCTTCTTATAAGAAAGCAGGAGTATAAGTGTGAAATGTACCATTGATGAGGGGAAGAAGATGACGCCGGTGGTTGCGATGATAAAGAAGATGGAGAGATGTGAGTGTTGATGCATTTTCCGGTGACGGTTTTTTTGTAGCGACGAAGAGGTTTTGATTTCCGGTGGTTGCTACAATGAAGGAAGAAAATGTTAAAGTGAAAGTGGTATTCGTAAAGCAAATTGTATTAGCAGATTCATATATCCACTATGAAGCAAATTGTATTCGCAAAGTACATATTTTAAGTTTTTAACGTTTTTAGTTTTTTTATAATGAGATTTGTATCCTTTTTTATTTTCTACTTTTTAATAAATTTGTAGAATTTGGGTGCTTCTTTGAAGGTGAGGGTGGCGGGGGTGGTGGTGGAGATGAGTAGGAGAGTTGTTAATATGAGATGGAGGTGTCAAGAAGTGTATATTTTAGTAGTCTGCAGATATTAAAAAACAAACAGTCTTTTTTTTTTGCAGATTGCAGATGTTTAGTCCACCTCTTCTGCTGCAAATATCTACAGATGTGGTCCGCAGACTGCAGACGTTTTCTTGCAGAAAAAACAAACATCACCTAACTCTCTTCAGAGGGTCATAACTGAGGGTACATATCATTCAAAGTAACAGACTAGATCTCCTATCTACGAATGATTTTGTAAGGATTCCTATAAGTCTGATGCAGCCAAAACATCTAAAGTGTCTCTGCAAGCATGCACCAAAGAACAGAAGTAGAAATGCTTCGGAAGTTTTACACCATGCACTAGAAATATTCTAAGTGTAAAATCTTCTGAAGTCAAGACCAACATCTTCCGAAGCCAAAAGTGAAGTATTCCAAAGCTTCAAAGACAAAGTCTTCCGAAGCCAAATAGTGAAGACAAATTTCTTCCGAAGACTTTTAGAGATATGCCTTTATCTGATGTACTTTACCATAAAGCTAGACCACCTTTCCGCTGCAACTCTGTAAAGTCACCAACTTACATGAGTTGGTGAAAGGTCCATGCTTTTGGTAACCATACATTGAGGTCTTGAGTCCATGCTTTCTACTTTATTTAATTTTATCCTTTTTGTAATATATTAGGATGTGAGCTATGGCATGTCATAGTCACAAATCAAAAGGCAGATATGCCTTTTGACTCTACAATTGATTTTGTAGTTGTCTAGTCAATTGTATCCAGCTGGCTTTCAAAGTATGGCCGACTGTAGGATGTAGTATAAAGTATCTCAAGTACTTGTAACTTTCCATTGATGCTTTGTAACTTGTAATAGAACTTGAGAAGCAATATACAGCATTCTTGAAAACCAAATACTTGTGTTGTTTGCAATCTTGTTCTGTCTCACATTTACTTGTGTTCTTAGCATCTTTCATTAACAAGTTAACCATTTCCCTATTTGATCTGTTAAGTGTTCTAAGCAACTCTCCTCACTGTGTTGTTGTGTTGTAAGTGCATACCCTTCACCGGTCCTGCATTTGGTATCAGAGCATTTCAGGGTCTTGATATAAGATCTCACCATCTTAAGATCCCTCACACACACAAAATACTTAACAACTCAAATGGCAGCTATAACCAAAACTGATATGGAAACTGGAACGATGACAAAGTCTCCAATGATCACTCCTGAAGACTTTGATACTTGGTGTCAAAGAATGGAAGGCTTCATCAAGTCTCAAGACTCCAGGATGTGGGACTCTGTTGTTGAAGGACCTTACATACCAAGCACCACTTCTGCTACTGGTGGTGGTATGATTCCTAAGGCTGTGGCTGATTACTCTGAAGCAGATAGAAAGAGAATAGAGATTGATCAAAAAGCCATGACAGCCCTTCAAACTGCTCTTCCAAACTCCATCTACAGAGGCTTCAAGAAGTGCAAAACTGCCAAGCAACTATGGGAATCACTAAAGCTGATGTATGAGGGGTCTATTAAAGCAAATGAGAATAAGAAGGATCTCCTGAAGCAACAGTTTGAAAACTTCACCTTCAAGGCAGGTGAAACCATGACTTAACAATACTTCAGGTATGTTGAGATTGTGGATACTCTAATGGATGTTGGAGTAACTCTTGAGAATAGGGACATTGTAAGGAAGTTTATGTCCTCTCTTCCTAGACAATGGACACATTACTATGTTGTTATCAAGAGGACTGAGAACCTTAAGAGTCTTACTCTCACAGAGTTGTATGGTATTCTTAGTGGCTACCAGATGGAGATGAACATCCAAAACTCATCTGGTAACTCCAGCAATCAACTGAGTTCAGCCCTCCATGTGGTTAAAAGGGAAAGCATTGAACCACAGCATCATCTTATACGATTCCCTGACAACTCACAAAAGAGCCCTTTCATCACCTTCCCAGAGACTCCAAGAAAAAGCTACACTCAAGGAAGTCCTTTCCAAGAGACAAGTCCTTCTCATGCCTTTGTCTCTGCTGATGAAACTTCAGGCAACTTTCTCTTCGCTCTTGGAGATTTGGACTGTATCCATCCAAATGATCTGGAGTACATGGAGATAGTCCAGCAGATGATTCTTCTCACTCATAGAGCCAAGAAGTTCTACAAGAGGACAGGGAGAAAGTTTCCAAGCAGTGCAGCTAGTGGAAAGTTTGGGCTTGACAAAAGCAAAGTAAAGTGTTACAACTGTAACTAGATGGGACACTTTGCAAGAGAGTGTAAGGCACCAAGAACAAATGGTGGCCAAGAACGAACTAGACCAAACTACACTGAGAAAGCTCCCCAGAATGAGAAGCCAAAGCAGCAAGCTGCAGTTGCTGTTGAAGAAGGAGGCTTTGACTGGAGCTTTCAAGTAGAAGATGCATCTCCAAACCAAGCACTCATGGCAGAACACGATGAAGCCAAGGTATTGGAACATCTTTGTACTCCTGAATGCATTGCTAAAGTTAATAGATACAGGTCCTAAAATTTAGGAATGAGATCTGACCTTGAGTCCTTAAATATTTTAAAAGTTGATTTAAAAGAGCTGAAAATGATTATAAACTAAAGATAGAGGACTTAGAGAAAACCATTTCAACTCTTAAACATGAGCATACAAACTACAGGACTCAGATCAAAGATCTCATCACTAAATTAACTGAATGCCAGGCTGAGCTTGTGATCAGCAAAGCCAAGGCAGAAAAATGTGTTCTTGAAGAAGAGACCTACAAGAACATAATATCCTCATCCTTGCATGCAAAAGTTTGTTATCAAAATAATCAGGGACTAGGATCTTGTGAGATAGCTCCTCCACACACAATCTTGTCTGTAAGATCTCCAAGGTGTGGAACTTGTGAAGATGAGCTTCCCCTCATAGATCCTGTGACTGAAGATGATGAAGAGGAGATGGTGGAGAATGACTCATAGAAGAGTGAAGAAGAGCATTCTAAGAAGGTTCACCATCCCTCTGAAGAGAGCAAAGCTGTTGGGATGACCAAGTCAAGAAGAAAGAACTTGATCAGGAAGGCCAAAAGAAAGTCCAAAAAGGCTCAAGAGATCAAGGCTACCTTCAATTCTGCACAGAAACAAGTCTTCATCTCTGCAGCATTTGAAGTAGTAAAGGCTGAAGACACAAACTTGAACTTCATTAACAAGAGTTCTAGTTCATGTCCAAATCATCCCATCATCAAGAAGAAGGCTGATCAGTTGTGCATTACTGCTGTACAACTTGAACCATCCTACTCCAAAGGTAGTTCTAACCCCACAAGAATTGCCACAGCATCTGCAAAGGTGAAGATGGAGAAGGAAAGTGATCAAGTTCAGCCTTGTTCACAAAGAAGAACTCCTAGAAGGAAGAAAATGGACTATGTTATGTGTGGGAGTACCTCTCATCTTGCTATGGATTGTGTCTACAATCCAAGGAGTACTCTCCACATGACCAAGAAAGAAACTTCTAAGAGTTTGAAGAAGAAGAAGCAAGCTTCGGAAGGAAAATCTGTTTACTTCGGAAGCTCCAAAATGAAGAAGAAGACAAGTGGAAACTTGCCTTCGGAAGAAAATTTGGTCTCGGAAGAAAGGAATACTTCCGAAGCACTGAAGCCTGCTGCAGTGAAAGCAAGATCTTTCGAAGGGCCAGTCATCAAAAATTCCTAAGTCATCAAAACTTCTGAAGTATTGAAGGTCAAGTCTAAGCTTCCAAAGGTGGTATAGAAGTCAAAGAAAGACCAAGTGGCTGAAAGTTCTTCATCAACATCAGCAAATGATCCCTTTAGCATGACTATAGGATCAATTAATGTTGCATTGTCTTCAACTTCTTTTGATGAGCCCAAGACCAATGAGGCTTGGGTTTCCAAATGTAACTAATCATCTCTTTTATGCAGGAACAGCTCAAGACAAACAAAAATGTATGGATCATTGATAGTGGCTGTTCCAGACACATGACATGCAATAGGTCACTACTCCAAAAGTTTGAAAGAATTGATGGAGGACCAGTTGCTTTTGGAGGAAATGCATGAGGTTACATTACTGGAAGGGGCAAGGTCACAAATGGTAAGCTCAACATTGAGAAGGTAAACTTTGTCAAGGAGCTTGGGTACAATCTTCTGAGTGTATCCTAATTTTATGATCAGAGTCATAACATGCTCTCTACTGAGCATGAGTGCATTGTTCTCAGGCCCGGGGTGGTCATTCCTCATGAGCACATCTTGCTCAGAGCCCCCAGGAAAGGGAACATGTACAAGATGGACTTGCAAGAAACATCTCCCTCAGGAGAAGTTTCATGCTTTCTATCTAAAGCAAATAATGATGAATATTTCCTCTGGCATAAAAGAATGTGCCATGTAAATTTTAAAAACATGAATAAATTAATTAAGAATGATTTGGTAACTGGAATACCAAAGAAAGAGTTTACAAGTGATGACCATTGTGTTGCATGCCTAAAAGGGAAGCAACACAAGGTATCTCACAAGCCAAAGGAAAGAAACTCCATCATTAATCCCCTACACTTATTACATATGGATCTCTTTTGTCCCACCAGTGTAATGAGTCTAGGAAGGACCTCTTATTGTTTGGTGATCACAGATGATTTTACAAGATTCACTTGGGTCTTCTTTCTTAGAACTAAGGATGAGACTCCTGAGATTCTGAAGAATTTCATCTTAAAGATTGAGAATCAATATGATCATAAGGTCAAAACCATAAGATGTGATCAAGGAACTAAATTCAAGAATCAAATCCTTGATACATTTTATGATGAAAAAGGTATTACAAGACAATATAGTGCTCCCAGGACTCCTCAGCAAAATGGTGTTGCTGAGAGGAGAAACAGGATACTAATTGAAGCTGCAAGAACTATGTTGTCTGACTCTAAACAACCCATCATCTTCTGGGCAGAGGCAGTGAACACTGCTTTCTATGTGCAAAACAGAGTTTTAGTGGTTAAGACACATGGTAAGACTCCTTATGAACTTTGGCACAAGAGAAAACCCTTCATTGGTTTTCTCAGGTCATTTGGATGTCCTTGCACCATCTTGAATACCAAGGATCAAATTGCCAAGTTTGCTGAGAAATCAGATGATGGACACTTTATTGGATACTCTTCTCAAGATAGAGCTTATAGAGTATACAATCTCAGAACTAGAGTAGTTGAGGAGTCAGCCAATGTGACTTTCAATGAGCACACTCCTAGTGTGAAAGGTTCTGGTCCAGATTGGCTATTTGATCTTGATTTAGTTACCCACTGTTTTAACAAATGTTGTGAGAATGTTTCAGGATCTACAGATATATTACCAACAGGTGATCCTGACCCAAGATTTGAGCTTAGAAGACCTTCAGGTTGCACATCTTCAGCTCCAGTGGTAACTATTCCTGCAAATGAAGCTTCTACCAGCACATCAATAACAAATTCTGCTGATGCTTCTGGGGTGCCTTCAAATTCTAGCTTAGAGGCACAAAACTCAAAAGAAGGAGCTTCACATGTTGGAGAAAATGGTGGTGGTGAAAGTGATCAAGAATTTCTTGATGCTGATAACCACTGCATTGAAGACAATATCAATGATGTCGCACACTCATTGGATCAAGTCAATCTTGATAAGTGTGGTAATATGGAGGGTGAATCTTCTTTGCCAGATCAAAATTTTCAAATCTAGATCTGTCTAAGCAACTTGCTGTGATCCCTCAGCTAAGGATCCACAAGTCTCATCCTACCACAAACATCATTGGAGATGTTGATTCAGGGGTGAGAACAAGAGGACAAACCCATGAAGCAAATGTTTGTCTTCACTCTTGTTTCTTGTCCCAGATAGAGCCAAAGAAAATTGATGAGGCTCTAAAGGATGGAAGTTGGGTTGAAGCTATGCAAGAGGAGCTGCTTCAATTCAAGATGCAAAAGGTTTGGAACCTATGTCCTCTCCCTCAAGGGAAGACTACCATAGGAACCAAATGGGTTTTTAGGAACAAGAAGGATGATAGAGGACTTGTCATCAAAAGCAAGGCAAGACTAGTTGTTCAAGGATATACTCAAGAAGAAGGAATTGACTATATAGGTGTTTTTGCTCATGTGGCAAGACTTGAAGCTGTTAGAATATTCCTAGCTTTTGCTGCATCCAAGAATTTCAAGGTCTACCAACTTGATGTCAAGTGTGCTTTTCTTTAAGGGGTGATTGATGAAGAGGTGTATATCAGACAACCATCTGGGTTTGCATATCCTGATCATCCTGATTATGTCTGCAGGCTTGATAAAGCTCTATATGGGCTGCACCAAGCACCAAAAAAGTGGTATGAGACTCTATCTCAGTATCTCTGTCAACATGGCTTCAAAAGAGGTAGTATAGATGGAACTCTCTTCATCAAGGGAACAAGAAATGACATAATGCTAGTTCAAGTATATGTAGATGACATTATCTTTGGGTCAACTAATCCAAAGCTCTGCAAAGACTTTGAGAAGCTGATGAAGGACAGGTTTGAAATGAGTGCCATGGGGGAACTCAATTTCTTTCTAGGAATTCAAGTGAAGCAAGTTGAAAATGACATCTTCATAAGTTAGTCAAAGTATGTACAAGACATACTTAAAAGTTTTAATATGACTGATTGGAAGGTTGCTAAGACACCCATAGCCAGAAATCACTCCCTTGGACCTGATCTTGAGGGGGAGTGTGTTGATGAACATCTCTATAGGGTAATGATTGGGTCTCTTATGTACCTCACAGCTAGCAGGCCAGATATCATGTTTGCTACATGCATTTGTGCAATATATCAAGCCAACCCCAAGATGTCACACCTAGTCATTGTCAAAAGAATTTTAAGATATCTCAAAGGTGCTCCATCACTTGGCCTTTGGTATCCATATAATTCTGACTTTAATCTGTATGCTTATACCAATAGTGACTATGGTGGTTGCAACATGACTGAAAAGTCTATATCAGGGGGATGTCAATTTCTTGGTGGAAGAGTAGTCTCTTGACAATACAAGAAACAATCCTGTGTGTCTGCATCAACTGCTGAGGCTGAAGACATTGTTGCTGCAAGTTCTTATGCTCAAGTGATTTGGATTCAAAATCAGATGCTTGACTATGGATTTAACTTTAAAGAGACTCCCATCCATATAGACAACAATAGTGCTATCTCCATCACAGAGAATCCTGTGCAGCACTCTAAGAGGAAGAAGAGGATGGCTTTTAAACCAAAGTCTAAGAAGAAGAAGCCTGAATCATCCACCTCTACACCTTAGGCTGAGTCAGTTCAACCTAAGGAAGTGCATGAAGAGGCAGCCCAATCAACTCCAATTCAAGTGGCTCCTCTTGCAGCTGAGACACCCATCTTATCCTGGACCTTCACTAGTAATCCAGAAAGATGGCATGTGATTAGAGATCAAGGTGTTGAAAATGTCTATACATGGCAAGACATAATCAACTTACCTCTGCATGATCTCTTTGAGATGAGAAGATATTATGAGAGTCTGAATGATCCTGACCATCTAATGAAGAAGGGTATGGTCATTATTGTGCTGAAGACTACAAACATCTGAAGATCTTCTAAGTGTTTTGGTAGCATCAGCCTAGGGGGAGTTTGTAAGGATTCCTATAAGTCTGATGCAGCCAAAACATCTAAAGTCTCTCTGCAAGCATGCACCAAAGAGCAGAAGTAGAAATGCTTTGGAAGTTTTACACCATGTACTAGAAATATTCTAAGTGTAAAATCTTCCGAAGCCAAGACCAACATCTTCTGAAGCCAAAAGTGAAGTCTTCCGAAGCTTCAAAGACAAAGTCTTCTGAAGCCAAAGAGTGAAGACATATTTCTTCTGAAGACTTTTAGAGATATGCCTTTATCTGATGTACTTTACCATAAAGCTGGACCACCTTTCCGCTGCAACTCTGTAAAGTCACCAACTTACATGAGTTGGTGAAAGGTTCATGCTTTTGGTAACTGTACATTGAGATCTTGAGTCCATGCTTTCTACTTTATGTACTTTTATCATTTTTGTAATATATTAGAATGTGAGCTATGGGATGTCATAGTCACAAGTCAAAAGGCAGATATGCCTTTTGACTCTACATTTGATTTTGTAGTTGTCTAGTCAATTGTATCCAGCTGGCTTTCAAAGTATGGCCGGCTGTAGGATGTAGTATAAAGTATCTCAAGTACTTGTAACTTTCCATCAATGCTTTGTAACTTGTAATAGAACTTGAGAAGCAATACACAACATTCTTGAAAACCAAATACTTGTGTTGTTTGCAATCTTGTTCTGTCTCAAATTTACTTGTGTTCTTAGAATCTTTCATTAACAAGTTAACCAGTTCCCTATTTGATCTGTTAAGTGTTCTAAGCAACTCTCCTCTGTGTGTTGTTGTGTTTTAAGTGCATACCCTTCACCGGTCTTGCAGATTTGTACAAACTTCTCAGCACCACATCTGGGAAGAACAAAGAGACAGATAAATATCTTCTCTCCTTTGGTGCTATAAGTTTTGAGAAGTAGAAACAAGTGAGGTTTTGGTAGCATCAGCCTAGGGGAGTTTGTTGGATCAAGTAAGGCTGGTGCAACCAAAGCAAACACTTAGACAATTTTGGTACAACTGATGAAGAACTTCCCAAGGCAAATGCTGAGCTTCCGAAGGTCAAGTCTGAAAGAGCTTCCGAATAGAAACTCTAACTTTCAAAGACAAATTCTTCCTTCTTCCGAAGTTCAACACTTAGAAGAAATCAAGACAATGACTTTCGAAGTATGAAGGCATGAAGAATGTCTCAAACCTCGGAAGAAGTAGCCTCTTCCAAAGTATAAGTGGCTTCGGAAGAACGTGTTCTTCCAAAGCCAATTAACCTTCGGAACAACCTGCTAAGAACCAGTGGACATAAGTATGGTCATTCTGACACCTCGCTGCAAATCTCTGATATATTGCATGGTGCTTTCCCACGCCCATGTAGTTGAACATACTTTATTCCACTGTTCATTCCTTATCAGTTAGTACAGTTACCAACTTTAGTTGGTAACAAAAGGTAAGTCATGGACATGTCATGACTATCATATTTATCTAAGATACCTTATCTTTAGCAATGTAGTATTTGCTTTAGTCATAGGTTTCCAGCTGGTATCTAAGTATATCTGGATGTAGGTAATAGTATATATAGTTTCTCATTGTAACTCATGTAATATGCTTGTAAGAGTCTTGTAATACTTTGAGTTAGGAAGTAATATATACAAGTACCTTGAAATTACCTTCTTGTGTTTTGATTACTTAGTATATTATTATCAACTCTTAGAGGGACTCTACATCATCTAACTGAGTGTGATTCAGTTAGTTTAAAAGACAACATAAGTGTTGAGTGACCAAAACCGATCTGCACACCAAAAATGTTGTAGATCAACCATCACATGATCATGATGACTCATCAGTTAAGGAGTCCCATGATCGTTGTGGTACTAGGTAATCTCTTCATAAGGAGACAAATGTGGCAAATGCTGAAAAAGGAGTCATTTCGGCAGTTGATCCATATTGATCCATTTGCTGAACTTCCTGAAACAAAATTCTCCACTTTAGATCTATCTCAACAACTCCAAGTGATTCCTAGACTAAGAATTCATAAAGAGCACCCAATTGAGAATGCCATTGGCAATGTTGGTGTTGTTGTCAAGACAAGAAGCAAAGCACATGAGGCAAACATGTGTTTGTTCTCATGCTTTCTTTCTTAACTGGAACCAAGGAAAGTGGATGAAGCATTAAGAGAGAATAGATGGGTAGAAGTTATGCAAGAGGAGCTTCTTCAGTTTGAAAGACATGATGTTTACAAATTATATGCACTTTCTAAGGGGAAGACTGCTATAGGAACCAAATGGGTTTTTAAAAACAAGAAGGATGACAAGGCATTGTTATCAAGAATAAAGAAAGACTTGTGGTATAAAGATACACACCAGAAGAAGGGATTGACTATGATGAAGTCTTTGCTCCTGTGGCAAGGCTTGAAGTAATCAAAATTTTTCTACCCTTTCCTGCCTCAAAAGACTTCAAGATGTGTTAAATGGATGTCAAGAGTGTGTTTCTCTACTGTGAGATAGATGAAGAAGCTTATGTCTATCAACCTCACGGCTTTGAAGATCCAAAATATCCAAATTATGTATGCAAACTTGATAAGGCCCTCTATAGGCTTCACCAAGCTCCTAGAAAATGGTATGAGACACTATCTATATTTCTTTTAAGAAATGGATACACTAGAAGATCCATCGACAAAAATCTCTTCATAAGGAAAGTTGAATTGGATATTATTTTGGTACAAGTATATGTGGATGATATTATATTTGGTTCTACAGATGAGAGATTGTGTAAAGACTTTATGAGTCTTATGAAGTACAAGTTTGAGATGAGTTTAATGGGAGAACTCAAATTCTTCTTGGGATTACAAGTTAAACAGACACCTAATAGGATCTTCATAAATAAATTTAAGTATGTTTAAGACATCTTAGTGAGATTTCAAGCTACTGATGCTAAACCTGCTAAAATCCCTTTATCTAGAACATGTTCATTAACTCTTGATCTTGAGGGGGAAGTAGTAGATCAGTAGTAGTATAGAGCTATCATTGGATCTCTCATGTATATTACAACAAGTAGACCAAATATTATGTTTACTACATGTCTGTGCTCAAGATTACATGTTGCTCCAAAAGTGTTACACATGATAGCTATGAAGAGGATATTGGAGTATCTTAAAGGGGAACCTAAGTTGGGATTGGGGTACCCTAAAAGTACAAACTTCAATCTCTATAGGTATATTAATAGTGACTATGGAGGATGTAACATCAACAAGAAATCCACCTCAAGAGAATATCAATGTAAGGCCCCGTTCCCAGGACGCCTACTGGTGGACAATCATCGCATATAAAATATAAAATATACATTCATATTTACTAAAATATTGCAGCGGAATACTCAATAAACCATTTCATATATTAATGACCACGTTTGCAAGACAATACAATCATTGTTAACCATTACAAAATCTCATTGTTTGCATTACATCATAAAAACATCATTGCTATACAATATGGATGCCATCCAAAAACATGCTAAGTAGTTTCTCATGTGCCATCCTTAGCAACCTTTACCTGCCAACTGGAAAATACATAAAAGTCAGCGTTGCTGAGTGAGTTCTAGTTTTATAAATAAAATACTTTATATCCGTTTAAAAACTATTCATTACTTTCATTCGCGATCATGCATCATACGTACACATAGATAACCTTTATCTTTCATTATCATACTTCATCGCACGTTACTCGTTATCATTCATTCATTCATAAACCTTTACTTCTCATCCGGACCAATGTCATACGCTACACCCCAAACGTAGGCACAAAAGGGGTACTGGGCCGAAGTCTATAAATAGACCCCTAACATTGCACATAGCCTGGCACCTGTACTGGGGCAAGCGACAAGGATCTCTTACAGGTCAGTCACAAAGACTAGACCCCTGTCCGTATCCTTACGGGTTAGCTAAACCACACACAGTTGAGCTAACAACATTTTAGAGTTGTCCACCTCCTTTCATTTGCTTGCAAGACTTTACATTCATCCATTCATTCATGCATGCACTCATTCATTCTTTACGTTCCTCTTTCATTTTCATTAGCTTCCACTTTCATTACATAATACTTTACGTTCATTTCATAACCATCCCACGTAAAGCCACGGAATAATACGTAATAGGAACATTAAGACAAACACATCATAAACATACATGCATAATATCAACATAAACATCACATACAACATCATACATCATCATACACGCATCACACGTCATCATGCATCACTTTACATATGAACATACGGGCACACACCCAAAACATATAAAAACGTTTAGACATGCATTTCCAGCCCCAAATGAGTTTAAAACCTTTAAAATAGGGTGTTGATACATATGTACCTAGACCTTGATATGAATGTAATATGTCTTGATTGTCTTACACTTATGTAATGGTTGGGTTATTAATGAAATGAGAATGTTTGATTGTGATTTATAATGTTTAATATTTCATTAATGAGTTGATATTGAATTGGTTATATAGGTTTGTGATTGTTTGAATTGATACACATAATGTTATTAATGAATACATTCAAACTTAGCAATATGAAGTTCTCATGCGAATGGCCCATGCGAATGGACCATACGCATGAACAACTTCAGGCGAATGACTCAGTCGCACGACTGAACCAGGAGACTGGATCAGTCGTATGATTGTAACATGAGATTGGCTCAGTCGCACAACTAAACGTCAGTCGTGCGAATGGATCAACCGCATGGCTCAATCGCACGACTGAACCATACTAATGGTTCAGTCGCCCGAATGAGCAACCCTAACCTATAAATACCACCTAATTCATGGAAAAACATAAGCATTCATTCCAATTCGACTCCAGACGTACCCTAGCCGTCCAGAAGCCTCTAAGTTCATACTCCAAGTTCATAGAACGCTGTAGATCGATTCCTAATCGATTCCTGACGTTAGATTCAATACGTTATTGTTTCTACGTGCGTTCTCACTGACTGGATCGCCAATCAAATAGGATTCCGCACTATTTGGTTTGGTTAACACGCTAATCAGTTGGTGTTTCGTTCAAATACCAGATCCAAACAAGTGGTATTAGAGCTTTGGCTCTTGATTACGTGTGATTCAATCGGTTTTGATACAAAAGTTGTGTTTTTCACTAAAAACGCAATCTTTTTGTGTCAAACGTTGTCTTGGACGTCCCCTGCTCATCAAGTTTTGGTTTCTCCGGCATAAGGCGATTAGGGTTGGTGAAATTTCGGGTTTTACGGCCAAAACACGTTAAACCTAGAAATTTTCGAAATACAGCAGCTTCAGTCGCACGATTGACCCAATCGCACGACTGGACTTCATTCGCATCCCTCAAACGTACGATTGGACTCAGTCGTATCTTCATTCGTACGACTAAGCAGACCGTTCGCATTGTTCATCCGCATCAGTTCATTCGCACGACAGGACCAATCGCTTAGTTCAGCCGCACGATTGAACAAGTCGCGTCGTTCATTCGCACGGATAGCCAAATCGCACAGCTCCATTCGCACCAGTTAAACAGGTTGTTTAAGAGACTTAAAGTTAATTAAGATGGAGGATCAGTTTTCAGTGTTTACAGCCGGGAAGGACTCACGTATTCAGAACTTACTACTACTTGAGAGTGAGGTGGGGAATCACAATAAACCCCTGAAGCTAATAACATTAGATGAGTTTCCCCACTGGAAACAACGTTTTGAGATCTACTTAAATGGATTAGATCCTAATATGTGGGAAGCTATGGAGACGGGGTACAGTATGCCGGTGGGAGCTGATGGGGTGAAACTTACTTTAGGAGGCATGACTGATGCACAGAAAGTCAAATATAATGCTGAAAAGAGAGTATATGCATTGCTAACTTAGTCTATCCCTAAGGATATTTTTCATCAATTCTCAGAGAATAAGCAAGCCAAGAAGTTATGGGATGAGCTGGAGAAAAGATATGATGGGAATGCTTCGTTGAAGGCCATTAAAGCTAAGGAGTTGAAGAAAGAATTTGACAACTTCTCATCGATGGGAAATGAGAGTTTAGACGATGTCATTGATAGATTCTACCATTTGATGAGCGAGCTGCACACACATGGTGTCACAAGTACCATGGAAGATAAAGTGTCGAATTTTGCAGACGGATTGCCAGGAAAATTGGCTTCTTTTGTGTCAAATCTGAGACAGAATGGAATGTTAGCAAAGTTGGACATCAATGATTTCATTCTAAAGCTGCGAGAAGAAGCACTAAGGATGAAGTACCGAGCTCAAAAGTCTTCGTATACTCAGAATCCAACTTTGTACAATGCAACTCCACAAGTTAAGACGTCTGGAGCACCTCTTCAGACCGCCTTTGTGTGAAGCTCATCTGGTCCTTCACAAGTCTTTCCTTCAGGATCAGAAACGTCAGGGTCTTCTAGTACCCAATACATTGGATCTGAAGCAAATGCTACAAGACTGAAGACCGAGAATCTCGGAAACGTGATGGTAGAAGTAGCAAGAGAGCTCATGGATCTCTTAGCAGCAGTGGTCCATTCCTATGATGGACTTGTTGCTGGGAAAATTGGAAACTGTCATCTGGCAGACGAGGACTACGAGCAGGTAGATGAGACTGAACTGGAGAGGAAGGATATTATGTGGGCCTTAGCAAGTGCTGTCCGGAGAGCTAAGAAGTTTGTGAAGAAGACCGGACAAAACTTGGTTGCTACTAAGGATACTACTTTTGGTTTTGATAAGAGCAAGGTGACCTGTTTCAACTGTGGAGAAAAGGGGCACTTCAAAAGAGAGTGTGTGAAGCCAAAGAAGACTGGAAACGGGAATCCATTCTCGTCCTTCACTCGTCAAGATAAGCCAGCTAGCAGTCCTACTTCATCAAGCAAGGATCCAAAAGCCTTGACTGCCCATGATGATAAAGGACAGGACTGGAGTTTTCGGTTTGTCTCTCCGGGAGAATCCAATATTGCGAGTGTGGAAGACTTAGATGATGATTCCGCGAGTGAAGGAGATATTGCAATAGAGCTAGCGATGTCAAACAGTGAAGAGACTGCAACTGAGGTCAGCTACAAGCCTGAAGAAGGGACATCTACAACAAAGACAGATTCACCAGAACCAGAGAGATCAGATGCTGCGTTGATGGCTGATTCATCAGAACCTCCTCAGGTAAGTACTACTGACCAAATTTTCAAAAATCATGCTTGTTCTGATTGTAATAAATTTAGAGAAAGCATAGATCTGAAATTTGCTAGGTTATTAGATCATAATGATAGCTTAGTAAAAGATTTGCAACTGTGCACTGAGGAAAATAGAGTTTTAAAACAAAATGAGCATAGTTACAAAGAAAAGATAGACCTTTTGAATAAACAGCTTAGGGAAACTGAAGTAGTAGCCTTTAACCAAGCAAATGACATTAGGTACTATCTTAACTCCCTAGAAGACACTAAGAAACAAAAAGCAGTTTTAAAAGTAGAAGTCAACTCATTAAAGCAAAAATTGCATAGTTGGATAAGTTCATCTCATATTGTCCAACACTTAGTGAGAGAGCGTAACAATGGGGAGGGGTTGGGTTATAAAGTGCTTCCACCACCACCTGAGACCTTAATGAACACTAAGAGTAAACCAATAAATAACAATCCCATCAAGGATCATGTGGTGTCTACTCCTCTTGTAAGTAATCCAGATTCCTCATGTTCTTCAATTGAATCTGGAACAAATCAAAAGGAGGCCACTTCAAAGGCAAAGGGAAAAATGCCTTGTGTTAATCTGAAAAAAGAATTTGAAAAGGTTAATATAAAGTCAGGGTCAAACAAAGTCAAATCTGAACCTAAAAAGACTGTTAATATTAACCTATCACGAGTCTCATGTTAAAGTCCAGTTAACCAAAATGGAAAAGATGTTAAGAATGTTAAAACAATTAAGTTTGTTAAACAAAAGAAAACATCCAAAGAAGTAGAGTCAAAGCCCAAACATAATGATGTCACTAGGGTGTCACACACATTTCCACATAGACAGTTTAATCATAAAGTTGATAGCAGGTCATGCTACAACTGTGGAGAATGTGGACACATTGCTTCTTATTGTCCTTACTATCAGACACCTAGGAAGAAAATTGAACTTCAGGATTCTAAACCTAGGTCTTCTAAGAGGAATTCTTTGACTCCACCTAGAAGAACTAGTGAACCCAAAGTTCAACCCATTAGCCAGTCGTCTGTTTATCACAAATAGGCCTTACACAAATCTGGCTTATGGAAAGAAAAGTCATCCTCTGTGTCTGATAATGATGACAAGAAGTCACCTGAGCTACCCTCACCTTCTTAGGGTCAATGGGTTGAATTCATGATGTGTGATGCCTCTGGGAAACCCAAGCCAGTAAAGGCTTGGGTTCCTAACCTAAGCTAATGCTTTAAATTGAATGTGCAGGGTGTTCGCTACAGTGCTGAAACCAACACGTGGATTGTAGATAGCGGAGCATCCAGGCACATGACAGGAAACATGGCACTCTTATCAAACGTCAAACAAATAAAAGGAGGTCATGTTTCTTTTGCTGGTAACAAAAGAGGTTATATCACAGCTAAGGGAGAGGTTGGAAATCAGAAAGTTAAGTTTGATAAAGTGAACTACGTTCAACAACTTCAAAACAACTTACTTTCTGTTTCCCAAATATGTGACAAAGGATTTAAGGTCATATTCGACAACAAGAAGTGTTATGTCCTAAAGAAAGACTATATGATTCCAGAGGACCAAGTTTTGATGACAGCTTCAAGATATAAAGATCTTTATGATTTGGATCTCTCAACGGCTTTTACAACGGATCATGAAGTTCAGTGCTTCTTATCAAAAGCTACTGAGAAGGACTCCATTTCCTGGCATAGGAGAATGGGACACATTAATCAACGGAAGATGAATCACTTGATCCAGAAGGATCTCGTGAGAGGAGTTAACGTCAAAAATTTCCAACTTCCGGATTTCTGTGTAGCATGCAAGAAAGGCAAACAGACGAAGAAGTATCATAAGGAAAAGAAAGTTCATTCTATCGAGCTTCCTCTTGAACTTCTTCACATGGATCTATTTGGTCTAGTCAGTACAAAAAGCATTGCAGGTGACTTGTACAGTTATGTGGTTACCGATGACTACTCAAGATTCTCTTGGGTAATGTTCCTTAAGTCCAAATCAGAAACATTTGAGTCTTTCAAGGAATTAGTAACCACAGTGGAATCACTCTACAAGCTGAAGGTAAGACAGGTACGCTCAGACAACGGGACCGAGTTCAAGAATCAGTGGATGGAGGCGTACTGCAAGGAAAAGGGAATTGTGCACCAGTTCACTTCTGCCTACACGCCTCAGATGAATGGCGTTGCTGAGAGAAAGAATCGCAGCTTGATAGAGACAGCACGGACAATGCTAGCAGACTCGAAATTGCCTATCTAATTCTGGAATGAGGCAGTGGCAAATGCATGTTACACATTAAATCGAGTTCTGGTAGTCAAGCGCCATGGCAAGACATGTTACGAGTTACTACAACGACGGAAACCTAATCTGGAGTATCTCGAACCATTTGGCGCGTCGTGCACACTTCTGAAGAAGACTCAAGAAGGAAAATTCAGCGAGAAGGCTGATGAAGGTATCTTCCTAGGATACAACATACCGAACAAGCCAGTTTACAACAACTCAACGGGTTTAGTAGAAGTGTGGTGTAATGTTGATGTTCAAAGATACACCACACCACCTACTGGAAAAGGACCCGCTTACTTTTTCGACTATGATGGATTCTTCAAGTCCTTTAACATACCTATCTCCACTTCTGACGAAGAGTTAGCTACAAGGATGATGTATGATATCTTGAATACACCCTCACTAGATTCAACATCATCGGGTTCACAGAGAGAATCATCTCACCACTCAGGGGGAGCACTCGAAGAAAGTAACTCCTCCTCAGAAGATGAAGCTGAAGAAAATGACCAGAACAATCAGGAGGGACAGGTTCCAATTCCTGCAAGTCCACAAGCATCTAACAGTGATGCCTCTTCGACTTCGAAACCTCAAACTCCTACTACCTCAGATGCAGAACCTAATGTTCATAATCTTGACTCTAAGGTAGTTGTTCCTACCACTCCAGGATCACGTCTAAATGTCTATCATCCCCTAGACAATGTCATTGGGGATGTCAGATCAGGAGTGCAGACCAGAAATCAGCTGTACTCAGCTGATTATGCCTCGGTAATGGAAAACGGATACATTCACAACGGTGCTTATCGTTGTTTTGTCTCGCAGGTTGAGCCAAAATACGTCAGTGAAGCACTAAATGATGAGGCATGGGTGAGTGCCGTGCAAGAAGAACTTCTTCAGTTCAAATAGTTAGGTGTATGGACTCTGGTAGATAGACCTAAAGGTGCTAAGGTCATTGGCACCAAATGGGTCTTGAAATGCAAGAAGGATGACCAAGGCGTCACTATAAACAAGGCTCGACTAGTAGTTCAGGGATTTCGACAAGTCGAGGGCATTGATTACAATGAAGTGTTTGCACCCGTGGAAAGGATGGAAGCAATCTGCATCTTTTTTGCCTATGCATCGTATATGAAGATTAAAGTTTATCAATTAGATGTGAAGAGTGCATTCCTTCATGGTGAAATCCGAGAGACAGTTTATGTAAGTCAACCCGAGGGATTTGAAGAACCTTATCATCGGGACAGAGTTTACAAACTCGACAAGGCTTTATACGGGCTTCATCAAGCTCCAAGGGCCTGGTATGAGAAACTCTCGACTCATCTTGTGACACACGGCTTTCGCAGGGGAGTCATTAACTGCACACTGTTTATCAAAGAAAAAGATGGAGACTTACTGCTCGTACAGATCTATGTAGATGACATAATCTTCGGTTTAAAGAACGAAGAATTATGCAAAGAATTTGAAGCAGTAATGAAGGCGGAGTTTGAGATGAGTGCCATGGGGGAGATGAAATTCTTTCTCGGGTTACAGGTGGATCAGACACCCAAATGAATTTTCCTACATCAGACCATGTATGTGGGAGACATTCTCTGTCGGTTTGACATGGAGAATGCTTCTGCAGCTAGGACTCCACTTGCTACAAACCATGATATAGCACCCGATGAAAATGGAGATCTGGTCGATGCAACCATGTACTGAGGAATGATTGGATCTCTCATGTACCTCACTGCATCAAGACCTGACATCATGTATGCTACATGTCTATGTTCTAGATATCAGGCTAAGCCAAAGGTTAACCATCTGATTGGGGTCAAACGGATATTTTTTTATTTGAAGGGCACACCCACACTTGGGTTGTGGTATCCTCATGATGGTGACTTTGAGCTCACGGCGTATAGTGACTCGGATTACGGGGGCTGCAAGATGAATTACAAGTCTACATCAGCAGGGTGTCAATTCTTTAGGAGGAGATTAGTGACCTGGCAGTGTAAGAAGCAGACCTCGGTTGCATTGTCAACCTGTGAAGCTGAATACATTGCTACTGCAAGTTGCTGTTCACAAATCATTGGATTCAACAGCAAATGCGGAACTACGGTTTAAATTTCTCTTCTACTCCTATTTTTGTTGATAACTCTGCTGCAATTGCAGTAACTAAAAATCCAGTACAACATCCTAAGACCAAACACATCGGTATAAAATATCATTTTATACGGGACTGTTTTGAAAAGAATTTAATCGATGTGGTAAAGATAAATACTGATTTTCAACGCGCTGACCTCTATACAAAGGCTTTTGACAAACCGCGTTTTCTATATCTGTTAGAGGTCAACGGCGTTAAAAAGAAAAGTGATGTCATTCCAGATGATGACCATGTGTAGTCCGATGCAGTTTAGTCTATTTTCTGTTTAAATTAAATACATGTTATTTAGCTGTCTATTAAAATTCTAAAATATGTAAATCGGTTACGATTTTAGAATTTTAGGGGGAGAATAGGTCAGCCAGTAACATTAAAAAAAACGAGGGAGAAGGAGAGGCTAGCTGATAGAAGGTAAATCGTATATGTGATATCGATTCAAATACTTTGGAAAATGATAGTACACAGGAACAAATCAAGTAGGACTTTAAAAAATTTAATTTAGACAAGATGCAAAATTCAAAGTATAAGTCTGTGTAGTCTGAGCAATATAAAAGGAAATATGATAGAAAAACTGGTAACTACTAAGGTAACACAACGAAAGTAGACCTAGAGGTTGCTAGACCACAGATGATATGTCGGTAGATTCAACACAATAGATGATTAGACCTGACTGGTGATCTCAAGATCAAACTAAGTTGTTCAACTGACTGTGGGCTTCCATCTTATCACTGGTTAACACAATTAACAATATTGCAATAAGGGGTAACGAGCATGTAAACGCCACAAATGTGTGCAGATGACCATAAATAGAGCAAAGCACGAAAAAAATAAAAAGCAAATGCTATCAAGCTAATAACTTATGTTGTTGGTGCATTATGTGCAAAAGAAAATTAAAGATGCTCTAACAAGAAGATAGGTTGTGTGCCTCTCTACTGTGCGATGGCACTGACATGAGGATAAGCATAACCTAGATATTCTAGAATTCATTGTTGTTTGCCGCCTCTCTGCTGTGCGATGGCACTGACCTGAGGATTGGGTTCTCTTTGAAAGCTCTAAGAATAGTCTCTTCTTGTCTAAATACCCGTAGACCGCTCAAAAGCTCCTGAGGAATGTTGATTACCATATAAGCGTGGGATCCACAAATGATGGTTGAAATAATTAAACCTTAAACTATCACCAATCAGTGTCAAAAGTCTATGTATGGATTTAAGAGGACAAATATACTGAAAATCATCGTGGCTACAATTCTTGAAAGTCCAAATCATTGTGGGAATCTAATAGTACCAGTATGATTTCCTAAATTTGCTAACAACTCTGGATGAACACCAAGAAGTGAGCATCAAAAGGTTTTGATAACATGTCCCAAATGATTTGACTTGCCTGTATGATTCTAAAATTGAATTGGTCCAGTTATGGTCAAACTAGTTTGAAGCTGCCTATTCCGGAACCGAATCCAGTAGATTTCTATCTTAGGATTTACACCTCACAAAAAGTCAAAACAAGTTTAATTTTTTTGTACTTCAGTTTAATTTTCTATTTATTTAGTCAATTCAGTGTGTTTGATATTGGACTACATTATGGAATTCAGTAAGGGAGTAAATCACCTAAAAGGGTCATGTCTGAGGTGACCACATATGTTTTCAAAAGATAAATGGGTCACGTCTGAGGTGACAAAGTGTGTAAAAGGATCACGTCTGAGGTGATCAACAGTTTTCAAGTTAAAATGATCATGTCTGAGATGATCAAATGCTTATAATGTTAATTCTACAGTTTAAAAGGGTTTAAATGTCAAATGGTAAGAAATGCCGAAAAATTCATAAGTATGACCCAGTCGCACGACTGGACCATGAGTTTGGGCCAACCGTACGAATGGACCACACTCATGCCTTCTATAGCCGAATGGACATGAGTATGAACTATTCAACCGAATAGCATATACGAATGACCCAGTCGGACGATTGAGAGCGAGCGAATGAATAAGTCGCACGCCTGAACTCCAGTCGGACGACTGAAGGGGGGCGACTGAACCAATCGCACGACTGAGGCCCATTCGCCCTAATGAAATGAGCGTATGAGCCCAGTCGTACGATTGAATTCAGGTTTAGTATAAATAGAGGGGGAGTCGGTCGCAGAGACTAATCACTCACAAATTTGCCCTAATTCGCACGACTAGTGTTACTCTGCTGAATTTTCGTTTGATCACTATAAATCCTTGATTTTTGTGTACTGACTATCTGCACTGATTCTACAGGTATATTGCGGTGCAAATCCATCGTTATTTCATTCAATTTGAGACCTAATCTGAAAATTGGATCCATTCAAAAAACTGAAACATGTGTGGACAAATAACCTAACGAAACTAAGTAAACTAATGAAATTAAAGTTGTTAGGTGATAAATTAAAGGGTAGCGAGTCTAATGAATCAGAACACGACATCTAAACTTAAAAATTGGTGAAAATTGAATTTGAATTGAACTGTCAGAAAGTCATGCGAATGGACAGGTTGATGAACTTCAGTTGTACGACTGAGGTGTGCGAATAGCTAAACCGCACGACTGAACCATGCGTATGAGTTCAGTCGCACGACTGGTGTAAACGCATGAGTTTACATACGTATGAGTCTAGTCGCACACACAGTCGTACGTATGAGGTCATTCGCACGACTGAGCCTCAGTCGCACTGCTCATTCGCACGACTTGATCTCAGTCGCACAACCTCATTCGCATGACAGAAATTAATATTTTCAAGTCCAAGTGATTCAAGACATTTTTAGCCAACGGATACTAATGTTTATATTCATTGTGTAATAGATGGCGAGTCGCTAGACCATGAGTACTAAGCACAACATTTGTGCTCATCTGGATCTTACATCAAGAAATGCTTCAGATTTTCTGGCATTATCACATTTCTGAGGAGATCGAGGATTGCTCATGCTATATCTGCTCCATGTACACCGTATCGCTCTATTCATCAAGCCTTCTGGGAAGGTGCAGTCGTTGACACATCTTCTGAGCCTCATTGTATCAGGAGTACTATCTTTGGAGAGGCCATTGAGATCACGGAGGAGGATCTCAGGATTGTGCTGCAGTTTGGGGACGATGCTGACTATCCCACTAGACTACACCCCCTTACTGTCAGAGGATGTTTCCTACGAGCTAAGTACTCTGGGGACATCAACGCAGGGGTGCTCAACAAGAGCAACCTGTGTCCCCAGCTCAAGTACCTCGCTCATGTGCTGCGAAGTGCATAGCGTCTAGGAAGGGAGGATTTGATGAGCTGTCGGATCAGATCCAGAGCGCATATGTAGCGTTGGTGCCGAACCATCCGTTCAGCTTCTCTAGGATGATCTTCACCTACTTGGTGGAGAACATTGAGGGGAAAGGGAAGGAGGGCTTCTGCATGTACCCTCGATTCATGCAGATGATTATTGACCAGAAGCTCCCTTCCTTGCCGAAGGAGAAGGAAGATGTCGTGGTGCTTGAGGTGATGGATGATACCACCTTAGGTAGGATGAAGGTGTACAGGGGGAAGCAGGTGAAACCCCCTGTCAGGCGACTGTTTGGGCATCTGGCCCGTGAGGATTATGTGGCGACAGCTCGGAGGAAGTGGCGCCACGATGACAGTGACTCGGATGTTGAACAGATTGCTCTACCCTCCGATGACTCCAACGACGATGATCTTGATGCTGATCAGGGAGGAGATGTTCAGGGTGGCCCCGAATCAGCTCCTATGCACCCTGATTTCCATATGGAAGAGGAGGAGGAGTCAGATGAAGAACCTCTGGTACGAACGGTGGGCAGCAAGGTGGTTGCCATTGAGAGAGGTATTAGGGCGGTTGGTGGACGCTAAGGGGAGTCCAGAGATACTGCAGTTGCTGATACAGATCCATCATATACTCCGGACCCACCCAGCAGCCAAGGGGGAGCATCCTCCTCAAAGGGAACTAGGAAAAAGAGGATGGCTCAGCCTCATGGCATGAAGAGCAAGAGAAGAAGATTTACCCTGATCACCACCACAGCCACCACCACAGCCACCACCACAGCTACCACCACCACTACCACACCCTCTACCACTATCACCACACCACCTACCACTACATATATCCCATCTACCACCATATTATTCACACCTACATCACCACCACTATCATCTAGACCTAATCCAATTTTCACCACTGCCACCACCACCACCACTAGCCACCAAGCCGGGTAATCGTCACATCCCACCTATCTGTCTGAATCACCTTTACCTCCCAATGGGGTAGAGGAACAGCTCTTAGCACAGAACCGTAAGGCGCTGAGGCTGTTGGCAGCCGATGACGAGAAGACAACTCAGATTCGTCAGTTGGCAGATCTTACAGCTGCGCAATCCCACCAGATTTCTCAACAGGCTCAGCTGATTCAGCAGCAGGCACAGCAAATGGCTGCTCAGAGCCAAGAGATTACACAACTCCAGGAGCATAAAGTTATATCAGCGAAGAAGATTGAGGAGTTGGAGGATGCCAAAAAGACTATCATGCTCAAGCTCAAAGGAACTAAAGATGAGCCTCTGAAGATAAAGGAAAGAGATGGTGATGACGATGGTGATGACGATGATGAGGATGAGGATGAGGATGAAGATGAAGATAGTGATGATGATGAAGCGAATGATGAAGAAAAGACAGAGGAAAGGCAAAATGATGATGATGATGAAGGAGGAGATGCAGCTACATCTGCCTCAGCTCAGGGTCAAGAAAGACGTTCGAAGAGAAATCAAGACCAACGAGCTTCTTCTTCTGCCTCACCTACTGATGAGCCAGGTATTCAGGACAAAAGTAATGATTAGATGTTTATGTATTTGATAGCTTTTGTACTTGAATCATGTATTAAACTTATGTACATAATGTTTATATAATGTTAATGTATTTCTGGTTTGATTATTAACTAATGTTTGATGTGTTACATATTTAAATCAAGCAGATCCAAACTTTCAAAGGGACGAATATGATGTTGCTCCCCTTCAGCAGGTCAAGACTCAACTAACTATGATTCTTTATCTGCAAGGGATCGTCAGGAGATCAGTGAGTTATACCCCTGAAGAGGGGGAAATAATTCATGATCTTACAAATGAGCAATTGGCTGAAATGTTCAAGTTGAATCCTGATGAGATTATCAAGGATGCTCCATCTTTTAAGTCTACGAGTGACGAAGAGCTGAACGACATTGATAAGATAGAAATCGAGGACGTCACAATAGAGCATTATCTTGAGTACGCTGACAACGAGGGAAATGTGGTTCCCAATCTGGGTGAATCCCTAGTCAGTGATACATTCGAGGTATTGGATCAGATGGAGCAAGAGTCAGAGAAGATTAAAGAACAAGCCCAAGCCTCAAACGCCGATGTTGATATCAGAAAGGCTGAATGGGCTGCATGTTTCGAGGAAATCCGAGCCCAACGCGCTGCTCCTAAACAGAATGTCTATACCAAGCTCTACAAAGTGAAGAAACATCACAAGGTGTCAGGCAAGATTATTGCGTGGGCACATTTTGAGGATCTTAATGTTTATGCCATAAAGAGGGAGAAGGGCATTGAGTACTTTAGATTCCCACATGATCTAAAGACTCTACCTGGTTTTGAGCTCAACCAGCTGGCTAAATTGAAGCTACTATATGCTGACTCGAGGAAAATGTCAGGCTGGTTTGAGGCTGCCCTGAAGAAAGAGTACCACACCAGGTGGGTCAACTTCAAACCTCAACAACCTACGAGGTATATCATACGTTCTGAAGTTGATCCCATAACTGGTAAGCCCAAAATAGTGCTGAAGTTGAGTCCCCCAAGAACAATGTCAAGAATCCCTCTCAGGGAAATGCCATAGGACTTCACTCCACACTTTAAATGGTGGTACTATGATTGGAGAACAGGGGAGGCGGTCATAGTTCTGAAAAATGATGGAAAAATGGATACCATTAGGGTGTTTGACTCGATGTGGCTCACTAACTTGTCTGCTGATGATGTATACACACTATACAAGTGGCCACTGTTCTATGACACGCAAGATATTGTACAAGCCCTCCAATTCCAAAATGTGATACGACTCTGCTTTGCGTTTGAGATACACGCAGGAGTCACAAGAGAGGAGAAGTACAAGAAGTATGAAGAGGTGATGCAGAAGGTAAGACATTAGATAGATCTAGGTCCAAGGGTGAGTTTGTTGATACATATGTACCTAGATCCTGATATGAATGTAATATGTCTTGATTGTCTTACACTTATGTAATGGTTGGGTTATTAATTAAATGAGAATGTTTGATTGTGATTTATAATGTTTAATATTTCATTAATGAGTTGATATTGAATTGGTTATATAGGTTTCTGATTGTTTGAATTGATACACATAATGTTATATTAATGAATACATTCAAACTTAGCAATATGAAGTTCTCATGCGAATGGCCCATGTGAATGGACCATACGCATGAACAACTTCAGGCGAATGACTCAGTCGCACGACTGAACCAGGAGATTGGATCAGTCGTATGATTGTAACATGAGATTGGCTCAGTCGCACGACTGAACACTCAGTCGTGCGAATGGATCAACCGCATAGCTCAATCGCACGACTGAACCATACTAATGGTTCAGTCGCCCGAATGAGCAACCCTAACCTATAAATACCACCTAATTCGTGGAAAAACGTAAGCATTCATTCCAATTCGACTCCAGACGTACCCTAGCCGTCCAGAAGCCTCTAAGTTCATACTCCAAGTTCATAGAACGCTGTAGATCGATTCCTAATCGATTCTTGACGTTAGATTCAATACGTTATTGTTTCTACGTGCGTTCTCACTGACTGGATCGCCAATCAAATAGGATTCCGCACTATTTGGTTTGGTTAACACGTTATTCAGTTGGTGTTTCGTTCAAATACCAGATCCTAACATAGGGGATCTTGAACTCACCTGGACTCAGTGAGTAGCTTCTCAATCAAGCTTTCTAAGCAAGGGTTATACTACGCAGCCTGCAGATAAGTTAACACTCAAAGGGGTTAATTTCTGCCTAATTTCGCTGCTAATTTCGCTGCAAGATCAGCAGATTTGTTGCTCGTTTCGTCAGCAGTTTCGCTGCCACCTTCGCTGGCAGTTTCGCCCAACTTTCATTGGAAATCCATGTCTGCAAAACTATAGTTTTGTAGGAAAACTCCATAGTTTTGCTGGACGACTCCATAATTTCACTGGATGAGCATGCAATTTCGTAGAACGAGCTGAAATTACGAATCATTCCACTTTTAACCCGAAACTTCAATCTTTTACACCCAAAACCTTGGTTTATCATCCATGAAGCTATATCTAAGCTTTTTACATGCTTTCTTACATAAAAACTTGAGTTTTGGACAATTCTTTGCCACTTTCAAAAACCCCAAACCCTAGAATCCGGGTTTAATCTAAAGAAATGATTAAATGATGTTTCTTACATGGATTCTTGGTCTTTCCTTGTTGTTTGGATGCCCACAACCACTGATCTTCAGTCTCTTGATCAACCGAGCCTTGAATCTTCACCTTCTCTCTAGTTTCTCTCTCTAGAAGTTGGGTGCTTGAGTTGCAAATGTGAGTGGCTCTAGCTGATTCGTTTATATATATCGAGCGTTCCCGGGACCTTAAACTCGTCCAACACGTAACCCGAAAGGTTAACTCGGTCTATAACCCATTTCCATCTTATTTACATTAGATAATCCCGTCTAAGCCCATTATTATTAATTGGCTCGCTTAGACTTTATTCGGGGCCTTACAATCAATTTCTAGGGAGAAGATTGGTTTTAAGACAATGCAATAAGCAAAACTGTGTGTCTACATCAATTACTAAAGTAGAGTACATTGCTTCCTCGAATTGCTATGCTCAGGTGCTATGGATTCAAACTCAACTTAGAGATTATGGAGTAACCTTCATGAACACTCCAATTCACATTGACAACGAAAGTGCCATCTCAATCACCAACAATCTCAGCACTCAAAGACAAAACACATTGATATCAGGTATCATTTCATTCAGGATTATTGCAAAAAATAAAATTACTAAATTAGTTAAAGTTCATACAAACGAACAATATGCAGATCTTTTCATAAAGAAATTTAATGAAATAAGGTTTAAATATCCTGTATCTGCTATTGAAATGATGAGTTTTGAATTATTTATAATTATAAAAATAAAATATGATAAAATTTATGAAAAACTGATTTCTTGATAGCAAAACTAGGTATCTGCCGATTATTGCAATTTGACATGTTAAGAGTACTTCGACACTTGTCTTACAAAAGATCTGCTAGGACCCACTTCTATCTCCTGGTAGGTAGTTACGCCATAGTTTTCCCTGAAAAGACTATTCCATCATCAAAGAACTATCGGCTTCAAAGTTACGATGGTAAAATTTTAAAATAATACTATTATATATTATCCCCTACCGGAAAATCAACACTTTTTCCTACCATTATCATCATCTACATTCATCTGGTAGCAAAAACCTTCAAAACATTTATCTTTTCAAATCCCTTCTCAAATTCAAACTCTCTCCAAATCGCCGCTCCAAACCTAGAATTCCAACCAAATCACAACATCGCTACTTCACTTGAACCCATTAGTGATTTAGTATATGACATTGTTCTTAACTTTCTTTGCAATAGCAACTATGCTTTTGCCATCTCTATCGACCCAGTGAGTTATGAACCACACATTTGGCAATTCTGGAATATATGTTCTATTCAAAGAGATCATGGAACCAAGGTCCCGACCGCAGTGGTGCAAATACTAAGGATCACCACCTCTTTCGCAAAGAGTCATCAACATCTACATGACAAAAATGCTTAGTCTTCTTTATCTAAGGAAATGGTGAGGGCCACATTCAAGGAGATTGGATATAAAGGACCTCTTTCAACACCCACCTTCTCCAAATTGCTTGTCAAACAAGTTTGGTGGATGGGATCAAGTTCCATTGGATTTATCAGGGGCTATCCATGGACTTGTAAAATAGTAAAGTTACAAGTTTTCAAACTTTATTTTTAAAAATCTTTGCAAGAATGTATTTGCTGCTAAAAAGTTTAAGTTTTTAATGTACCCAAGATTTAATCAATTGATTTTAAATGAGGAATTGGGTAATAAACTTAAAATTGAAGAAGATATACATGCTTTGGGAACTCTAAACCAAGCCATTTTCTCAAAGTTTAAGGCTACTCATAAATCATTTTTTAGGAAAGGTGACCCCCTAATTTGCTCATATGCTAAAGGTCACTAAGCCTTAGGGTGGCCTTATGGCAATACCCTCCACTGTTGATCCCACACCCTCCATATCAAAGCCAACAATGACCAAAAAGAAACAAACCCCTACATGATCTACTAAGAAAATGTAGGCTCCCATATCTCCTCCACCAAAGAAAGTTAGGCTGGAAACTGGGGTCTCGGCTACACCACAGGTGTTAGCCCCACCTAAACAAAGCTTCAATTAGAGTCCCTAAACTCTACTGAGCGGACCCACACCAAGCCCACTAGCCCTCAATTAGAGTCCCAAAACTCTATTGAGAAGTCAAAAAGGGATACGCACATAGTTGAGACAACTTCTAAAGAAGAAGTCTCATTAGGATCTGGTTCACATCCTGGGCTAATAGACTCAGCTCCTCAAATGTCCATTCACATGTCTCCTACTCCAGATGAGGATGTCTATGCTATTACTTAGCATGACCAACTATCCCCCTTCCTATATATTATTGACAGTGGAGACTGATGTGTATGTATAAACATCTAACCCACATCCTTTATATGAAGAGATTGACCTCGGGAGAGAAAGGGTTAATATGAGAATGGTCTGTTGGAAGCTTCGACATATAGAGTGCTTGAGGTGGAAGCGCAACTCAGGACACTACAAAACCAGACTGCTAGAGTTGCTCACTTAGAATGTTAACTAAACATTCTTTTGAAGTCAACAGCTAGGGAAATGTACCTTGAATTTAGGTTGGATCCCTTCAAGAAACCATTGAGCTTCAGCGATCTCTCATTTGTAGCCTCCAAGTTTCTTTAACACCACAAGAACCTTTGGATGTGCCTTCCTCAACTCTTTTAGTATCATCTGGAATATCAGATGATGCTATCAAAAAGGGGAGAGATGAGCCCAAAGAATCTGAATATATTCTTTTGAGTTTAGCTAATCTAGTTGTACATTTATCCAATAAATTCCATTTTCTTCAAGAATGAATAAAGACTACGAACCTTTATCTAAAGTTGAAGCCAAGCTAAATGATCTACTAGATAGATATGGATATGCCAGGTCAAAGGAGAAAGAAATAAAAGCAAGAAGAGTAATATAGAGAATGAAACAAAAGGTTCAACTTGGGAAGAAAAGGATGGCTGAAATGAGAAGCTCCGACATTTCTTCTCTTTCTCTTAAAAGAAAAAGAAATGATGAGAGACGTCTAAGAGAGAGCTAGTGCTAGGGCTTAAAGTCACTCCCAAGTTTTCTGCTAAAAAAGAAGCTCCACTATTAATAGTGCTATCGAAAGCTGCTGAAGAGATGAAAAAATCAACTTCTGATGCAACTATCAAAACAGCTAGAGAAGAGGCTTTGTCACTAGATAACTCAACAGGCAGGATGATGGTCTACACAAGAGTAACCCAGACCATGGAAGATGATATGGAAAGACATGGGATGACTCTTGAAAAAGAAGTATGCCAACTTCATAATGTTCACAAGGACATACCTGAGTATGAACTCAAGAAATTAGTTGAGGTGATATTTCAATTGGATGTTAAAACTTAAACCTCAGTTATCTCTAAGATGAATGTGGAAATAGATGGCCCAAAGGTCACAAGAATGTTAAGAGAGTTAAGACAAGTACCAATGATCCTAAATTAGCTGGTGAGGCATTATGTGAATGTGCAATCTCTACCTCAGACAAAGGTAAGAGATCTATAACCGTTGAAGAAGAAATTGAAAGTGAGTCTCAGGAAAGAAGGATCAGATTCTTGATGACAAAGAGGATGGAGATATATCCACGTAGTGTTGAAAATGAGTTGATTGTAGTAAAGACTAGTTGATCTGAAGAATCTTCGATAAAGAAAAAGATCATTCCACTAGGCCAAAGTGAAAAGGAATCCAGATCTGCAAGAAAAAGAATCAACCCTTATGGCGAAACAAAGGAACCACACCAATAACTCCATCCAAAAAAGAAGTCAAAACTGTCAAGAGAGATCATATAGTATGATCATAAGAATGAGATACTTGATTTGCCACTTGACATCATTGAGCAAATAGCTGAGTACCTTAGCTTCTTTTGATGTAGAAATGAAGAGTCTGAAATTCTACTCCAAAAGTTGTTGTCCTTAGTCAAAGCTAAAGCTGGTGAAAAGATCCCTGAAACTCCATTGTCAGCATATGATCCAATAATGCAGTAGGAATACGATCAAAACAAGGACACATACTTCATCACTACATCAACAGCTAGAAGGGTAGCTTACTCAAGAAATCAACTTGTTTTCTTTAACAGATTTGAGATAGCTGATCTATCTAGATTAAGGCTAAGGAATAATAATAATAATAATAATAATAATAATAATAATGACTATGAGGCAAAGGATGTATAGAAGGTGCTGATGAGGATTTACAAGTGATATCTAGAAATGTTATAGCAGGCTTCAGAACAAAGAAGAAAGATAAAAAGAGTCTAAAGCTACTGAATCCACCCTATCTACCGATCCTACACCCAACACTCAACCACAATCACATCCTCTTACCACTCAAACTGCTCAACCTACTGACCATGTATCTCCATTAGTCCAACAAGCTCCTCAAGCACATGAATATCCAAGACAAACTAAGTCAGATCAATCGGAAGATAAAGTGGTCTCACTACAGCTGCCGAAAGAATAGAAGAGATTGGGACAATCCTGAACAATCTAATGAATAAGAACTCTGAGAATCTGACCAAGATGAACACTTAGAAGGTGATGGTACAAGCATCATCAACTGGGGATATGATTTGAAGTCTGAGAGGTACGTTATAGAAAGAGAACAAGTCCAAGTCCTTCCTAATGGAGATAGAAGTTCTGAATCTCAACTCTGAAGACCTACAGAAGATGTTCTCCTTAATCAAAGAATATAAAGGTATGTCTGACAAGTACAAATCAATGGCATTTATTCTGAAGATAAAGATTAGAAATAGAGTTGAAGCAAAATCAAGTGAAGATAAAGAAAAAGATGTTTTACATGTAACTCCATTGAGAAATCATGATCCTATAACCCATTGGAGTTATAAATCCTCAACCAATTCTTTCTGTTTCACCTTTGCTGGTTCTTGCTAGATTGAAGTCAAAGAGTATGATCTCTTTAAAGTATCTCGACACAACATGAAGGACTTGGTAAGTCTACCTCTTGAAAACCCCTCAGGAGATAAAGGGGATGCATGTATGAGCTGTTGCTGATAAGGATGCTTGAAGGATAAGAAAGAGTTTTGGTAGTATCATCCTAGGGGGAAGTTGTTGATCCATGAAGAGACTATAGCTACCAAAAGAATCAAATTTTAGCACTTGCCTTTAACTATCAAAATATGCTAAGTGCTGAATTACTGTTGGTTGGCACTCAAGTTGATGGGTTGCTGATTGACTACTAGACGATTTGCACTCAAGTTAATGAGCTGCTGGTCGATTGTTACACTAGATAAGATTGTTTGTATCGAAGTATATTGGTGGGTGAAATGTTCTGCCATTTGGAGGCAGTATTATACCGAAGTTGTTGATCCCTTATATGTTGATTGTTTGTCTATGATGTACATATATTATCCTAAACCTAGAACTTGTGAAAAGTGATTTATTCTAAATGTTTAGTTTTCTTAGTATAAATACCTCTCACTCGTATAGTTTTGAGGTTAGCTTGTGAGCCCACTTGTTATATGCTGATATTTACTCATTGTAATCAGAAAAGATTAATCAAGTGAGTAATTTAAAAGATTATTTTGTGTCTCTAACTTTACTCAAAGTATTTGTGTTTGCTAGTAATACAGTTGACTTAGATTCCGTATTTGTCATCTGCCGATCACTAGATAAGCCTTGTTAATCTACTAACCCAATCCAACAGCTCTGTTTGAATATTTTTGCTAAGTACAGAAGTCTATATGGATAGTAAATGCGGGTATACATATTTCTATCAATGAGGGTGAAGAAAATATCAAGTGAAAGAAGCGGCTATTATGAAGACAAATGTGGATGTGTAGAAAAGTTCACGTGTTGGTCATTTGCATTAGTCAGATGTGGATGAACAATAAATGTGGACAAGGAATTGGTCATTCACATTGACCAATATGGATGAACATACAACAAATGCTGAACAACAAACAACAAATATGGACAAGGAATTGGTCATTCCCGACCAAGTGTTTTGTCATCCGTATTGACAAATGCAAATGAGTAACACATATGTAGGTGAAGAATGTATAAAAATGCTTATTCTATTTTGTACTTGGTTGACTTAGATTATTCTGATGTAATAGTGGTCATGGTAGTTTAGTTATTATACAGGCCTAGTCTTAAGCTATAAATAAAAGGTTAGTACTTTATTTTTATAACCTTACACACTATTATCAAATTTGTATCTTGAACAATATCACCAATATACATAGATAATTTACGAGTACTATCGGTATGTTCTTCATACTTTTGATTATTGATTGTTATAATTCCATAGCAATGAATCAATATATCAATTATCATATTCGATCCATCACAAATCACACCTAGTCAATTGGTATCAGAGCAGCGTCTCTTCATTTCATATTGAAACCCAATTTCATTTGAACATCACTTGATCTGCTAACTGATATATGCAAATATGAGATATCCTACATCTTAGATTTGTAATCAAACAGATCATACTCTAATTAAACCAAATTCTATACATTAATCACCATGATATGATTATATATTGTTCGATTGATAATCTAAATCAAATCATCAAAAACTTTGAAACCAAGTCTTTTTGTGAGCAATATGGCCTAAGATTATATAGGGTTCCTAATCAAAGAATTTTATATCAAAATCAAGTACAAACCATATCAGATTCAAACCAAAAGTTGAAGAACAGTAATCGATTATAGTTCATCACATTAGTGTGAATACTACTATTCATCGTAATTATGAATAAAACTGCCGTTCATAGCATTTTTACTAATCACTATTGTTCGTATTCACTAACCTAAGATTGTTCATTTAAGATCGGTATTGAGCATTGTTTACCGCATTTCATTAGAAATTGTGGTACAGTTCATCGTATACACTTGAGGATATTGTTGACTTTGACAAGATTGTTGACTGATTGGATTGTTGGACTTAAAAATCAACCTAAAATCAATTCACCTAAGTTAATCAATCTAATAAATATTTAACAAAGTTAAAAGGAAGAAATTCTAAAAATGGATACTCTTAGGTTATTGTAACTTCGACATAATCCAAAGCCACCATAAATGTATGGATTCGAATTGAAGATCCCTCATTAAACCTTGATCCTAAAGATTACACAAAAGATCAAGATAGACGTGAATGCATACTCTATATCTCTATGGTTTTAAAGATGGATGTGCCGAAGAGACTTGAAAAATACAACATTGTAACAGGAGTTTGGGATGCCTTACACATCATGTCGGAAGACAGTTATGAAGTGATTGAACAGTTCAGCCCGAATAGTTCACGAACTATTCGTTAAACGTTCGGTTTTTTTCAGCCCTAAATGAAGTTAAAAGTGTGAGTATGATTAAGGATATAATAATAAAATATTAAAACAAATTAATCAAAACAATACGACTTGCTCAAATTTTAAATTTAGTAACGCATAAGTTTTAGTATAGTGTAATTATCACTCTTAAAAATAACTCTCTTATAACATTAGATACCCTTGTACATTATAAACTTAATCTCAAATAATATTTACTATAAAATTAAAAATATTCATTTTGTCATATTGTTATTGATTATATCAGACTTAATTCCATTAAATTACCAAGTATCATTCGAATAGTTTACTTCAATAATTTTAAAAGATGGTTTCATGAATAATTTCACTCATAATTTTATTTTTACAAACAAGTATATACTTTTAGTTAAAATTATTATATAATTATGAATGTTCCAAAATTAAAGTATAAATATTATTATTGACTTATGAGGATATATATCTAGTTTTGAGTTAACTAAATTTATAACTTGTAAATAACCATTTGTCATATTCTATAGATTAGCAATGCATATTTGTGCTTTGTCACAGGAGATATATACATATATTTAAGTGATTATTTACAGTCATATTAGTAATTTTATTAAATCGTTTGGTAAAGAATTGTGTATATTAAAATATAAATAAATTAGCTGTTAAAATACAGACTTATTCCTTTTTAAAATTATTTATATTTAAATGATTGGAAATTAAACAATTATTATAATATTTAAACACATAATTATTTAAAATCATTTTAAAACATAATGTAAAATTACTTAATCATAAAAAAACCAAAAAGAATGAATGATTAAAACCAAAGAAATTATACATTTAAGATACATTTATTTTAAGATATTTTAGAGAAAAAAAAAGTTAAATTTAATATTCTTATGATTTTTCTCTAAATAATAACTAACGGTGACGGGAAAACAAATATTTTGAGGTGCTAAATAGTTGTATATACGTGTGTGTGTCTATATATATGTTTGTATGTGTGTACAGAGGATGGATTAAATGAAAACCAAATTTATTATTAAAAATCATTGTTAGCCAAAAAATCAAGAGTGCTAAACATTGACGTTAATTAATCAGATCAATGAATGAAATTGATGACATCTCATCAATTGACTATTAGGTAGTGTTGATACGCTGGAATGAGTGGAGGATATTCATAAACCACCACTAAAAAACCACCACCAACCACCACCACTAGTAGCCATCACCACCATTACTACTTTTACATTTCATTCTTTTGTTTTTTAGTACTAACAAACAACAAAAAATACTAATTTATTTTATTTCTAAAATAAAACCAAACAGGACAATAGAATATAATGATTTATTTTATTCTCCCATCCATTTTATTCTCTCATTCATTTCATTCCTTCGTTCATTCTATTATGAAATACCAAACAAGCCTTTAGTCTATTAGTTAAATAGATTTTGGGTATTTTTGTCGAATATGCTAATTAATAAGATTATGAAAAGAGTTTGTTCTTGTTGATTTTTGTCACTAAATAATAGTTCCACCTATTTATTAAAAATAAAATAATTTTATATGCACTAATATATATATATATATATATATATATATATATATATATATATATATATATATATATATATATATATATATATATATATATATATATATATATATATATTGTTGGTCCATGTGATCGAATTACAGTGCAAATGATATGAAGAATCGTTCAATATCCAACAAATATGCTAAACAACGTAATAGAGAGGATTGAACACAATAATAACTCTTTCATGATAAGACAATGATCAATGACAATCAATAACAAAAAGCACAAGGATAATTCTGTGTATTAATTGCTTTGAAATGGTAACTTGTAATAATGATAATCGATTAGGGTTTTGCAATCTTACCCAACAATAAAAATAAACAAAAGTATATATAGCAGTCTTAGTTTCGCAGACAGTTTCGCTGTCAGCGAAACTGTCCTGCCGAAACTATAGTTTCGCCCGGCAAAACAGTAGATTCGCCAGGTAAACAAAACAGCAAACTGTGAGCGAACTTATAGTTTCGCTCACAGTTTCGCTAGACTGCTAAAATACATAAATCTAAGTACATACAAAAGGAAACTAACAAAAGACCTATTACAAGTAAAAGTAAACAATCTAAACTAAGGTGAGTCCAACCTATGCATGATCTTTAATATTCCCCCTAGGTTGGACCTCACCGCCTTCACTCATCTTGATTTATCTTGTCAGCTCCAGTTTCCTCTGCTGCATTTGATTTTTCTTCTTTATCTCCTACAACGACTTCCTCAGAAGCTTCAGCACACGATTCTCCATGGTCTCCTCCTGCTTCACGAGCTCCTTCGGGATGACCACTAGCCCTCTCAAACTACTTGGCCGAATCTTGAATATCCATGTTAAGGTCATCTTGGGCCCTTTCCTTCTCAGCTAATTTCTTCACCTCAGCCCTCACCCCTCTGATCTTGTTTGCTACATTCATAAAGAGACTAGCTTCTTTCCGAGTCTCTTCTCCAGCTCCAGCCTTTATGTGATTCTCACACAACACTAATAAATCTTCATCACAGAAACTAAACAACTCCATAGGATCAAAAACTTTAAATTCTTTGCCATTCTTCACCCTAATCACAGCTTCCCCAGTGTTATTATCATAAAACCATTTCTCGAAATCCTGTAATTGTCAGGGAAGGGGATCAGCCAATCTCACTCTGTTCACTGTCTTTGGCGGTTTAACTCAGAACAATTCTTCCCTTTCTCGTTTCCCAATCTTTGTCTTTCTTTGACCTCCTCCTTTCTGCCTTCATGTAACCAAACGACTCAAAGTTGTCATTAAGCCCGTTCTTTATTTCTTTCTCCAGAAGAGTGGCTCTTTCGCTCAGATGTGCATTCAGAAGTGGTTGAGCTGCCAACCGCCTAAGATCCCATTTAGGCAAGGTCTTAAAAGCCTTCCTCTTAAGCATGTAGCTAATATTACCTACCCTTCTCTTTATCATGAACATCTTTAGGCCGAGGTTATAGCACCAGCTTATAATCTTCTTGCCGGCCTCCTTCTTACTCAACCCTTCCATATGTTGGAAAAGGGGAGTGATTTCTTCCGGCTCCTTCTCTTTTACAAACCAATCAGCTCTATCCATCTCAAACACATCTGCAGCATCCTCTCCCTTCTTTGCTACATAGATCAACGGTCTCTCATCAACTTCATAGAACTCAAGTTCAGAATCATAGTCTACAAGTTGTTCATCATCCTCTTCTTCATCAACTAATCCCTTTCCTTTCTCAACAGCTTCTTCAGCAGTTTTCTTTATTATCACTTCTTCACCAACTAAATCCTTCTCAAAGTCAAATTGCATATTGACAAACCCAGCTTCAATAATCTCCTCCTCATTTTCTCTTCCAACATCCTCAGCTCTAGCTTCACAATCTCCAGCATCAATGGTTGTTGCACCAGATGTGCCCTCTCCTGCCATGGATGAAGTACCCACATTCGGGAATGGATACTTTGAAGTGTCAGTTAGATCATCTAACTCAGATTGAGTTATTTGATCAGGCAGGCCGGCTGCAGTTTTCAGATGTGCAATCTCCTCAAATAACTTCTTCAGGAGGCAGTGTTGATCAACAAGCATCTTCTTCATGCCCTCTATCACCTCATCTTTTTGCTTTTCTCGAATCTCTTGGTTTGTAAGTTTAGTCTTGATCATGCTCAGTTCATTTGCCAAAGAAGTATTCAGATTGCGAATCATGTCTTCATCAAGGTTTCCTCTTTCCTCCCTTCTTTCAGTGAATCCTTCATGTCTCTGTTTTGTACGCCTCTCAGTTTTTGCAGTATCGGCTTTCTTCTTTGATCTTCTTTCCTTCTCTACTCTTATCTCTTCAGCTTGATCATTTATATCTTCCTCAAAATCATAATCTTTTTCCTTAGCATATCTTTTTCTTTTCTTTGTTGCTTCAGATCGTTGTGCCCTGGATTCTTCAGCTCTTTTGTTTTCGGATTCATCCACTCATTTAATATAACTCCATCTCTCTGGAGGATACATATTTTCCTAAAGATGGGTGATCTTTCCACTGAAATCGTGGAAAATTGCACAGCAGTCAGCAAAAATGCGAGGGTTTATTTGTACTAGCCTCTTTACCTCTCCATGTTTTGGTACATCTGGTATAAGATCATCAAAAATTATCTGAAGAAAACGAGGATATAACAACCATTTGTCCTTCTTCAAGGCCATCACGTTCTCAGCCATGCATGCAAATATCAGTTTGGCAATGTTGGCCTTCTTTCCTTTGCAACATAACACCATTGCCTTTGCCCAATCAATGTTTAATCAGTCTGATCCACCTTTACGATGATCAAGACACATAATAAAAACATGAGCAATAAATCCCCACTCCTTGGACAGAAATGACTTCTTGATCTCCTTGCGTGTAAGGCCCCGTTCCCGGGACGCTTACAGTTGGTCATTCATCGCGCATAAAACATATAATTACATTTGTCTCATGAAAATATTGCAGCGGAAACATTCAAAAATGACATCTCATTTCATTATAAACACTTTTGCCCAATAAAACATCATTATCCAATTACAAAAAAACATGTTTGCATTATAACACAAAAGCTTTATAAATGGATGCCATCCCAAAAGAGCTGAGTAGCCTCGTGGTGCCATCCTCAGCAAACATTACCTGCCAACTAGAAAACATATAAAAAGTCAGCGTTGCTGAGTGAGTTCTAGTTTTATAATAAAACATACTTTACTTTCATTTAAAACCATTCGTTACTTTTGCATGATCACACATCATACGTAAGCATAGATAATATCTTTATTATCTCCTTTATTCGTTCATTCATTCGTTCAATATAACTTTACTTGCGCAATGGATATCCGTACCAATACCATATGCTACACCCCGATTAGTCTTAGCTACTGGGCCGAAGTCAATAATTGAACAGCTGAGCGTATGCCACAGTACTAGGGGTAAGCGGTAGAGGTTCTACATAAATGGTCGATCACAAAGAAGGACCCGTTATCCGATGCATGCAAGACTTTTCATTTCTTTCCACTTTACTTTACATAATACTTCATTTCATTCATTATCATAACACATAAAGCCATAGGAAAGATAAACATACATCATACTAAAGAACATTAACATGCACCAACATCACGTCATACAGGGCAACATCATACATACATAACATGCATCATGCATAAACATGCAACATTATCATCCTTATGCCCTACTTGCTTTCTAAGGCCATAACAGTTATCTTACATGCTCTTACGGGAATCTTTACGGCAAAACTTACATCTGCACTTTCACCCGAAAGTCAGAAGTCTAACTACACTTTCCTTCGGGTGCAACAGCCCTATTCGTGCGTATGGACACCCTTCAGTCGCATGGCCTCCATGCGACTGAACATCATCCGATTGGACTCATGCGGATGAACATCTATGCGAATGGACATCCAGTCGTGCGTATGGACCTCATGCGGATGGAACTAATGCGAATGAGCACCTATGCGACTGACCTCTTGCGAATGGACTCATGCGACTAAGCACCTATGCGACTGGACCCTCAGTCGTATGACTCCGCATGCGACTGGACTCCCAATCGTGCGAATGAAACCTTAGTCATGCGATTGAACCCTCAATCGTGCGAATGAATCCCAATCGTGCGAATGAACCTCAATCGCCTCTCAATCGGCCGTATGGCCTCCATTCGGTCGCCTAGCCCTAGCTGATGCAGAATGGAGTTCATCCCAAACCCAATCTGCCATTTTCGGCCTCCAAGTTCATCCAAACCCATTCTAAGCCTAAATTAACCATCTTAGACCTTAGGAATGCATACCACAACACCATACAAACACACACAAGCCCGGAAACATACTTTAAACGCATCACACACATCACACCCAAATGGGTCAAACACATACACACACAAAAACAGGTTTTTGATGCTTTCCAGCCCCAAAATCGGTTGAAAACAAGTAAAAGTGGGGTCCTAGAACTCACACAAACGAGCACAACGACAAGGGCTTCGATTTGGCTTGCAACACAACGAGTTTGGCCTCCCGAATCACCCGAACCGCCCCTTTTTCTCTTTTCTTCTTCTTTCTCTCTTCTCCTCTCTTTGAAAGCTGAAATGTGGGTGTGTGGGGAGAGTTTGGCTGCCCTCTCCCTACTAATATCACCACATTTCCAACTTTTCTTCGTTGGCGAGTTTGGTCCCTCAACTTTGAACTTTATTCCTTTTTTTTGTCCTTCGTCGGCTTCAAATAATAAATATCCGGGTGTTACAAGTCCATCCCCCTTAAATAGGTTTCGTCCCCGAAACCTGTTATTCTTCGAACAAACGTGGATAATGTTGTCTCATTTCTTCCTCAGATTCCCACGTTGACTCGGATCCCTTCCTGAGCTTCCACTGTACACGCACAAGAGGAACCACTTTATTTCTCAGCCTTTTCTCTTTCCGATCGATGATTGCCACCGGTTGCTCCACATAATTCAGCCGTTCGTCTACTTCGATATCCTCCAGTGGAACAATCATATCTTCATCAGCTAAGCACTTTCTTAGATGAGATACATGGAATGTCGGGTGAATTCCACTTAACTCATCCGGTAACTCTAGTCTATAGGCCACCTCTCCTACTCGAGCAATGATTCAGAAAGGGCCTATATACCTTGGGCACAATTTGCCCCGCTTTCGGAAGCGAATGATACCCTTCCAAGGTGAGACCTTCAACATAACCCGGTCACCCACCTGAAACTCAATCGCCCTGCGTCGTTTATCAGCATACGACTTCTGTATGTCTTTGGCTGCCTTCATGAAGGCTTTAATCTTCTCAAGCTTCTCGGTCGTAGCCTCGATTACCTCGACGCTCCCCAATTCTTTCTGACCAATATCACCCCAACAAACGGGTGTTCTGAATCTCCTGCCGTATAGCATCTCATATGGAGGCATACCAATGCTGGCATGGTAGCTGTTGTTGTATGAGAATTCGGCTAATGGCAGGTGGTCATCCCAACTTCCACCAAAATCAATCACACATGTGCGAAGCATGTCTTCCAGTGTCTGAATGGTCCTTTCTGACTGACCATCAGTCTGGGGATGATAAGCCGTGCTAATATGTAACCTCGTCCCCATAGCGTCGTGGAATTTCTTCCAGAATTTAGATGTAAACCGGGTGTCGTGTTCCGACACAATAGACACCGGCACACCATGACGAGTTACAATTTCCTTGATGAACAGGTCAGCCAACCTCTCTGATGAATATGTCTCGCGAATCGGTAGGAAGTGAGCACTCTTCGTCAAGCGATCAACTATCACCCATATGGCATCATACCCTTTCGGGGTATGTGGCAGCTTTGTAATGAAATCCATGGTGATGTGCTCCCACTTCCATTCCGGTATATCCAAAGGTTGGATTTTCCCATACGGCTTTTGATGCTCGGCCTTCGCCTGTAAGCAAGTAAGGCACTTACTCACATACTCCACCACATCGCGCTTCATACCCGGCCACCAATAATCTTTCTTCATATCATGGTACATTTTCGTGGCACCAGGATGAATGGAGTATCGAGTCTTGTGAGCTTCATCCATGATCTTCACCCGTAGATTCCCAAAACAAGGAATCCACACACGACCGAATCGGGTTCTAACACCGAGCGTGTTCTCACCTAATTCCCCAACCAGACCTCTCATTCTTTCAGAGTTAAAGAATTCAATGCCTCATCTTGGAACTCTTTGACCTGCTTCATCACATCCGAGGTCATAATCAGCTGGTATGCTTTCACCAGAATCGGCTCGGGCCTTTCTTTCCGGCTAAGGGCGTCAGCCACCACATTGGGCTTTCCCGGATGGTAGTGGATCTCGCAATCATAGTCCTTTATAAGTTCCAACCACCGTCTCTGCCTCATGTTCAGGTCCTTCTGCTCGAAGAAGTACTTGAGACTCTTGTGGTCAGTGAATATGGTGCACTTCGTTCCGTAAAGATAGTGCCTCCAAATCTTTAACGCAAAGACCACAGCTGCTAGCTCCAAGTCATGAGTAGGATAATTGACCTCATGAACCTTTAACTGTCGGGATGCATAGGCTATAACCTTTCCTCTTTGCATTAACACGCACCCCAACCCCAAGTAGGAAGCATCAGAATAAACCACTAGATCTTCACTTCCATCGGGTAAGGACAGAACTGGAGCTTGAGTAAACCTTGCCTTCAGTTCTTCAAACGCTTTCTCTTGAGCTTGACCCCATACGAACTTCACATCTTTTCGGGTCAACTTAGTTAGTGGAGAAGCAATCTTAGAGAAGTCTTGGATAAATCTTCTATAGTAGCCCGCCAAACCCAAGAAACTACGAATCTCGGATGGCATCTTTGGTGACTTCCATTGCATAATCGCCTCCACTTTCGCCGGGTCCACCATAATCCCGTCGGGATTCACCACGTGACCCAAGAACTGAATCTCGCGCAACCAAAACGCGCACTTGGAGAATTTATCATACAACTTCTCCCTTCTCAACGTCTCTAGAACCTCCCGAATGTGACCGACATGCTCTGCCTCGCTCCTCGAGTAAATCAGGATATCATCAATAAACACAATCACTGATTTATCTAACATCGGCCGACACACTCGATTCATTAGATCCATAAAAGCAGCTGGCGCATTGGTCAAACCAAAAGACATGACAAGGAACTCGTAGTGACCGTAGCGCGTATGGAAAGCTGTTTTAGGAATATCTTGCTCCTTCACCCTCAACTGATGGTAACCAGATCGAAGATCTATCCTTGAAAACCAACTGGCACCCTGAAGCTGATCGAACAAATCATCTATCCTCGGTAAGGGGTATCGGTTCTTCACCGTCAACTTGTTCAGCTCGCGGTAGTCAATGCACATCCTCATACTATCGTCCTTCTTCTTTACGAACAGGACCGAAGCACCCCAAGGAGAGATACTCGGTCTAGTGAACCCCTTATCAAGCAGCTCTTGCAACTGCTCCATCAACTCTTTCATCTCGGTCGGAGCCAACCAATACGGTGCCTTGGCACGGGTTGGGCACCCGGTATCAGATCAATCTAAAATTCAATCTCTCTGTCAGGTGGCACTCCTGATAAGTCTTCTGGGAACACGTCTGGGAAGTCGCGCACAACCGGTACATCGGCTAGTTGTGGTGTTGGCGTATCCACATCCTTTACATAGGCCAAGTAGGCAGTACATCCACGCCTCATACACTTTCCCGCCACCGCCATCGAGATCACCTTCGGAATCGTAGTAACCCGATCACCATAAACCGTCACTGAACTACCGTCAGGCGCCGACAACTGAATCATCTTCCTGCGACACACAATGTTCGCCTCGAAGTCCGCTAACCAATCCATCCCAAGAACCAAATCAAAACCACCTAAGGCCATCACGAATGGTCTAACAGGAAACTTATGACCCTCAAGTTCCACATCACAATTCTCTATCCTCTCAGAAATCCTGGTAGACTTACCTATGGCAGTTTCTACATCAAAGGGCGCATCAACACGTCTACTACTAACAAGCAGTTTAGCACAGAAAGCAGCAGAAATAAAACTCCTACTAGCACCAGAATCAAATAACACAGAAGCTAAACTTTGGTTCACTAGAAACGTACCAGACACAACATCAGGGTCCGTCCTAGCTTCCTCCTGTGTCATGGTGAATGCCCTGGCGCTCGCCCTCGGTCCATCACCTCCCGTCCTCTTTGCCCTGGAACTCTCAGCCCTCGGCTTCTTACAATCCCTGCTCATGTGACCAGTTTCCCCACAGTTAAAACATTTGCCCGACAGGCAATGCTTTCCCATATGCCCTGTCTTCCCACACTTGAAGCACACATTCGATCCCATTCTACATTCTCCCGCATGCTCCTTTCCACACTTGCCACACCTCCTCGACCCCGCTCCCGGTGTGGTCACGCGACGGTCATCCACCCGTGCCTTTTTGTTACCCGTCGAGGCATCACCCCGACCAAACCTTTTCCCGTTCCAGTTCCGATCACCACCACCCTTCTTATTCGCTTCAACCACCACCACTTCCCTCTCATCATAAAGTCTTCCGGCCAAATCGACCACCGAACTAAACGTACTTGGCCGGGCGGCGATCATATGCCGGCGAACATCCACAGGTAAGCCCTGAGTGTACCTCTTGATCTTCCGAGAAAGAGGCGTCACCTGATCCGGCACCAACCATGCCATCTCATTGAACTTGGTAGTGTATTGCTGGTGTGTCATGGATCCCGCCTCCAGCTGCAGGAACTCTCTCTCTATCTTATCCATCTCCTTGTGAGGACAGAATTCCTCAATCACCATTTTCTTCAGTTCAGGCCATCTCATTCTCCTGATTGCTCGGTTACCCTCAGCTTGGACAATGTTGTCCCACCAGCATAGTGTCGAGTCCACAAATGAATGAGTGGCAAACTTCACCTTCTGATCTTCCCGACACTCGCTGATGTCGAGAACAGCCTCCATTTCTCTCACCCATCGATGAGCAGCGGCAGCATTGCCATTACCGTCAAAAGTAGGGGGCTTGAATCTCATAAACACCCCATAGTTACAGCCTCGTGCCACCTCTCGCACAGGCTCATCTTCCTCTTCCTCGTCTTCGTTATCAGAGAAAATCGTTTTGGGCTCCGGTTGCTCTCGTTCCCCCGAAGGCCTGTTTCTCTCCTTTCTTTCTCCTTCCTTCACCGCCTTAACGACTTCGGTCACCACAGACGGTGAGATTTTTTGCATGACCTGGTGTACTTCCTCAACAACAGCCTCCTTTACCGAGGCCCTCAGGTTTGCACTCTCATCCCCAGCTTCCGGATGAGGAGTCTCTGGTTCTTCAGGAACCACCTTTTCGACCCTTGGTCTTCCTCTCTTGGGTCGCGGCTCAACATCAGGCCCGCCACGGCCTCCACCCCTGGATGCTTTAGAAGATCTACCTCTAGCCATTCTCTAACTCACACTGAAAGATTCAAACACCAACACCGTCATTCAAGGAAACAACTCAGTTTATGTCAAGTATAGTAAGTCCCTAATTATAGTGGCCAGTTGTGATCAACCACTTACTTTACTCTTCATACCCCAAGTATCACCTGTCCTGACTACATCAGTATTTAAATCTACATACAACACATAACCACATACCATGCGCACATAAAACCGGTTAACTTTAAGAAAATACCTGATGGCACGCAACTACTCAGTTTCGCATCCCATTCCCCTTTCGTCCCATTTTCAGTTTAAGTTAAGGTTTATTTTGAAAATTTACCCATTTCACTTAAACTTTGGCTCTGATACTAACTTGTAAGGCCCCGTTCTCAGGACGCTTACAGTTGGTCATTCATCGCGCATAAAACATATAATTACATTTGTCTCATGAAAATATTGCAGCGGAAACATTCCAAAATGACATCTCATTTCATTATAAACACTTTTGCCCAATAATACATCATTATCCGATTACAAAATACAAGTTTGCATTATAACACAAAAGCTTTATAAATGGATGCCATCCCAAAAGAGCTGAGTAGCCTCGCGGTGCCATCCTCAGCAAACATTACCTGCCAACTGGAAAACATATAAAAAGTTAGCGTTGCTGAGTGAGTTCTAGTTTTATAATAAAACATACTTTACTTTCATTTAAAACCATTCGTTACTTTTGCATGATCACACATCATACGTACGCATAGATAATATCTTTATTATCTCCTTCATTCGTTCATTCATTCGTTCAATATAACTTTACTTGCGCATCGGATATCATCCGTACTAATACCATATGCTACACCCCGATCAGTCTTAGCTACTGGGCCGAAGTCAATAATTGAACAGCTGAGCGTATGCCACAGTACTAGGGGTAAGCGGTAGAGGTTCTACATAATGGTCGATCACAAAGAAGGACCCGTTATCCTATGCATGCAAGACTTTTCATTTCTTTCCACTTTACTTTACATAATACTTCATTTCATTCATTATCATAACACATAAAGCCATAGGAAAGATAAAAATACATCATACTAAGGAACATTAACATGCACCAACATCACGTCATACAGGGCAACATCATACATACATAACATGCTGTAAGGATTCCTTTAAGTCTGATGCAAACCAAAACATCCAATGTCTCTCTGCAACACATGCACTAATTACTGAAGAAGAAATGCTTCGGAAGTTTTACACCATTCACTAGAAAATACTCTAAGTGTAAAATCTTCCGAAGCCAAGACCAATATCTTCCGAAGCCAAACATGAAGTCTTTCGAAGCCTCAGAGACAAAGTCTTCCGAAGCTTCGCTCTATGAAGACATATTTCTTCCGAAGACTTTTAGTAAACATGCTTTATCTGATGTACTGTTCCATAAAGCTAGACACCTTTCCGCTGCATCTCTGTAAAGTCACCAACTTACATGAGTTGGTGAAAAGGTCCATGCTTTTGGTAACTGTACATTGAGGTCTTGAGTCTGTAACTTTCTACTTTATGTACTTTATCCTATTTGTAATAGATAAGGATGTGAGCTATGGCATGTCATAGTCACAAGGTCAAAAGGCAGATATGCCTTTTGATCCTACAATTGATTTTGTTTGTGTCTAGTCAATTGTATCCAGCTGGCTTTCAAAGTATAGCCGGCTGTAGGTTGTAGTATAAGTATTCCAAGTTCTTGTATCTTTCTTTATGCTTTGTAACACTTGTAAAAGAACTTGAGAAAGCAATATACTGCCTCCTTGAAACCCAACTCTCTTGTTTTGTCTCTTTTACTTTACTTGTGTTCTTTGTATCAATATTGGTTAATCCAGTTCACTGTTTGATCAAGTTTAGTTATTCTTCTCATTGTGTTGTTGTGTTGTAATTTTGTTCAAGCCCTTAACCGGTCCTGCACATGCATCATGCATAAACATGCAACATCATCATCCTTATGCCCTACTTGCTTTCTAAGGCCATAACAGTTATCTTACATGCTCTTACGGGAATCTTTACGTCAAAACTTACATCTGCACTTTCCCCCGAAAGTCAGAAGTCTAACTACACTTTCCTTCGGGTGCAACAGCCCTATTCGTGCGTATGGACACCCTTCAGTCGCATGGCCTCCATGCGACTGAACATCATCCGACTGGACTCATGCGGATGAACATCTATGCGAATGGACATCCAGTCGTGCGTATGGACCTCATGCGGATGGAACTAATGCGAATGAGCACCTATGCGACTGACCTCTTGCGAATGGACTCATGCGACTAAGCACCTATGCGACTGGACCCTCAGTCGTATGACTCCCCATGCGACTGGACTCCCAATCGTGCGAATGAAACCTTAGTCATGCGATTGAACCCTCAATCGTGCGAATGAATCTCAATCGTGCGAATGAACCTCAATCGCCTCTCAATCGGCCGTATGGCCTCCATTCGGTCGCCTAGCCCTAGCTGATGCAGAATGGAGTTCATCCCAAACCCAATCTGCCATTTTCGGCCTCCAAGTTCATCCAAACCCATTCTAAGCCTAAATTAACCATCTTAGACCTTAGGAATGCATACCACAACACCATACAAACACACACAAGCACGGAAACATACTTTAAACGCATCACACACATCACACCCAAATGGGTCAAACACATACACACACAAAAACAGGTTTTTGATGCTTTCCAGCCCCAAAATCAGTTGAAAACAAGTAAAAGTGGGGTCCTAGAACTCACACAAACGAGCACAACGACAAGGGCTTCGATTTGGCTTGCTACACAACGAGTTTGGCCACCCGAATCACCTGAACCGCCCCTTTTTCTCTTTTCTTCTTCTTTCTCTCTTCTCCTCTCTTTGAAAGCTGAAATGTGGGTGTGTGGGGAGAGTTTGGCTGCCCTCTCCCTACTAATATCACCACATTTCCAACTTTTCTTTATTGGCGAGTTTCGTCCCTCGACTTTGAACTTTATTCCTTTTTTTCCTTCGTCGGCTTCAAAATAATAAATATGCGGTTGTTACATTGCAGTAACCAAAAGCAGGCCCCTCTTATCCCATGCTTCTAAATGCCTCGAACACCTCTAAATCAGACATAGAGACCTCGTCTCCTGAATCTTCCTCTAGCCTCAAAATCCTCGAACAATCTCAGCAGTAATGGTCACTTCGTGATCTAAGACTTTAGCAGTACTAATTTCTGTAAATTTCCTCATGTATCGTACTCTACAGATCTCCAGAAGTCTCTGATATGAAGATCATAAATGGTGGTCGAATGAGATATGGCATAAGCAATGGGTGATCTTTGCAGCCATCTAATACAGTCTCTAAATCCAGCAACTTTAGGATGTGTATCATCCAGAATAGCAGTGATATTATTTCGTTCATCGAACTTTAAGTTTGCCATTTATATCTTAAATACAAATGAAATACATTAGAACAAAGAATTAAGTACTAAAATAATTAAAAAATAAGAAAAGAATAAAGAATAAACAATAACTAAAATAATTTCGCTGGCCGAAACTATAGTTTCACAGATTAAAATATAGTTTCGGCGGCCGAAAGTCTAGTTTCGCCAGCAAAATCACATTAGTTTCGCTCAAACAGAGAAGTAGATTCGACAAGCCGAAACTATAGTCTCGACACACCGAAACTGGAAAATAGCCAGCGAAACTGTTAAGTTCGCTTGGACAGTATAAGCTTATAGTTTCGCTGAGGATATAAGAACTTTCGTTCAGTTTCGCTGGATTATCGGTAGTTTCGCTGAAAGAACAGCGAGGCTACCGAAGAGTCTCGATCAATAATACCCACAAATGATATGATATAAACAGGATTAAAGGATGGTCCTAAGTTCGAAACTCACTGGCGAACTTGAATCAACAAACAATTAGCAATAACCAACACAGAAATGCAAAATCTCCTAAAAAGGTTACGGGCAAACCCTTATAGACAACACAGGTCGTTTGTGCGAAAATGAGAGAATAATTTCGCAAAACGACTTATATAGCATATAGTTTTGCAATTACCGAAACTATAGATTCGCCGGACGAATTTCCAGTTCGCCAAGCGAAGCTGCAATTTCGCCAAGTGATATACAAATAAAAAATGATGAGCGAGCCGAGCGAAATTGCAATTTCGTCTAACGAAACAAGGAGCGAAAGTGTAGTTTCGCCCTTTTTTTTAATTAACTTCAAACACTGAGATCTAAATCAATCAGAGATCACATCATCGAGATATGCATTAACACAAAGATGACTTTAATCATCGACCGGCAATGAGATCATACTGATAGCTGAATCTGATCACAATCTGCAGAGGAACTGTTGAAATTCAGAAACAGATCAATAACGATTGCTGATATATTTGTCCACTTAAACCCATGCCTTATCCTTTTTCAACAAACAGCTTATGATTTGTTAAGGTTCGATTAGATGCTTTAGAACGTTAGGATACCATAATCATTTGGCAAAAACCCTCACCCAACCTCAGAATTTCTTGAATTTTCTACGATCTTTATTGAGCGAGGCTTGTGTATTAGTGTGCAAGTGATTATCAACAGAGAATTGCTTTCTAGGATGAATTCATCATTTAGATGAATTGACACAAGTTAGACCAAAATGGTGAGAGCTCGAGGTCTATACTTACGTATAACAAAGGAGATGACCATTTAATCATGTGCCGATGAGAGCTCCAGGTCAGTACTATCGTACAGCAAAGGAGATCATCACTCCAGATCAGTACTTCCGTACAGCAGAGGAGATTAGCACAAACACAAGACACATAAATACACCAATCAGGGCTCAAAGATATGGCTTATATGATTTGTATCATGGTGGATGAAAGATCAATTCTCAATCCAATTTTTGTCGGGACTCAGTTTTTGTGCAGGCCAAAATGATTGCGTAAATCCAGACATCCTTAATATATTTTAATTTAAATCATTATGCTGCTGTCTTCTTTATTCTTCAGGCTGAGTCTACCAAACATATCGTTAAAGAATCTGTTTGTTTCTCTTGACTTTAATATTCAATAAAAATTAAGATGTGAAACAGAGACCAACATCAGTTACTATCATTTCTCATTTTAGTACCAGTCATGCATAAAGGAACATATCCAGAAGATATAAAATCATTTTTCGTCATTTCAAATTCAGCACTCAGGTTATTTAGTTACTCCCCCAAAATTTTATTTTAAAAGGATAATATTAGTAAAAGGATTATTATTATTATTCTATTTTAAAAGAAATTTTATTTTATTTTATGTTTTTATGTTTTTTTTAATTAATTTTTTTAATTTTTTTTAATTTTTTAAAGGAGGTTTCAAAGGATATTAACCCAAGCATAGAGATCAATTCATAAAAACAGGGTTTATCAAAAGTTTTTGTGAAAAGATCTGTCTTTTGATTTTTTGTGTCAATGGGTATAATATCAATAAAACCCTTTTCTTGAGCATCATGAATTGCATGAATCCGTGTTTCGATATGCTTGGTTCGGGAATGATGAATAGGATTTTTTGCAATCCCAATGGCTGCTTCGTTGTCGCAAAATAACGGCGTGTGGAGAAAGTTAATTCCGTAGTCAATCATTTGGTGTTGTATCCAAAGAACTTGGAAACAACAGCTAGAGGCAGCAATGTATTCTGCTTCTCCTGTAGAAAGAGAGACAGTGGTCTGTTTCTTGCTCTGCCAAGACACCAGACAATTTCTCAAGTATTGACACCCTCCGGACACCGATTTTCTATTTAACCTGCAACCATTAGAATCACTGTCAGAATAAAAATGTAAATCAAAATTCCCTCCATATGGATACCATAGACCTAAACAGGATGAGCCTTTGAGATAACGAAATATTCTCTTGACAGCTTTCTCATGGGATTCTTTTGGGGCCGACTGATATCGAGCACAATATCCAACAACAAAAGTGATATCAGGACCACTTGCTGTAAGATACATGAGAGAACCGATCATAGATCTATAGAGATGAGGATCAACTGGTTTCCCGTTCTCATCAGGAGTGAGACAAGTCTGAGCAGTAAAGAAAGTCATCTCAGGAGAGGCGTCGTCCATCTTGAATTTCTTCAAGATATCTTTAATATACATCTCCTGATGAATAAGAATTCCTTCTTGCTTTTGTTCAACTTGTAAACCAAGAAAGAAGCACATTTCTCCCATCATACTCATTTCAAACCATTGACGCATCACTTCTTCGAACTCCCGACATAATAGAGAATTGGTAGATCCAAAAATAATATCGTCAACATAAACTTGGACAAAGAGCATTTCTCCATTCACTTCCTTTTTGAAGTGTCACACCCCGACCAATGGCGGAATCATCGAGGCGAACGAATGTGAATTGATTGTTCATAGCACATGGTAATAAATACGTTTGAATAGCATTTAAAAGTCATTATTTATTGAATAATTCAAGTCAAACACACATTACAACGCATTTAAAAATAAACCATAAAACATAATATTGTCTTCTTTATTATTGACTAAGTCCAATCCTATATGAGTAGAGAGAATTCCACTAAATAGCATTTCCTGAAATCATGTGAAAAAGTAACGAGTCAGCTAACAAATTAGCCGGTGAGTAATCATAGGTTTATATACACATATATAGGTTGATTAAACATCTTGAAAAAAACAATTCAATTTACATGACAATGTCAGACTAAATGCAACAGTGAATCATAACAGAAAAACTAACACAATCAACCCTAATGACTGAATTGACTCGGTCCTCAGACGAAGCCTTATAGAATGAATGATTTCCGGTTTCAATCACCACGCGTCTAAACAAATGGGGTGGGTTTGTCAAACCAATAGATCTATCATTGTTACCGTGGTTGCATGAATTAATGATTGTATCATCAAGTTTATCTATCTATGAACACATAATTGCAAGTAATAACATATCATGTATTGAATTGTATTTAGAATGAAATCGAATAACAATGAATAACAATAATTGAATATTGAATCACATGATTTTCCCAAAATATAGAATATGAAAATGGGCAATGAATACTCACTTGGTATATTAGTATGGTTTGTATAATATGCAAGATTAGACACCAACGGTTTCTTCACGGATTTAGCCTAAGGAATAGTGCCATAATCTTAAAACAACGTATTGATCGAAGTCTAGATTGATTGGAAAAACTAGGGTTCTAATTTGGGGTTTAGGGTTTACAAATAATTTAAACTAATATATTTGATTTAATATAATTAAATAAAATAGAGAAAATGATTTTAAATAAAGAAAATATTGATTGATAATAATTGGGATAAGTTACTAAATATGTTTAAAACATTTAATAAAAACGTTTGAATAAATGTTAAAGTGTAGAAATTAAATAATTAATCTTAAATTAATTACTTGAACTCTTGGTCAAAATAATTAAGTGAATAGCTAATTATTTAGAGTTTATAAAATATTCACTTAAAATGATTTGAAATAGTTTAAGTTTGTTTAAACGTGATTTTCTTTATATAAAATATAAACCTTATAAATAAGTTTTTTTTATAACATTTAAACCTTTGATAAAAGTAAGATTATAATTTTTAGAATTTTCAGAAATAAATAATTTCTAAAATTATTTTAATTAACAAAAATGTTATGATGATTTTCTGAAATTTAATTGAAAAAAAACGGTTTTTAAAAAAATATTCGTGGGTGCCCAGGTTCGAACCTGGGTCGCCCCACGCGTATGGTGAGTGTGTTACCGCTGGGCCTAGGCCCCAAATCTGAGTATCTTTCAATTGAAAAACATTAAAACCCTTAAGTCTTGATTTTCCCCAAATCAGCATGAACCCTAATTCGATTTGAGCAAAATTGATCATCGATTTGATGTGATTAACCCGAATAATCATGGGGCTTTTATTCCCCACATAGAATCGAGTGTGTGTGTGTGTGTGGAATTACCTGGATTGTTGTCGAATTGATGTGAATTAAGATCAAATTAGCTGCGCAGAACCGAGACAGATGCGAGAACCGATTTGCTTGGAAGTTTGATTGTTTAGTGAAATTGATTGCACAGAAAGCTTAAAGGGGTCGATAAGAAGGGGTGCCCTCGCTTATATAGGTTCGATTCGATCGGTTTCGCACTCAACGAGTTAAAGATATTGATTTAGGGTTTCGGTTGAAATTGATTATTGTTCCTGAAGTTACAACTCAATTGAAATGGTTGTTTCATTCGTAATGATCACAGGAGCAGTTTAAACCAATTATTCCAGCCGTTTGATTACGTTTCAAGCTGTAACAGATTCCGTTTTTGGGCAACGAGCTTCGGTTTCGATTATGTTAATATTGGTAACCGACTTCGAATTAAAATGGGTCATGAGTTCGAGGCAGGGTTGCGACCAAGAAGTAACGGTTGATTGAGTTAAAACCGCTTAATTTGGGGGTTTCAACTCCCGCCGGAGATGGCCGGAGTATCGGCCGGAGGTGGATAGGTCGACGGGGAAAACAGGGAGGGGGGTTTGGGGTGTTTTAAAGAAATTACAATTTGGTCCCTAGAGTTTTATGTTCTTGTCATTTTATGTAAAAACCACAAAATTAAGTTTTAAAATTTGCAATTTGACCCTTGAACTTAACTCATTTAATAAACCCATTTATTTTACAAAATACTCATAACTTTTATATATTTTTAATGAATTTTCTTTTTCTTTTTTTTTAGATGTAGCTATTGAATATAAAATGATATATAAAACTTTCGAAATAATAAATATTTATGAATCTCAACATTATTATAAATTGTTCAAATGTTTTAAATGAATGAAAAACAATTTATAATATTAATTAAATTACTCCATGCAACATGTAATTGAAATAAATATTCTAAGAAATGGATTCGGGTTTAAAATTCGAAAATGGGTCGGATATTACAGTCTCCCCTAGTTTAGGAAATTTCGTCCCGAAATTTGATCACGAGGCGGCTGAGACAAAAAGATGAGGGTACTTGGATTTCATTTGGTCTTCACACTCCCAAGTGAACTCTGGGCCACGTTTAGACTCCCAACGTACTTTGACGATTGGTATACGGCTACGCTTGAGTTGTTTGACTTCACGGTCCATGATCTCCACAGGCCGTTCGATGAAGTGCATGGATTCATCGATTTGAACTTCATCAAGTGGAATATGAAGGTTCTCGTCAGCAAGGCATTTCTTGAGGTTTGAAACATGAAATGTTGGGTGAATGTTGCTGAGTTCTTGAGGCAGTTCAAGCTTGTAAGCTACTTTCCCAATACGCTCAAGCACTTTGAATGGTCCCACATAACGAGGTGCTAACTTCCCTTTCTTCCCAAAACGGATCACCCCTTTCCAAGGTGATACTTTTAGGAGTACGAGATCTCCGACATTGTATTCCATGGGTTTTCGTCCCTTATCGGCATAATACTTCTGACGATTTCTAGCAGCAAGCAAGTTATCGCGAATCTTATGAATCTTATCGGTTGATTCCTGAATCAGTTCAGGACCGGTGATTTGTGCATCTCCTATCTCAGACCAACATATAGGAGATCGACACTTGCGGCCGTACAAAGCTTCAAATGGTGCCATTTGAATACTTGTATGGTAACTGTTGTTGTACGAAAATTCGATTAACGGTAAGTGAGAATCCCAAGAGCCACTGAAGTCAATGACACACGCTCGAAGCATATCCTCAAGCGTCTGTATCGTTCTTTCAGTTTGACCATCGGTTTGGGGGTGATAAGCTGTACTGAGATTGAGTCGGGTTCCCAAGGACGATTGAAGACTTTGCCAGAAATGGGAGATGAATCGACCATCACGATCAGAGATAATATTTAATGGCACACCGTGACGGTTGACTATTTCATTGATATTGATACGAGCCAATTTCTCAACTCGATAATCTTCACGAATCGGTATGAAGTGTGCCGATTTAGTCAATCGATCTACGATAACCCAAATGCTATCATGACCGCTAGAGGTTCGAGGCAATTTGGTAATGAAATCCATGGATATGTCTTCCCACTTCCACACAGGAATATCGGGTTGAACTAGTAACCCAGAAGGACGCTGATGTTCGGCTTTAACTTTTGAACAGGTGAGGCACTTGGACACATACAAAGCTATATCCTTTTTCATGCCGGGCCACCAATACTGATTACGAAGATTCATAAACATTTTATCTGCCCTGGGATGAATAGAATAACGAGTTTTGTGAGCCTCGCTCATAATGAGGATTCGAAGGTCATTGCGTTTGGGAATCCAAAGACGGTCCAGAAAATACAACAAACCATCGGGTTTTGTTTCCAATTGAAGTTCGGCGCCGCACGACATTTCATCATACATGTTACCCTCAGTGACTGACTCGTGTTGGGCTTCGAGAATACGGGTTTTAAGTTCGGATTGAATGGTAACACTTTGGAGTATGACATAATCCTTGCGACTCAATGCATCGGCTACGACATTCGCTTTTCCAGGGTGATAGCGGATTTCACAATCGTAGTCATTAAGTAACTCAACCCATCGTCGTTGTCTCATGTTCAATTCTTTCTGATTGAAGATGTGCTGGAGACTCTTGTGATCAGTAAATACAACACACTTGGTGCCGTAAAGATAGTGCCTCCAGATTTTGAGTGCGAAAACCACAGCTCCCAATTCGAGATCATGGGTTGTGTAATTTTTCTCATGAATTTTGAGTTGTCTTGAGGCATAGGCTATGACCTTTCCTTGTTGCATAAGGACACAACCAAGACCTTGCTTGGAAGCATCACAGTAGACGACAAAATCATCATTCCCCTCGGGAAGGGTCAAGATTGGAGCATTGCATAGCTTTTGCTTAAGTGTTTGAAATGCTTTCTCTTGATCCGGTCCCCACACAAAAGGCTTATCCTTACGTGTCAAGGCAGTAAGAGGCACCACGATCTTTGAGAAATTAGGAATGAAACGCCGATAGTAGCCGGCTAGGCCAAGAAATAAGCGAATCTCAGTGGGAGTTTTAGGTTCAACCCAATTCTTTACTGCCTCAATCTTTGCAGGATCCACATGAATTCCTTTATCATTTACGATGTGACCAAGGAATTGTACCTCTTTCAACCAAAATTCACACTTGGAGAATTTAGCATATAGTTTCTCCTTTTTCAATAGTTCAAGAATCAAGCGAAGATGATGTTCGTGCTCAAATTTTGACTTTGAATAAATCAGAATGTCGTCGATGAAAACGATCACGAACTTGTCCAAATATGGCTTACACACGCGGTTCATTAGATCCATGAACACAGCTGGTGCGTTAGTCAAACCAAATGGCATCACCAAGAACTCATAATGACCATATCTTGTACGAAAAGCTGTTTTAGGAACGTCATCTTCGTGTACTCGGAGTTGATGATAACCGGAACGAAGATCGATCTTGGAGAAATAAGAAGCTCCTTGAAGTTGGTCAAACAAGTCGCCAATTCTTGGTAAAGGATACCGATTTTTGACAGTAAGCTTGTTGAGCTCTCGATAGTCGATACACATGCGGAATGAACCATCTTTCTTCTTTACAAACAATACGGGGGCTCCCCAAGGTGAAGAACTTGGTCGAATAAAACCTTTATCGGAAAGTTCTTGAAGCTGGCTAGCAAGTTCTTGCATCTCAGATGGTGCAAGACGATATGAAGATTTTGCTACAGGTGTTGCACCAGGCACAAGGTCGATACGAAACTCGACTTGACGAACAGGAGGAAGACCAATTAAGTCATCGGGAAACACTTCCGGAAAATCACGAATGATCGGAATATCTTCGATTTTCTTTGACTTCCCATTTGTTTTCACGACATGCGCCAAGAAAGCCACATAGTGCTTGCGAAGGTATTTTTGAGCTTTAGTACATGACATGAGTCGAAGGCCTTTGGAAGGTTTTTCTCCATAGATGTTTAACACCTTTTCGGGCGCAAGAGGGATTCGAATGATTTTCTCGAAGCAAACAACTTCAGCATGGTTCTTAGATAACCAATCCATGCCTATGATGACATCGAAATTTCCAAGTTGCATCGGTGTAAGGTCAATAGAAAAATCGTGCTCGCTAAGGCTAAGGGTACAGTTTGGAATAATAGAATCAATGGTGATAGGTTTCCCGTCCGCTATTTCTACTGTAAACGGTGTTCTCAACTTAGTTTGTGCACTAGCAAGTAAAGGCTCAAATCTAAGGACACAAAACTTTTGTCGGCGCCGGTATCAAATAAGACTGAAGCATAATGATTATTGATTAGAAACATACCGTTCACCACATCGTTATTGGTTTGAGCTTGATGAGCATTGATGTTAAAGGCGCGTCCTTGAGCCGTAGGCACCGTGTTGACAAGTTGAGGACATCGATTGCGGAAATGATTCGGATCCTCACATTGATAACATGCACGGCCCTGCGTAACCGCAGGAGGGTGTTGAGGAGCAGGTGCGGTAGTCGGAGCTCTAGCTGCACTCTTGCACACGTTGAAGGTATGGCCGAAACGACCACAGTTGGTGCAGCGACGACATTGTGCATTGGCAGGGTGATGGTACTTGCAGATGTTGCATTGCGGAAAAGTTCCAGTGTAGGGTTTCTTCGCCGGAACTTGATTGTTGGAGGCTGATTGATAGTTTGGTGCGACCTGGTTAACTGGAACAGCAGGGGTAACCACAGCAAAGTTTTGGGACTTAGCCTTCCTCTTCTTATTTTGAAAAGATTCAGGTTTGTCCTCCTTAGGTAGTTCACCTGTAGGTTTCTCGGGCACCTTTTTAGCACCTTTCCTGATCAAAGTACCAGCCTTGACATGATTGTCAGTTAGCTGAGCAGCCAAACGAATTGTATCTTCCAGAGTTGCAGGGTTCCTACCCCACACCGTGTCTTGTATTTGCATAGGTAGACCACCGATGTACTTCTCGATAGCCCGGGATAGAGGAGTAACCAGGTGAGGAACAAGAAGACTAAGCTCATGAAATCGGTTGGTGTAGGCTAGATTCTCCCCACCTTCTTGAATCAAATCCCAAAACTCAGCTTCTAACTTCTTGATTTCATTTCTCGGGCAGAATTCCCGAGTCATGAGCTCCTTGACTTCATCCCACGTCAATGCTAAAGCAGCATCAGTTCCTCGGGTTCGCTTCTCCCCGTTCCACCAAGTGAGTGCTCTCTTTTGAAGAACACTTGTAGCATAACGAACCTTGAGATCATCGGGACACTCACTATTAAGGAAAGTGTTCTCGATACTCTCAAACCACTGTAAGAGTCCAGTGGCTCCTTCGGTCCCGCTAAACTTAGTGGGATTGCAAGAATTGAAGTGCTTGTAAGTACAAGTTTGGGGAGGGTTTGGTGCAGCTGGGTTTTGAACAGTATTGTTGCCTTGGTTCAAATGGGTAAGCAGAGTTGGGATGACTGCAGCAACTTCCCGTGCAACAATAGCAGCAATCTTGCGGCCAGAGTTTCCAGATCGGGATCGGTTTTGACGAGAAGACATGCTGTAAGAGTATGGAAAACTTTATGAGAATTAGTTAATAGGGTTTAGAATTTTCAAAATGATAAAATCATTGATGAGATTGGTTTAAAAAAACAATGAGATGTTACGAGTGTAAACGTTCGGTTCGCAAACCAAAACGAATACGTTGACTTATCAAAGTATTTAGGTCAACCACAACCTTAATGAAGACATGCGTACCTATAAGCGGACACTCACCCCAAGGGTTCCCAGGTAAGGTAAACGGATCCATCGGTTGATTTGGATTTATATGAATACCTTGCCTAGACAGAACACCTCGAGATACAGGCATCCCACTCTTCCAGCATTGCATGTTTTCAGTCATGTGACACAAACTTTGACGAGATTTGAAAACTATGGATAACAATGAAGGGTTTGTTAGAACACTAAAACATAGTTTAACCTTTTAAACTTTCAGAAAACGCAGCGGAGGTTTAGGATTATAACATGTTTACAATCTGAAAATTTCGTGTTCTAAAAGTAGTTTTAAGATGAAAACAAAACCCCAAATCAATAGGATCTTTAATATGTGAATGAACAAGCTTATAGCAAATGTAAAACAACATAAAATCACAGCTTCAATGAGCTGTGATATCTACCTTCTTCCAGCAGCAAAAACGACCAAGGAAGAAAGGTTTGGATGCTCAAATCTTGGCCAAGACTCCAAGGAAGAAGCCCTCAAGTGTGTTTACCCCCAAGCTCCTTGCAAGACACCTTCTTGTTAGGAAGAACACCACCAAATGAACACAAAATTCGATCTCCAAAGGCTTCAAAGCTGCTGCCTTGATCCGTAACAAAAGAGGGAGAAAGAGGAGAGTTTCTTTTGGTTTTGCATGTATTGGAATTTGGGTGAATGAATTGAGTGTATGACTAGTTAATGGTGTGTGTGTTTTCAAGACACAAAATTGGTCCAATAACCTTAAAGGGGGCGGCCAAAATCATTCAAATTAAAAGAGTTTCCCCCCTTTAAACATTATCACACATTATTAAAGTTAACTAGTCTCATGTCACATAATAAAAAGTCACCTTTTAGACTTGATTTATAAATGTGACATATGTATTCTTTAATTAAACACTTTAATTAAAGTACACTCATATATTATTAGTGTTATTTAAACCCCTTTTAAATGACAAGAATAACAACAATTCATCAACAAATTATCCTTATAATTTGTTCCACCTCTTATGCAATTTGTTTAGAAAACCCATTTTCTAAATTGGTGTAAATATTTAATTGCATGATCATATCATCAATTAAACATTAATTGGTGTTTGCTAAGCTTGTTATTGGGTATAACCCGACTTGGATCATAACGTACTAACCACATCAATATTCTAAGTGTCTTGGGCACACAGAATCCTTCAATCTCCCACTTGCCCAAGATTCATAGAAGATTGATACAAGCAGTAAATACCGCCTAACAACGGTTTACTACCCTTTATACGCATGACTTATAGCCATTCAATAACATCATCTCTTTCAAGTACCCTACTTGAAATGATTTAGGTGAATCAATCATCAATCCTTTTGTTACAGATATCATGTTAAATCCAAGGACACAGAATGATCATTCCTTGTAGATTTAACTTAATCAGGCCTTAGACATCTAACTCTCAACGAATAAGAGGAACAAATTCCATCTTGACTACATACGTTTCTCATAAACACCTCGTGTTATATCTGAACATACCCTTATGTACTGTCCACTATTTCAGGACAGTGAAGAATAAGCTCAAGGTATAAAACTTGGTGAATATCAAAACCCAATATGTATCTCAGGTCTGAGGATACCAAATGATATTCGCCTTTTACTCAAACTTACTTATGATCAATCGATAAGATTCTATGTAGTAAAATTTGAGGTGCGGGTTTGTCCAATATTTGTATCCCACAAATATCTATGTACCTTGGTAGCAACCCATTGCTCTATATTCATCCTTATGAATATCAACCAATCCAAGTTCATAATAATCTTACTTTCACACTTGTTCCCACAAGTATGAGCGACTACGGACATTTTAGAGTAAACATTTTACTCATGGATAAAACATGCTAATTTGGAACATTAATTGAAACATTATAACCAAATAATTTTATTCAAATAATAAAGAGTTCCACATATCCAAATACAAAGTTTACAGATCAAATCCAATCACTAGAATATCGAAGTCCCATGGCACAAGTATGACCTTCATGCTTTGCTTTTTCAAGGAGCTTCGTGAGAGGATCCGCAATGTTTTGATCCGTGTGAACTTTGCGAATACATATCTTTCCCTTTTCAACTTCATCTCGTATGTAGTTGAATCTCCGCTCAATGTGCCTAGTCTTTTGATGAGCACGAGGTTCCTTGATTTGAGCAATCGCACCCTCGTTATCACAAAAGATCTCTAGGGGGTCCTGAATGGAAGGGACAACCCCTAGATCGGCAATGAATTTCTTCAACCATGCAGCTTCTTGAGCTGCCAATGAGGCGGCGACGTATTCTGATTCTGTAGTTGATAGAGCCACCACATCCTGCTTGGAGCTCTTCCAAGAGACAGCTCCTCCATTCAGAATGAAAATGTATCCCGATTGTGACCGTGAATCGTCACGATCGGTTTGGAAACTCGCATCCGTGTAACCTTTTACAACGAGCTCCTTGTCACCAGATCCATAGATCAGGAACATATCTCTTGTCCTCCTTAGGTACTTAAGTATGTTCTTAACAGCCATCCAATGACTGTTTCCAGGATTTTGCTGGTAACGGCTTGTCATGCTCAAAGCGCATGACACGTCCGGTCGAGTGCATATCATTGCATACATGATGGATCCAATAGCAGATGCATATGGGATTGCCTTCATTTTATCTTGCTCATCCTTTGAGCTAGGACATTGAGTCGTACTCAATATCGTTCCTCTTTGAATAGGTACGGTACCTTTCTTAGAGTTCTCCATCTTGAACCTTTTTCAAGATCTTATCAATGTATGCACTTTGATTCAAACCAATCAACCGCCTTGATCTATCCCTATAGATCTTTATTCCCAGAATATAGGCGGCTTCACCAAGATCCTTGATGGAAAAACAACTTCCAAGCCAGGTTTTTACACCTTCCAAGGTTGGAATGTCATTTCCAAATAGTAGTATGTCATCAACATACAATACTAGGAAAGTTACTGTGCTCCCACTAGCCTTCTTATACACACAAGCCTCATCAGCGTTTTTGATGAAGCCAAATTTCTTTACTTCCTCATCAAAACGGTGATTCCAGCTTCTCGATGCTTGTTTCAATCCATAGATTGATTTCTTTAACTTTGATACTTTATTAGGATGTTTTGGATTGACAAAACCTTCAGGCTGAACCATATAGACATCTTCCTCAAGATATCCATTTAGGAAAGCGGTTTTGACATCCATTTGCCAAATCTCATAATCATAATGAGCAGCTATGGCAAACAATATTCTTATAGACTTTAGCATCGCAACAGGTGAGAAGGTTTCATCATAATCAACCCCTTGAGTTTGAGTGAAACCCTTTGCTACAAGTCTAGCTTTATAAGTATCCAAGTTTCCATGCATATCGGTCTTCTTCTTGAAAACCCACTTACTTCCAACTACCTTGGAATTAAGAGGTGGTACAACAAGTTCCCAAACTTGATTGTCATACATGGATTGCATCTCAACGTTCATGGCCTCAAGCCATTTGTCACAATCCAAATTGGACACTGCATCATGGTATGTGGTTGGTTCATCTGAATCTACCACATAGCATCCATCCATGAAAAATCCGTATCTTTCAGGTGGATTACTAGTTCTACCACTTCTGCGAACGTTTTGCGTGTATTGATCAACCATTTGATCATCCTCAACATCCTCATGTTGAGTACTAGTTTCAACCAAACGTGCATCGGGTTGTGGTTCTTGATCCTCCTCAAGATCCACTGTTCTACTGCTAGTTCCTTCCATAAGGAACTTTGCTTCTAAGAACTCACCCTTTCTGGCAACAAACACCTTTTGTTCCAGTGGATCATAGAAATAATATCCCATAGAATCTCTAGGATATCCAATAAAGATACACTTGGTGGATCGGACTTCCAATTTGTTTGGGGTGGGAGTCTTAACATAAGCCTCACAACCCCAGACCCTTAAGTATGATAGGGATGGAACCCTTCCATGCCATATCTCAAAAGGTGTCCTTTCCACCTTTTTGGTTGGGGCCATATTTAGAATACGGGCCGCGGAGAGCAAAGCGAAACCCCAAAATGATAGAGGTAATGTGCTTCTAGCCATCATAGATCGGACCATATCCAATAAGGTTCGATTCCTCCTTTCAGACACACCATTATGTTGTGGTGTTCCAGGTGGAGTGAGTTGTGAGACAATTCCACAACTCCTAAGATGATCTTGAAAAACATCACTTAGGTATTCACCTCCTCTATCGGTACGGAGAACTTTAATTGACTTGTTGAGTTGATTTTCAACTTCATTCTTGAAGATTTTGAACATTTCAAAAGCTTCATCTTTGTGCCTTAATAAGTACACATACCCATAACGACTATAATCGTCGGTAAAGGTAATGAAGTATCTTTCACCACTCCTAGTCATTGGCTTAAAAGGACCACATACATCCGAATGTATGATTCCTAATGAATCTTTTGCCCTTTGGTTAGTCCCACTAAAGGGTGCCTTAGTCATTTTACCTTGTAAACAAGATTCACACACATCAAATGAATCACATTCATTTGTTTTTAAAAGACCATTCTTTTGAAGAGTTTGTATACGTTTCTTGTTTATATGACCAAGGCGACAATGCCAAAGATAGGTATCACTCAAATCCAACTTGAGTCTTTTGGTGTTAGTATGGTACAATGAACTATTTAAAGCATTTTCATGAACCAATTCATAAATACCATTAATGGGTATAGCTTTAAAATAGAACATATTATTTAAAGAAACATGAATATCATTTTCAATAAAAGATAATACATAATCATAAAGTCTTAATTGGGATACAGAAATAATGTTCCTAGTCAAACTAGGAGCATACAAAACGTTCTTCAAAATAACATCCAAGCCATTTGGAAGTTTTAGGATGTAGTCCCCACGAGCTTCAACTTGGACTTTGGTTCCATTGCCCATGAAGAGGCTAACATCCCCTTGATTGAAGTCCCTACTTCTTTTGAACCCCTGCAACAAATTGCAAATATGAGTTCCACATCCGGTATCTAATACCCATGTGTTTGAAGATGTAACATTAAGATCAATATGAATCATGTATGTGGTACCTGAGGTCTGCCCGGCATCCCTCTTTGCTTTCAACTCTTGGAGATGGACAGGACAATTCCTTGCCCAATGTCCAATCTCCCCACACTTGAAGCATGGGTCATTAGTAGCAACCTTTTGCTTCTTCTCTTGTGGTTTGGGTGGTACCCTTACCACCCCTTTCCCTTTTCCCCAAGCGGGTCCCTTACCCTTAGCAACCTTTGCCTTGGGTGCGGGACGAGGCCTTTTATTGTTCCCACCTTCATTGATGGTGAGAACGGGTAAAACCCTTTTACCCATGGCCGCCTCGGCCGTTTTAAGCATTGAGTGAAGCTCACCAATGCTCTTGTCCGAAGCATCATGTTGTAGTTCAACACAAACGTCTCGAACTTCTTGGTAAGGCCATTAAGGATCAAATCCGTGGCCAATTCCTTCAAGACGGGACAATTAAGCCTCTCGAGGCGGTCAATATGACTTTTCATCTTAAGAACATAAGATGAAACAGATTGGTTGTCGTCCATACGACATGCATGAAGTGCTCGAACCGTTTCGAAGCGCTCAACCCTTGCTTGCTGTTGGAACGTTTCCTTCAGCTGGGTTATCATGTCATAAGCTCCGTGATGTTCATACTCCTTTTGGAGATCCGGAGTCATGCTCGCTAGCATGAGACAAGACACTTGGACGGAGTCCTCAGTGTACTTCAACCAATCGTTGAAGGCCTCCTCATCATCCTCGCTAGGTTGATCGGGGATAGGGTCGTCTAAAACATACGATCTTCTCTCTTGCTTGAGAACGATTCTCAAGTTTCGATAACAATCGATGAAGTTGTTATGATTTAGACGTTCCTTTTGGAGGATCGCTCGTAGAGATTGGTTGGACGCGGATGAGTTATCGGAATTATCATTATTTGAGGCCATCTACAAAATTTAACAAAGTTTTATTTTAGTATTTTCGATATTGTAATTTTAATAATAAATGCCTTTTAAGGTCTTTTCATATTAAAATCTAGAACCCAACATTACATTTAAATTGTGGTTAGGTGACCTTTATCCCACGTTTTAAATTAATAAGGTGGTCAACGTTTGACGATTGCAACCATTTGCAACTTCTAGAAATATGGGATCGACTTGAAACATCATATGTAAAGTCGGCATGTTAATCCCATCAACACCATTTGGAAACCACATCGTAGGTGATCCATTTGACATGATTTGCAAATCAAGACACCCTACTTACACCCACGTGTGAGTTTGCCAAAACAAGTGGTTAGGTGACCTTTATCCCACAAATAAGGCATTCTCACCTCAAGTCACAAGTTCCCTCAAAATGGTTAGGTGACCTTTATCCCACTAAGAGTTTCCAAGTGACTCAAGTGTTGTGTAAAAGGACGGTGTTGATCTTGTTTGTAAAAAAAAGTTTAGAGGTTTCAAAATTCTAGTTTAGAAAACTCTATGTACTTGTATTTGCATGCTTTCAAATACAAGGTACCCTATGGTTCTTTGATTAAAACCTATTTTAATCTTTAAAATCATTAAACCATTTTAATAACTTTATATAAACTTTTAAGAACCATCATTTTCAGCTTGTTAAGTTTGTTAATGAGTTTGTTATGAATATCCAAATATCAACCAAACAATCAAACAACAAACAATCAACCAAGCATAAACATAAACAACCATATGTGCATATGTGCATAACCATAGCATCTAAAGTGGTCCACACTTGTTTGCCATCACAAGTGTGGTCCATAGGACATTCCTAAGGGTCACAAACAAAGCATATAGAAAACTTCCAAAAGCCTCCCACTTGAAACCGCATCCAAAATGCTCCATGTTTCTTTCATGACCTTCCTTTGTGCTTCCAATGTGTATGTCTTCATATTACAAGATACAAAGTCCTAATACAAGATATCTAGTAAAATGAAAATACACCTAATCTATTTATTACAACCCAATAATAAATAAATTACATTTGAAACAAAGCACAAACAACCAATAATACAACCCAATTGAATGAATGAATACAACCATCACAAACATCCAAACAATCACAAGGTCAATGGCTAGGTTATGCACTAAAACAAGCATCTATCATATCATCCAAAATATAATGAAAACCCCACTTAAAACCACGAAATTTCAGCCAACATAAACTGAAATTTCGGGTTTTATTTTGTCCAAACAAAACAAATAACAAATATGTATATCTTTCAAAGTTTAATCACAAGCATGTGTGATATGACTTTGAAAGATTGGGGTTTCATACCAAATGAACTTAGCAGCCCAAAACCAGCCTATACTAAGCTTATTATCATCCTTTAAAACCTATTTTAAAGGACAAAATAAGCAAGTCATCCACATAACCGGCTCTTGATGCCATTGAAGGGTTTGTTAGAACACCAAAACATAGTTTAACCTTTTAAACTTTCAGAAAACGCAGCGGAGGTTTAGGATTATAACATGTTTACAATCTGAAAATTTCGTGTTCTAAAAGTAGTTTTAAGATGAAAACAAAACCCCAAATCAATAGGATCTTTAATATGTGAATGAACAAGCTTATAGCAAATGTAAAACAACATAAAATCACAGCTTCAATGAGCTGTGATATCTACCTTCTTCCAACAGCAAAAACGACCAAGGAAGAAAGGTTTGGATGCTCAAATCTTGGCCAAGACTCCAAGGAAGAAGCCCTCAAGTGTGTTTACCCCCAAGCTCCTTGCAAGACACCTTCTTGTTAGGAAGAACACCACCAAATGAACACAAAATTCGATCTCCAAAGGCTTCAAAGCTGCTGCCTTGATCCGTAACAAAAGAGGGAGAAAGAGGAGAGTTTCTTTTGGTTTTGCATGTATTGGAATTTGGGTGAATGAATTGAGTGTATGACTAGTTAATGGTGTGTGTGTTTTCAAGACACAAAATTGGTCCAATAACCTTAAAGGGGGCGGCCAAAATCATTCAAATTAAAAGAGTTTCCCCCCTTTAAACATTATCACACATTATTAAAGTTAACTAGTCTCATGTCACATAATAAAAAGTCACATTTTAGACTTGATTTATAAATGTGACATATGTATTCTTTAATTAAACACTTTAATTAAAGTACACTCATATATTATTAGTGTTATTTAAACCCCTTTTAAATGACAAGAATAACAACAATTCATCAACAAATTATCCTTATAATTTGTTCCACCTCTTATGCAATTTGTTTAGAAAACCCATTTTCTAAATTGGTGTAAATATTTAATTGCATGATCATATCATCAATTAAACATTAATTGGTGTTTGCTAAGCTTGTTATTGGGTATAACCCGACTTGGATCATAACGTACTAACCACATCAATATTCTAAGTGTCTTGGGCACACAGAATCCTTCAAACAATTCAAACTTCAAAATTTGAAAACCGTTTGGTTTAGGCATTCAATGCCTTTGGATATGATTTGAGAATCGTATGAGCATTGATAAGAATCAAGGTGTAGAATTAATCACATAAGGCATATAATCATGTATAAGCATAAAAGGCACTAAAAATCATATCTAAACTTATGAATTACATGAGAGGACTCATGAATGAGGTATTTAGTTATACTCTAGGTCATTCCATTTCTAATAACCTAATTCCCTATAAACATGGCTCTGATACCAATCTGTCACACCCCGACCGATGGCGGAATCATCGAGGCGGACGAATGTAAATTGATTGTTCATAGCACATGGTAATAAATACGTTTGAATAGCATTTAAAAGTCATTATTTATTGAATAATTCAAGTCAAACACACATTACAACGCATTTAAAAATAAACCATAAAACATAATATTGTCTTCTTTATTATTGACTAAGTCCAATCCTATATGAGCAGGGAGAATTCCACTAAATAGCATTTCCTGAAATCATGTGAAAAAGTAACGAGTCAGCTAACAAATTAGCCGGTGAGTAATCATAGGTTTATATACACATATATAGGTTGATTAAACATCTTGAAAAAAAAACAATTCAATTTACATGACAATGTCAGACTAAATGCAACAGTGAATCATAACAGAAAAACTAACACAATCAACCCTAATGACTGAATTGACTCGGTCCTCAGACGAAGCCTTATAGAATGAATGATTTCCGGTTTCAATCACCACGCGTCTAAACAAATGGGGTGGGTTTGTCAAACCAATAGATCTATCATTGTTACCGTGGTTGCATGAATTAATGATTGTATCATCAAGTTTATCTATCTATGAACACATAATTGCAAGTAATAACATATCATGTATTGAATTGTATTTAGAATGAAATCGAATAACAATGAATAACAATAATTGAATATTGAATCACATGATTTCCCCAAAATATAGAATATGAAAATGGGCAATGAATACTCACTTGGTATATTAGTATGGTTTGTATAATATGCAAGATTAGACACCAACGGTTTCTTCACGGATTTACCCTAAGGAATAGTGCCATAATCTTAAAACAACGTATTGATCGAAGTCTAGATTGATTGGAAAAACTAGGGTTCTAATTTGGGGTTTAGGGTTTACAAATAATTTAAACTAATATATTTGATTTAATATAATTAAATAAAATAGAGAAAATGATTTTAAATAAAGAAAATATTGATTGATAATAATTGGGATAAGTTACTAAATATGTTTAAAACATTTAATAAAAACGTTTGAATAAATGTTAAAGTGTAGAAATTAAATAATTAATCTTAAATTAATTACTTGAACTCTTGGTCAAAATAATTAAGTGAATAGCTAATTATTTAGAGTTTATAAAATATTCATTTAAAATGATTTGAAATAGTTTAAGTTTGTTTAAACGTGATTTTCTTTATATAAAAATAAAACTTATAAATAAGTTTTTTTTATAACATTTAAACCTTTAATAAAAGTAAGATTATAATTTTTAGAATTTTCAGAAATAAATAATTTCTAAAATTATTTTAATTAACAAAAATGTTATGATGATTTTCTGAAATTAATTTGAAAAAAAACGGTTTTTAAAAAAATATTCGTGGGTGCCCAGGTTCGAACCTGGGTCGCCCCACGCGTATGGTGAGTGTGTTACCGCTGGGCCAAGGCCCCAAATCTGAGTATCTTTCAATTGAAAAACATTAAAACCCTTAAGTCTTGATTTTCCCCAAATCAGCATGAACCCTAATTCGATTTGAGCAAAATTGATCATCGATTTGATGTGATTAACCCGAATAATCATGGGGCTTTAAATCCCCACATAGAATCGAGTGTGTGTGTGTGTGTGGAATTACCTGGATTGTTGTCGAATTGATGTGAATTAAGATCAAATTAGCTGCGCAGAACCGAGACAGATGCGAGAACCGATTTGCTTGGAAGTTTGATTGTTTAGTGAAATTGATTGCACAGAAAGCTTAAAGGGGTCGATGAGAAGGTTTGCCCTCGCTTATATAGGTTCGATTCGATCGTTTTCGCACTCAACAAGTTAAAGATATTGATTTGGGGTTTCGGTTGAAATTGATTATTGTTCCTGAAGTTACAACTCAATTGAAATGGTTGTTTCATTCGTAATGATCACAGGAGCAGTTTAAACCAATTATTCCAGCCGTTTGATTACGTTTCAAGCTGTAACAGATTCTGTTTTTGAGCAACGAGCTTCGGTTTCGATTATGTTAATATTGGTAACCGACTTCGAATTAAAATGGGTCGTGAGTTCGAGACAGGGTTGCGACCAAGAAGTAACGGTTGATTGAGTTAAAACCGCTTAATTTGGGGGTTTCAACTCCCGCCGGAGATGGCCGGAGTATCGGCCGGAGGTGGATAGGTCGACGGGGAAAACAGGGAGGGGGGTTTGGGGTGTTTTAAAGAAATTACAATTTGGTCCCTAGAGTTTTATGTTCTTGTCATTTTATGTAAAAACCACAAAATTAAGTTTTAAAATTTGCAATTTGACCCTTGAACTTAACTCATTTAATAAACCCATTTATTTTACAAAATACTCATAACTTTTATATATTTTTTAATGAATTTTCTTTTTCTTTTTTTTAGATGTAGCTATTGAATATAAAATGATATATAAAACTTTCGAAATAATAAATATTTATGAATCTCAACATTATTATAAATTGTTCAAATGTTTTAAATGAATGAAAAACAATTTATAATATTAATTAAATTACTCCATGCAACATGTAATTGAAATAAATATTCTAAGAAATGGATTAGGGTTTAAAATTCGAAAATGGGTCGGATATTACATGAGAGAGTCATATCGATGGTACCGCGAGAGAAACCATTGCTTAAAAGATAATGTGTTAGGGTCTCATACCAGATCCTAGGTGCTTGATGAAGACCATACAGAGACTTATCAAGCTTAAAGACTTTATCGAGAAAGTCAGGATCCTCAAAACCTGGTGGTTGACACACATATATCTCCTCATCAATGTCTCCGTAGAGAAAAGCACACTTCACATCTATCTGATAGACCTTGAACTGTTTATGAGCAGCATGAGCGAGAAAAATCCTGATTGCTTCAAGACGGGCGACTGGAGCAAAGACTTCAATATAGTCAATCCCTTCTTCTTGAGCAAAACCTTGCACAACTAGTCTAGACTTGTTACGCACCACCACACCATGATCATCCGGTTTGTTCTTAAACACCCATTTTGTACCAATTAGGCATTTGTTGGGAGGCAAGTCAACCAAGGTCCAACTTTAAGCTTTCTGAATTGTTGAAGCTCCAATTGCATTGACTCCACCCAGCATGGATCCAGTAGAGCAGCATGCACATTTTTGGGACAGTTTGAGAGATGAAGCAAGAGAAGAGGCCGATATTAATCAAACCAGATTGACTCCGCATCCGAACACCATTAGTGATAGATCCAACAACATTATCAAGAGGATGATCTTTTAAAGTTTTGTAGTCGGTGTCTGAAGGAAAGATGTTTGGAGAAGTTTCGCTCACAGATGGTGAAAGATTAGATGAGGGAGAGAGAGATGGAAAAGGTTGTGAAGGATCGATAGATGTAGGTGATGAAGGAAGAGGTGCTGGTGAAGAAGAATCGGGTGTTGGTGCTGGATCAAGCAATGGAGAAGATGAACTAACATCAGCTGAAATGGCTTCATTTGCTGACGAGTTGGAATGGACATGTGATGGAGTGGAGGAGATAATATTGGTTTGAGCATTTGGAGTGGACGCATCATCATCGAAAACTGGAAGATTGAAAGAATTAAACACAGTATCGAAAGTCAAAGAACCATGCTGGTTCAGATCGAACATTAGAAGAGTTAGACTCCTGCCAATCAACATAGAACGACTCTTGAACAATACGTGTTCTCTTGTTATAAAACCGATATGCCTTTTGAGAAGAATAGTAACCAACAAAGTAACACTCATCAGATACGGCACCGAACTTTGTCTTTTGAGATTGAGTATTCAGAAGAGTTCAAGAGCAACCGAATGGCCGAAAGAAGTCAATTAGAGGTTTCCTCTTATGAAAAAGTTCATAAGGAGTCTTCATTTTGTCCTTTACAATCAACGCTCGGTTTAGAACATATGAAGCACAGTTTACAGCTTCAACCCAAAAGATAATGGGTAACGAAGATTCTATCAGCATTGTACGAGCAGCTTCAATGAGAGTGCGATTCTTTCGTTCCGCTATACCATTCTGTTGAGGTGTCCTTGCAGCACTAAATTGTCTCACAATGCCCTTTTGAGCACAGAATGAATCAAGAATCTGATTTTGAATTCAGTGCTGTTGTCACTTCTCAGACACATAACCTTTCTCTTTGTAACACCCTAACCCCGAAAGGATGACGTGTCACTATTACAGATATCAAATCAAAAACCAAATCCATGATATTAAATAAGCAGTCAGAAGAAATAAATTCAAACAACCAAATAATCCGAAAGAACCTAATTAAGGTGTTTATTACATAAATTAAAGCAAAAGATAATCTTGATCTTCAATTCATGCTTCACTGATTTCCCGGATTACCCTGATTACCTACAAATAAATAAGAAAACACCACAAAAGAAAATACGGCTGAGCCAAAAGTTGATCAGTAACGGAAAGAACAATAGTAACGACTTTAAGCATATAATACTGATATCTGATACTGAACTGATCATATGATACGGAAACTGAAATCTGGTTCTAAACATATAATACAGATACTGAACTGAACGGTGATACTGAAACTAAACTGATCTACACGACGAGTATACGCAAATAAAATAAGTTGTGTAATATAAGAAGTACCCAGAGCCGAAACTAAACTGATAAGTACATAGCTAGCTAGACTACGCACTACTGAGATGGTGTGTGGGGCGTACACACATGACTCCATCCCCCGGAACTGAACTGATCTGAACTGAACTAGGATCGATCCATCCGCCTCCTAAATAAATGTGGCTAAAGTACTACATGAGTACTAAAGTGTTAACGGAGACGCCGTGAGCTTTTATAAACACCGTCACGAAAAGTGTCATGTCATTGACGCCACAATGACATGTCGGACAAGCTCGGGTAACAAAGTGCTAAATCAAAGGGTAGTATAACTACCAACGTATTCAATAAATTATTTACGGGAACATGCAATAATGAGCACAATTTATAAAATATATATTGCATGCTACAAGTCTCAACAATTCAAACTAATAAGTCAAATGGGTTCAGAGCGGAACTAGATAAATAATACTAGACGACTAGTAAAGGCTAAACGAGTCATATTAACGGAACAAGGTGTCAAAAATCCGTACTACAAAGTAACGGAAAATAAGATTTATACTAAGATAAAAAGAACCAAGAATCCGTACCTTATCCAAAATGCACAAGCGATAACGCTGATGTCGTCTTCAAGTTATAATAGGTCCTACACTACAAATAACTTGGAATTATGTTTAGGAATGTAATTTTCTCTGTGATGACCTGTTGGTTATCCGGCGACCACCTTATTTAAAAATCTTACGGTAGTCGTAAATTTTATTTTGTACATATATCATATTTTGCTCAGGGAGTTATGTAATATATTTCGTTGTAATAAATGCATATAAAAAAAACTTGATAAAGCCACATTGATTAAATCACTAACTATACGTACAATTGTATGATAATAGCTAGAATATATTTGTTACTATTTTCCTTCCTAGTTCAAGCTTATTCATTTTTTTCTTTTTCTTGAGTTTGAGTGTGCACCTGATGTGGGTCATTGGCAGCCCATGATTCATCTTATTGGGTTTTCTTTTTCTTTTTTTCTTTTTACTTCTCTTAACCTATAAGTTTAACAATTTGGTTTATTATTTGACCAGGCTCTCATGAACTGTGGAGCAGGTTAGTCACATTCTGAAGACCACAACAATAATTAGAACACCGAAGGTTTTCAGAGGTTGAAATGGGCAAATGAGATTATGATTTTTAGTCATTTGTAGGTACCTTATACTAGTAGAATTATAAAGGTGAACATATTTGTGTGACATCAATTTTTTTTATAAACTAAGTACTTATTGGCAAAAGAAAGCCCAGTCCTTCAAGGACCATTGAAGTTAACTCGGACACGAAAGGTTTAAACAAAACAGAAACGAAACAAGCGACTAAAGAAAAAGACTTCTCATTATATAGACATGATCTTTGAATTTAAAGTCGCCGGAACCAACGAAATAATTCACAAATGTATAAGACAGACTCATGTAGCAAAACATCTACTCAAACGGGTCGGATCGGTACCTTATTTGCCAAGAGACGATCCGATTCGGTGATAGGGAGCTTTAGGATTATTGAACCAAACCAATTTTACAGTGAAGGCAGAAGCGATGATGATGACGACGGCTGTGAACGTTTCAGACACAAGTTAAAATCCTTTAGAAAACTGAATTCAACATTAAGCATATGCTAACTTCGGTACCTGATTTAGGACTCCAGAAGCCAGGCAAATCTAAGCTATTTGGCCGATGAGCATTTGCAAACGCAGCCGATACAGTAGCGTACGGTGATGTTTCACAACAGGTTGAGCCATCGCCCCTAAATCGTGTAAAACCCGGAAATTTATTATTTTGAAGCCGACGAAGAAAGAAAAGAAATAAAGTCTAAAGTTGAGGGACCAAACTCGCCAACGAAGAAAAGTTGGGTAATGTGGTGATATGTGTAGGAAGAGGGCAGCCCACTCTCCCCACACTTCACATATTTCAGATTTGAGAGGAGGAGAAGAGAGAAAGAAGAGAAAAAGGGAGAAAAGGGTTGATTCGGGTGATTCGGGTGTCCAAATCCGTCTAGTGGCAAGCCAAATCGAAGCTCTTGACTTTGTGCTCGATTGTGTGAGTTCTAGGACCCCACTTTTACTTGTTTTCAACTGATTTTGGGGCTGGAAGATGTCAAAAACCTGTTTTTGTGTGTGTATGTGTTTGACCCATTTGGGTGTGATGTGTATGATGCGTTTAGAGTATGATTTCGGGCTTGTGTGTGCTTGTATGGTGTTAAGGTATGCATTCCTAAGGTCCAGGAGGGTTGATTTAGGCTTAGAATGGGTTTGGATGAGCTTGGAGGCCGAAAATGGCAGATTGGGTTCGGGATGAACTCCATTCTGCATCAGCTAGGGCTAGGCGACCGAATGAAGGCCATACGGCCGAATGAGGGCGATTGAAGGTCATTCGCACGATTGGGGTTCAGTCGCACGACTGGGAGTCCAGTCGCATGAGGGATGTGCGACTGAGGGTTCAGTCGCATAGATGCTTAGTCGCATGAGTCCATACGCATGAGGTTAGTCGCATAGGTGCCCATTCGCAGTAATCCCATTCGCACAAGGTCCATACGCACGATTGGATGTTCATTCGCATAGATGACCATCCGCATGGGTTCAATCGCATGATGTTCAGTCGCATGGAGGCCATGCGACTGAAGGGTTTCCATACGCCCGAATAGGGCTGTTGCACTCGAATGAATGTGTAGTTTGACTTCTGGCCTTCGGGGAAAGGTGCAGATGTAAGTTTGGACGTAAGGTAACCCGTAAGAGCATGTAAGAGGATGGTTATGGCCTTAGAGTGCATGTAGGGCATGATGATGGCGATGTTGCATGTTTATGCGTATTATGTATGTATGATGTTGCCCTGTATGATGATGATGAATGCGTATGATATGTTCCTTATTATGATGTATGATTACCTTTCTTATGGCTTTACGTATTATGACGAATGAAATGAAGTATTATGTAATGTAAAGTGGAAAGTGATGACACGCCTTGCATGCATCGGATAACGGGTCCTTCTTTGTGATTGACCATTATGTGGAACCTCTACCGCTTACCCTTAGTACTGTGGCATACGTTTAGCTGTTCATTTATTGACTTCGGCCCAGTGGCTATGACCGTCGGTTATCATTAGTACTGTGGCATACGTTTAGCTGTTCATTTATTGACTTCGGCCCAGTAGCTAAGACTGATTGGTTAACCCCAGTACCGTGGCATACGTTTAGCTGTTCATTTATTGACTTCGGCCCGGTAGCTGTGACTAATTGGGGTGTAGCATATGGTATTGGTATGGATGATGTCCGATGCGCAAGTAAGTTAAAAGGAACGAATGAATGAATGAAGAAGATAATAATGATATTATCTATGCGTACGTATGATGTGTGATCATGTCAAAGTAATGAATGGTCTTATATGAAAGTAAAGCATATTTTATTATTAAAACTAGAACTCACTCAGCAACGCTGACTTTTATTGCATTTTCCAGTTGGCAGGTAAATGATTGCTGAGGATGGCACGGCAAGGCTACTCAGCTCTTTTGGGATGGCATCCAATTATATAGCTTTTGTGATGTAATGCAAACATGAATTTTGTAACCGGATAATGATGTATTATTTGGCAAAAGTATTTATAATGAAACGTGATGTCATTTTTGAATGTTTCCGCTGCAATGTTTTCTTAATGTAATGTAAATTTTATATTTTATGAGCGATGAATGACCAACTGTAGGCGTCCCGGAAACGGGGCCTTACAAGTTGGTATCAGAGCCAAAGTTTAAGTGAAATGGGTAAATTTTCAAAATAAACCTTAACTTAAACTGAGAATGGGACGAATGGGAATGGGATGCCAAACTGAGTAGTTGCGTGCCATCAGGTATTTTCTTAAAGTTAACCGGTTTATGTGCGCATGGTATATGTTATGTGTTGTATGTAGATTTGAATACTGATGTAGTCAGGACAGGTAATACTTGGGGTATGAAAAGTACAGTAAGTGGCTAATCACAACTGGCCACTGTAATTAGGGACTTACTATACTTGACATAAACTGAGTTGTTTCCTTGAATGATCGTGTTGGTGTTTGAATCTTTCAGTGAGATAGAGTATGGCTGGTGGTAGATCTTCTAGAGCTTCTAGGGGTGGAGGCCGTGATGGCCCTGTTGCTGAACCACGCCCTAAGAGAGGAAGGCCTAGAGCTGAGAAAGAGGTTCCTGCAGAACCTGAGACTCCTCATCCAGAAGCTGGGGATGAGAGTGCGAACTTGAGGGCCTCGGTAAAGGAGGCTGTTGTTGAGGAAGTGCATCAGGTCATGCAGACGAGCTTACCGTCTGTGGTGACCGAAGTCATCAAAGCTGTGAAGGAAGGGGAAAGGAAGGAGAGAAATCGGGCCACGGGGGAGCAACCGGAGCCTGAAACTATTTTCTCCGATAATGAGGAGGAAGAGGAAGAGGAGCCTGTGCGAGAGGTGGCACGAGGCTGTAACTACGGGGTGTTCATGAGATGCAAGCCCCCAACTTTTGACGGTAATGGCAATGCCGCTACTGCTCACCGATGGGTGAGAGAAATGGAGGCTGTTCTCGACATAAGCGAATGCCGAGAAGATCAGAAGGTAAAGTTTGCCACCCACTCCTTTGTGGACTCGGCACTGTGCTGGTGGGACAACATTGTCCAAGCAGAGGGTAATCGGGCGATCGGGAGAATGAGGTGGCCCGAACTGAAGAAGATGGTGATCGAGGAGTTTTGTCCTCATAGGGAAATGGATAAGATTGAGAGGGAGTTCCTGCAGCTGGAGGCGGGATCCATGACACACCAGCAATATACTACCAAGTTCAACGAGATGGCACGGTTGGTGCCGGATCAGGTGACGCCTCTTTCTCGGAAGATCAAGAGGTACATTCAGGGTTTACCGATGGATGTCCGCCGACATATGATCGCCGCCCGGCCAAGTACGTTTAGGTCGGCAGTTGATCTGGCCGGAAGACTTTATGATGAGAGGGAAGTGGTGGTGGTTGAAGCGAATAGGAAGGGTGGTGGTGATCGAAGCTGGAACGGGAAGAGGTTTGGTCGGGGTGAGGCCTCGACGGGTAACAAAAAGGCACGGGTGGATGACCGCCGCGTGGCCATACCGGGAGCAGGGTCGAGGATGTGGTAAGTGTGGAAAGGAGCATGCGGGAGAATGCAGGCTGGGTTTGAATGTGTGCTTCAAGTGTGGGAAGACGGGGCACATGGCGAAGGATTGCTTGACGGGCAAATGTTTTAACTGTGGGGAAATTGGTCATATGAGCAGGGATTGCAAGAAGCCGAGGGTCGAGAGTTCAGGGGCGAAGAGGACGGGAGGTGATGGACCGAGGGCGAGCGCCAGGGCATTCACCATGACACAGGAGGAGGCTAGGACGGACCCTGACGTTGTGTCCGGTACGTTTCTAGTGAACCAAACTTTAGCTTCTGTGTTATTTGATTCTGGTGCTAGTAGGAGTTTTATTTCTGCTGCTTTCTGTGCTAAGCTGCCTGTTAGTAGTAGACGTGTTGATGCGCCCTTTGATGTAGAAACTGCCATAGGTAAGTCTACCAGGATTTCTGAGATGATAGAGAATTGTGATGTGGAGCTTGAGGGTCATAAGTTTCCTGTTAGACCGTTTGTGATGACCTTAGGTGGTTTTGATTTGGTACTTGGGATGGATTGGTTAGCGGACTTCGAGGCGAACATTGTGTGTCGCAAGAAGATGATTCGGTTGTCGGCGCCTGACGGTAGTTCATTGACGGTATATGGTGATCGGGTTACTACGATTCCGAAGGTGATCTCGATGGCAGTGGCGGGAAAGTGTATGAGGCGTGGATGTAGTGCCTACTTGGCCTACGTAAAGGATGTGGATACGCCAACACCACAACTAGCCGATGTACCGGTTGTGTGTGACTTTCCAGATGTGTTTCCAGAAGATTTGTCAGGAGTGCCACCTGACAGGGAGATCGAGTTTCAGATTGATCTGATACCGGGTGCCCAACCTGTTGCCAAGGCACCGTATCGGTTGGCTCCGACCGAAATGAAGGAGCTGATGGAGCAGTTGCAAGAGTTGCTTGACAAGGGGTTCATTAGACCGAGTATCTCTCCTTGGGGTGCTCCGGTCCTGTTTGTAAAGAAGAAGGACGGTAGTATGAGGATGTGCATCGACTACCGCGAGCTAAACAAGTTGACAGTGAAGAACCGATACCCCTTACCGAGGATAGATGATTTGTTCGATCAACTTCAGGGTGCCAGTTGGTTTTCGAGAATAGACCTTCGATCTGGTTACCATCAGTTGAAGGTGAAGGAGCACGATATTCCTAAAACAGCTTTTCGTACGCGCTATGGTCACTACGAGTTTCTTGTCATGTCCTTTGGCTTGACCAACGCGCCAGCTGCTTTTATGGATTTGATGAACCGTGTGTGTCGGCCTATGTTGGATAAATCAGTGATTGTGTTTATTGATGATATCCTGATTTATTCAAGGAGCGAAGCAGAGCATGCCGGTCACATTCGGGAGGTTCTAGAGACGCTGAGGAGGGAGAAGTTGTATGCAAAATTCTCCAAGTGCGCATTCTGGTTGCGCGAAGTTCAGTTCTTGGGTCACGTGGTGAATCCCGATGGGATTATGGTGGACCCGGCAAAAGTGGAGGCGGTTATGCAATGGAAGTCGCCAAAGACGCCATCCGAGATTCGTAGCTTCTTGGGTTTGGCGGGTTACTATAGAAGGTTCATCCAAGACTTCTCCAAGATTGCTTCTCCACTAACCAAGTTGACCCGAAAAGATGTGAAGTTTGTATGGGGTCAAGCTCAAGAGAAGGCGTTTGAAGAATTGAAGGCGAGATTGACTCAAGCTCCTGTTCTGTCATTACCCGATGGAAGTGAAGATCTGGTAGTTTATTCCGATGCTTCTTACTCGGGGTTGGGGTGTGTGTTAATGTAGAGAGGAAAGGTTATAGCCTATGCATCCCGACAGTTGAAGGTTCATGAGGTCAATTATCCTACTCATGATTTGGAGCTGGCGGCCGTGGTCTTTGCATTAAAAATTTGGAGGCACTACCTCTACGGGACGAAGTGCACCATATTCACTGACCACAAGAGTCTGAAGTACTTCTTTGAGCAGAAGGATTTGAACATGAGGCAGAGGCGGTGGTTGGAACTTATAAAGGATTATGATTGTGAGATCCACTACCATCCGGGCAAGGCCAACGTGGTGGCTGATGCCCTTAGTCGGAAAGAGAGGCCCGAGTCGATTCGGGTGAAAGCGTATCAGTTGATCATGACCTCTGATGTAATGAAGCAGGTTAAAGAGTTTCAAGATGAGGCACTGAAAGCAGATCATCTTAACTCTGAAAGAATGAGAGGTCTGGTTGGAGAATTGGGTGAAAACACGCTCGGTGTTAGAACCCGATTCGATCGTGTGTGGATTCCTCGTTTTGGGGATCTACGGGTGAAGATAATGGATGAAGCTCACAAGACTCGGTACTCCATTCATCCTGGTGCCACGAAAATGTATCATGATATGAAGAAAGATTATTGGTGGCCGGGCATGAAGCGCGATGTGGTGGAGTATGTGAGTAAGTGCCTTACTTGCTTACAGGTGAAGGCCGAGCATCAAAAGCCGTATGGGAAGATACAACCTTTGGATATACCGGAATGGAAGTGGGAGCACATCACCATGGATTTCATTAGCAAGCTACCGCGTACTCCGAAAGGGTACGATGCCATATGGGTGATAGTTGATCGTTTGACAAAGAGTGCTCACTTCCTACCGATCCGCGAGACATATTCATCCGAGAGGTTGGCTGATCTGTTCATTAAGGAGATTGTGACTCGTCATGGTGTACCGGTGTCTATTGTGTCGGATCGTGACACTCGGTTTACATCTAAATTCTGGAAGAAGTTCCACGATGCTATGGGGACGAGGTTACACATCAGCACGGCTTATCACCCCCAGACTGATGGTCAGTCGGAAAGGACCATCCAGACGCTGGAAGACATGCTTCGGGCATGTGTGATTGATTTTGGTGGAAGTTGGGATGACCACCTACCGTTAGCCGAATTCTCATATAACAACAGTTATCACGCCAGCATCGGCATGCCTCCATATGAGATGCTATACGGTAGGAGATGCAGAACACCCGTTTGTTGGGGTGATATTGGTCAGAAGGAATTGGGGAGCGTCGAGGTAATCGAGGCTACGACTGAGAAGCTTGAGAAGATCAAAGCCTTCATGAAGGCAGCCAAAGACAGACAGAAGTCGTATGCTGATAAACGACGCAGGCCGATTGAGTTCCAGGTGGGTGACCGGGTTATGTTGAAGGTCTCACCTTGGAAGGGTATCATTCGCTTCCGAAAGCGGGGCAAGTTGAGCCCAAGATATATAGGCCCTTTCCGAATTATTGCTCGAGTAGGAGAGGTGGCCTATAGACTAGAGTTACCGGATGAGCTAAGTGGAATTCACCCGACATTCCATGTATCTCATCTAAGGAAGTGCTTAGCAGATGAGGATATGATTGTCCCATTGGAAGATATCGAGATAGATGAACGGCTCAATTATGTGGAGCAACCAGTGGCAATCATCGACCGAAAGGAGAAAAGGCTAAGGAATAAAGTGGTTCCTCTTGTGCGTGTACAGTGGAAGCACAGGAAGGGATCCGAGTCGACGTGGGAGACTGAGGAAGAAATGAGACAACATTATCCACGTTTGTTCGAGGAATGATAGGTTTCGGGGACGAAACCTATTTAAGGGGGGTGGACTTGTAACACCCGGAAATTTATTATTTTGAAGCCGAAGAAGAAAGAAAAGAAATAAAGTCCAAAGTTGAGGGACCAAACTCGCCAACGAAGAAAAGTTGGGTAATGTGGTGATATGTGTAGGGAGAGGGCAGCCCACTCTCCCCACACTTCACATATTTCAGATTTGAGAGGAGGAAAAGAGAGAAAGAAGAGAAAAAGGGAGAAAAGGGTTGATTCGGGTGATTCGGGTGTCCAAATCCGTCTAGTGGCAAGCCAAATCGAAGCTCTTGACTTTGTGCTCGATTGTGTGAGTTCTAGGACCCCACTTTTACTTGTTTTCAACTGATTTTGGGGCTGGAAGATGTCAAAAACCCGTTTTTGTGTGTGTATGTGTTTGACCCATTTGGGTGTGATGTGTATGATGCGTTTAGAGTATGATTTCGGGCTTGTGTGTGCTTGTATGGTGTTAAGGTATGCATTCCTAAGGTCCAGGAGGGTTGATTTAGGCTTAGAATGGGTTTGGATGAGCTTGGAGGCCGAAAATGGCAGATTGGGTTCGGGATGAACTCCATTCTGCATCAGCTAGGGCTAGGCGACCGAATGAAGGCCATACAGCCGAATGAGGGCGATTGAAGGTCATTCGCACGATTGGGGTTCAGTCGCACGACTGGGAGTCCAGTCGCATGAGGGATGTGCGACTGAGGGTTCAGTCGCATAGATGCTTAGTCGCATGAGTCCATACGCATGAGGTTAGTCGCATAGGTGCCCATTCGCAGTAATCCCATTCGCACAAGGTCCATACGCACGATTGGATGTTCATTCGCATAGATGACCATCCGCATGGGTTCAGTCGCATGGAGGCCATGCGACTGAAGGGTGTCCATACGCCCGAATAGGGCTGTTGCACTCGAATGAATGTGTAGTTTGACTTCTGGCCTTCGGGGAAAGGTGCAGATGTAAGTTTGGACGTAAGGTAACCCGTAAGAGCATGTAAGAGGATGGTTATGGCCTTAGAGTGCATGTAGGGCATGATGATGGCGATGTTGCATGTTTATGCATATTATGTATGTATGATGTTGCCCTGTATGATAATGATGAATGCGTATGATATGTTCCTTATTATGATGTATGATTACCTTTCTTATGGCTTTACGTATTATGACGAATGAAATGAAGTATTATGTAACGTAAAGTGGAAAGTGATGACACGCCTTGCATGCATCGGATAACGGGTCCTTCTTTGCGATTGACCATTATGTGGAACCTCTACCGCTTACCCTTAGTACTGTGGCATACGGTTAGCTGTTCATTTATTGACTTCGGCCCAGTGGCTATGACCGTCAGTTATCATTAGTACTGTGGCATACGTTTAGCTGTTCATTTATTGACTTCGGCCCAGTAGCTAAGACTGATTGGTTAACCCCAGTACCGTGGCATACGTTTAGCTGTTCATTTATTGACTTCGGCCCGGTAGCTGTGACTAATTGGGGTGTAGCATATGGTATTGGTATGGATGATGTCCGATGCGCAAGTAAGTTAAAAGGAACGAATGAATGAATGAAGAAGATAATAATGATATTATCTATGCGTACGTATGATGTGTGATCATGTCAAAGTAATGAATGGTCTTATATGAAAGTAAAGCATATTTTATTATTAAAACTAGAACTCACTCAGCAACGCTGACTTTTATTGCATTTTCCAGTTGGCAGGTAAATGATTGCTGAGGATGGCACGACAAGGCTACTCAGCTCTTTTGGGATGGCATCCAATTATATAGCTTTTGTGATGTAATGCAAACATGAATTTTGTAACCGGATAATGATGTATTATTTGGCAAAAGTATTTATAATGAAACGTGATGTCATTTTTGAATGTTTCCGCTGCAATGTTTTCTTAATGTAATGTAAATTTTATATTTTATGAGCGATGAATGACCAACTGTAGGCGTCCCGGAAACGGGGCCTTACAAATCGAGAGAGGAAACCAAGGGCGATTGCGAGTCGATAAGGAACTGGTGACGTTCGAGGGAGAGATTGAAGGCTATATAACAGCCGATTTTGATCACGATGGAGTTTGGGATCAACATCCGTAAATCTCTCGGAAGTTTGTTGAAGGATATTAGTTGATTTGAAACCATTTCGATCGAATAGATTAATTCAATTTGAAATGGAACTTGAGTAACAAATGGGTCGGTGGAATCCGTACACCTACATGTGGTTGTGGTTAATTTCTTTTGTTGGACCAAAAGAACCAATGAGCCGGGTCAGAAAAACCTTTAAGTCCCACAGACGTCACAACAACTACTGAAGTTCACAACAGCTGAAGATAACACCTGAAGACAAAGTCTGAAGACACAAGTGCTGAAGACAAAGTCTGAAGACAAGTACTGAAGACAAAGTCTGAAGACACAAGTGCTGAAGACCAAATATCAGATGTTGTCATAACAGCTGAAGAGGACTTTTTCAGTAGTTGTGACGTTTTACTTTTCAGTAGTTGTATGTTTTATGTTTTATCTTTTAAGTAGTTTTGTAAAACGACTGAAGAGTTTGTTCTTCAGTCGTTGTAGTTTCAGTAGTTTTCTTTCAGTAGTTTCATGTTTTATACTTAGCACTCTGACATGTTCTCAGTAGTTGTGAACATTTCAGTAGTTTGTTAAGTGTTAGTTATTTTTGTACTAGATCTGCTAGTTATCACTATCCCGTGATTACAGCAGTGATTGCACTCTATATAAGGAGTGTCAACCTTATTGTAACATGGGAATGATTGAGCAATAATATTGGGCATTATTGAAACATTCCTTATCACAGAAATATATTCTCTCATATTTGTTTACAAATATCAAACTCTTGCTATAATTTGTCTAATTCTTGATCTCATTCCGCTGCATTACTCTCTAATACATCAAACTTGAGATCGTTGATCTTGACAAATGGTATCAGAGCCGGTTAATCATTGATCGATCTAATAATTGATCATTGAAACTGCTCTTCAAGATCCAAGTTTGATTGAATTAGCATTTTTGCAATAAACGGTTATAGAGATTGATTTTTCTGTGTTTTTAATCATTCATCCTGAGACTTATTCTTAGTTTTCATTGAGTTTGTTGTGGTCTGTCTAAAATTTTTTAAAAGCTTGAATAAAATTGTCTTTGGACCCAAAATGACTACTCCTTCCAATGATCCTCACAATACTGGTTCCTCAACCAAGCCTCCAATGCTGGTTAGGAATGAGTATAACATATGGCAACGACGTATGCTCCATCACCTGTCTGTTAACAGCTCAGGTTGTTGGACATCAGTGGTACATGGTCCACACAAGCCTATGGTGAATAACCCGGAAACCAATCAAATGGTTCCGAAGAGGAAGGATCAATACTCAGATGAGGATAAGAAATTGTTTGAAATTGATGCAAAAGCCCATGGAATTCTGGCCATGGCACTACCCAATGAAATCTATTCTGGGCTAATGCATTATGAATCTGCTCATGACCTCTGGAATGCCTTGAAAGAACAATTTGGAGGAACAGATGAGGTCTTGGCAAATAATAGAGAGATCCTTGCCCAACAATATGAGACATTCTCTCATAGGAAGGGTGAGACACTGACTCAACAGTTTGAGCGGTTCTCTTGTTTGATCTCTGAATTAAAAATGGTCAAACATGAGTACACTAATATCCAGATGAATAACAGATTTCTCAGATCACTGCCTGAGAGATGGGACACATATACTATTGTCCTACGCTCCAGTGCAAATTTGGACAAACTATCTCTCACCCAACTCCATGGGAAATTGCTCACATTTGAGAGAGAGATAGAACATAAAAGAAAACTGTCTTCATCTGGTAAGCTCACTGAAGACTTTGTACCAGGCAACACTCCTCTGGTTAGTCATGAGTCAGAATATGCTTCATCTGAATGCCAGTATGATGAGCATATTGATTTCTCTTCAAACATTTCTGATTCAGCATTTGTGAGTGTTGATAGTCAATTTATTGGGTGTAATAATGACAATCTATGCTTCATCATGGATGATCTCAAGGGGATTGCTGATGATGACTTAGAAGAGATGGATATTTTGAGCCAAATGGCCTTGATAAATATCAGATCTCAGAAGTTCTACAAAAGAACTGGAAGAAAGTTCCCAGGACTCTCTGGCAAAACCAAAGTTGGTTTTGACAAGAGTAAGTTGAGGTGTCACAAATGCCAAAGGCTTGGACACTTTGCTAGAGAATGTAGATCATCTGGATCTAATTCCTCTGCACCTTTTGTGACTTTCCCTAGCAATAGTCAACAAAACAAAGGGCAACATCATGTCAATTCTAGTCATCATTCTCAACTACAATCTCCTGCATATTTTGTTCCTCAGGGTCAAATGCCATACCCTTACCCTTGTTATTACATGCCACAAACCAGTCAAGTTCAAGCTCCTATGGTACCACAACCTCATGCACTTCCAGAACTTCAACCATCTCATCAACCTCCTCAACCTCAACAACATAGCTTCTTCACCCCTGAAGTTGTTGACTGGAGCAGCTTGCCAGATGACATGTCTGGTCATGAACAATTGTTCACAAGTGCTGATCAACATGGTGGTGATAGTCCTTTTGGGAATCTAGCACTTATGGCCCTGGAGTCAACTGAGGGTTCCTGCTCAACTGCATCATCTTCACAGGTAACTCAGGTATCTTCAGAGGCTAAAGCCAAGTTATGTTCTAAATCATGCATAGCTGCCTTTGTCTCCATTAGAGAGGCAAATGTAGTATTAATAAATCAAAAACTTGAGTTTGAGAAAACTATTTCCAAAAGACAAGCTGAGTATGAGTCTGCTCTTAATAGTAAAAATGATGAGATTTATAAGCTTAAATGCCAATTAAATGATGAAAAGGCTAAGCTAGAGGTTATTCTGGAAGACCAGAGAAGTCTCAAAGAAACCCTTGCAGTCACCCAAGTAGAGTGTGATCGATGGGTATAATCATGCAAAGGTTTTGAAATGCTTCTTAGTAAGCAATCAGCTTCCAATGTGAAGTTTGGCATTGGTTATAATCACACAGCTCCTCCTACAGATTTTGCTCCAAGAGTAGAAGTGAAATCTGATGGAGAAAGCAATAACCAATCCATCTCATCATGTGATTCACTTTTTGATAGAGCATCATCAAAAGTAGAAGTCAGCACCAAGCCCTCTCAGAACCTATCAGCTGATGTTGATGGTTCAATTGCTGACACTCACATGATCAAGAGTTGATCAACTCAGGAGTTATTTCTGAAAGTCCTGAAAGGACTGGAGAGCAAGATCTAACACCTGAAGTTCAAACTCCAACTACTGTCAGCACTGAAAAGAAGAAAACGATCAGTAGAAAGAGTTTGAAGACTACTAAAGAGGAAGCCAAGAAAGCAAATAATGCTTCCAAAGTACTGAAGAGCAAGTCTTCAGTAGTTTCATCCTCTTCAGTTGATGATCAAAATAAGATGAAAAAGAAACCATGTGAAGTATGTGGTTTGTTTAATCATCTTACAGATGATTGTTGGTACAAAAGAGGATCCAAACTCAAACATAAAGAGGAAACTAAAGAGAAAATGGTTAAAATGAAAAATGAGTTTGAAGCCACATTTGTACCAGCAACATCAAATCCTGTAACCCTTAAGTCCAAAAAGAAATCCCAAAAGGAAGGGGTTAAACAGGTAACAGCTGAGATTGCTCAAAAGAAGAAGGTGCAACATAAGAACTTATCAAACTCCAGTGCTAATGTGTCTGAAGAGCTGAAAGCTTTATCACAAAATCAGACACAGCTGGTTATGATGGTTCAACATCTATTGGGAAGAGTCAACCAATTAGATGTTCCTATGTTGAATCCACAGAAAAGGAGTTCCAAGCCAAAGGATTCCTTTTACTCACCATCTTCTTCCTCTCAGGCTGTTATTTCCAACAAACCTATTAGTCTACCATCTGTTGATGTGAACAGACCCAAAACCAAAAGGGTTTGGGTCTCAAAATCTAACTAATTTGTTTTGTTCTGCAGGGTTCTTCAACATGCCACAGAGGCATCTGGTATGTAGACAGTGGAGGATCCATGCATATGACAGGAAACAGATCACTTCTTAATGACTACTCTCAAGGAAGGAAGGGGTTTGTATCTTTTGGCAATGATGCAAAGGGTTACATCATCGGCAAAGGCTTTGTTTCCAATGGGGAAATAAAGTTTGATGATGTTAACCATGTGGAAAATCTCAAGTACAACCTCTTGAGTGTCAGTCAAATGTGTGACAAAGGCCATGTTGCTCTTTTCACAAGTCAGAACTGCCGGATTCTGTCATCCAAAGTTCTAAGTTTGATTGATAAGGTGTTGGATAAATACACTCTCCTTAAGGCCAATAGGACAGGAAGAGTGTATGCCTTAGATCTTTCTAAGAAAATAGATCTCAAAGGCCATCCTTGCCTATTTTCCAAGGCTTCCCCTCAAGAATCTACACTATGGCATAGAAGGCTGGGTCATGTTAATCTCAAAAACATAAATCAGCTGATAAACCATGGTTTAGTAAGGGGATTGCCTATGAAGGAGTTCAAATGTGAAGATGACTGCACTGCTTGTTTAAAAGGAAAACAGCACAAAGCTTCATTTCCCTCCATAGAAGAACCTAAGTCCACAGCCTGCTTATAGCTTCTTCACATGGATCTCTTTGGTCCTGTGAGAGTGATGAGTATGGCTAAGAAGAAATACTGTCTGGTAATTGTGGATGATTACTCCAGATTTGTATGGACTTTCTTCTTGCATTCAAAGGATGAAGCAGCTCAGAAGATTATCAACTTTGTGTTGTATGCTGAGAAGCAGTATTCCCTCTCAGTCAAGTGTATTAGAAGTGATAATGGAACAGAATTTAGAAACAATACACTTGATGAGTTCTACCTCTCAAAGGGAATCAAGAGGCATTTTAGCATTCCAAGAACTCCTGAACAAAATGGAGTAGTAGAGAGAAAGAACAGGACCCTTATTGAAGCTGCAAGGTCCATGTTGGCTGACTCTGGACTGCCAATGACTTTTTGGGCTGAAGCTATCAATACAGTTTGCTATGTACAAAATAGAGCTCTAGTAAATAAGAGGTTGATGAAAACTCCATATGAAGTTCTTCATCATTTGGCCCCTCTAATTTCATTCTTCAGAGCTTTTGGATGTCCTTGTTTCATTCTCAACACACGGGATCAACTCCAAAAATTTGATTCTAAGGTGGATGCAGGGTATTTTGTTGGTTATTCATCAACTTGCAAAGCATACAGAGTCTTCAACTGTAGAACAAAGATGGTTGAAGAGACTCTACATGTTAAGTTTAATGAATCTCCAAAGGACAAGATTCCACAAAACCCTGTGGAGATATTTGATTTGGACATACTGCAATATGTTCCTCATCAAACTCCTGCTGTTGCTCCTGTCAACAGTTCACCACCTGGTGGTACTGCTGGTGCTGATGATGATGATAGTAGTACTCACCTCTTCATGTTTAGTGATCAACTGCCTGATTCAGCTAGACCTGATGTTCCTGTAGCTCCAGCAGCACAATCCACAACAAATGCTGATGAGATTTCTACAACTTCAACTTCCTTTGAATTACCATCTACTGATTGGTTTCAAGGAAATACTTCACCATCACCATCTGTTGCTGCTGAGCCTGCTACAAACACTTGCACTGATCTCATTGTGTACCAAGATCTGAAGAATCACCCTATGTCTCAAATCATTGGTGATATCACTGCTGGAGTATCAACAAGAAGTCAATTGTCAAATTTATGCTTCTATGCTCTCTTCATTAGTCAGCAAGAGCCAAAGAATTATCACATTGCTTTAAAGGACAATGGATGGGTTGATGCCATGCAGCTTGAGCTTCTTCAGTTCAAGAAACAACAAGTGTGGGAACTGGTTCCTCTACCTCCAGGTAAGTGTGCAATAGGCACTAAATGGGTGTTTAGGAACAAAACTGATGAAAATGGGCTTATTGTTAAGAACAAGGCCAGACTGGTTGTTCAGGGGTTTGCACAAGAAGAAGGTATTGATTATGATGAAACCTTTGCCCCTGTAGCCAGACTGGAAGCAATTAGATTGTTTCTAGCTTATGCTGCTTATCAAAATCTTAAAGTTTTTCAAATGGATGTCAAAAGTGCATTTTTGTATGGGAAAATTAAAGAAGAGGTTTATGTATGTCAACCACCGGGTTTTGAGGACAATAAGCATCCTAATTGGGTGTATAAGCTTGATAAGGCTCTTTATGGGTTGAAACAAGCTCCTAGAGCCTGGTATGAGACATTATCAAACTTTCTTCTTGAAAATAATTTTACTAGAGGTTCCATAGATAAAACTTTATTCATTAAGAAAGCTTGGCAGCATAATCTACTTGTTCAAATTTATGTAGATGATATTATTTTTGCATCTTCTGATCCACAGTTGTGTGATGCCTTTACAAAGTTGATGCAACAAAAGTTTGAAATGAGTGCCATGGGGGAATTACAATTCTTTCTGGGTTTGCAAATCAAACAAAAGGCTGATGGAATTTTCATTCATCAGTCCAAATACACAAAAAATCTTTTGGAAAAATTTGATTTACAAAATTGTAAACCCTGTTCTACTCCCATGTGCAACACCACACAACTGGATACAGATCAGAAAGGTAAAGTGGTTGATGAAACACTTTACAGATGTATGATTGGGTCCTTGATGTACTTAACAGCTTCTAGACCAGATATTATGTTTGCTACATGTGTTTGTGCTAGATTTCAGGCTGCACCTAAGGAGTCTCATTTGATTGCAGTCAAGAGGATCTTTAGATACCTGCAAGGCACTCCATCTCTAGGTTTATGGTATTCTACTAGACATTCTGGTAAATTAGTTGCTTTTTCTGACAGTGACTATGCAGGGTGTAAGTTGACCAGGAAATCAACTTCTGGTGGATGTCAATTCCTAGGCAACTGTTTGATTTCTTGGCAGAGTAAGAAACAAACCTCAGTTGCTACATCAACTGCTGAAGCCGAGTACATTGCTGCTGCAAGTTGAACATCTCAGGTATTATGGCTTCAAAACCAATTATTGGATTATGGCATAACCGAGACTAAGACTCCATTGTTAATGGACAGCTCTTCAGCTCTTTGTATTGTCAAGAATCCTGTCCAGCACTCTAGGACTAAACATATTGAAATTAGACACCATTTTATTAGAGATTGTTTTGAAAAAGGTCTGATTGATCCAAAGTTTGTTCCTAGTGCTGATGAGCTTGCAGACATTTTTACTAAGCCTTTGGATAGTTCAACTTTCCACAACCTGGTGTTAAGGCTTGGTATGCTGCAGCTAGAATAAGTGACAACTACTGATGATCTCAGTAATAAATACTGATGATCATTGGTAACCATGTCATATATAAGTACTGATGAGTTCCTTTCCCCTCAGTAGTTTTTATAACTACTGAAGGCTACATTCCTCACAAGTACTGAAGTACTTTATTTGTTAAAACAGCTGATGTAGTTACAACAGCTGATGAAATCACAACAGCTGATGTAGCTACAACTACTGATGTCAGAAATGCAGATAAGTACTAATGACCAATGAAACCTCTGAAACTCAGATGTAAGTCTGATGAGTAAGTGTGGAGGTCAGACTGAAACAGCTGAAAAGCTATGAATTGACGAAAACAGCTGATGAGTAATTTCTCTTCAGTTGTTTCTACAACTGCTGTTTCTAAACAACTGAAGACAAACCTATGTCTTCAGTAGTTTACAACTACTGAAGACAAACAACAAGTCTTCAGCTGTTTACAACAATTGATGACAAAACCACTGTCTTCAGTAGTTTCACAACTACTGATGATAAACATCTTGTCCTCAGTTGTTTCAACGTCTGACGGTTAAAACCAAGTCTTCAGTTGTTTTATAACAACTGATGATCACACCAATACGGTCAGTCACTTCAAACCTCTGAAAGTTAATGCCACGTCATCAGTAGTTTCAACGAATGATGACTAACACCAAAATCTTCAGTCGTTTCATAACCCTACCCTATAAATACCTTATCCCACCTTCAGAGTTTTTCTCACCTCTCCTCTCAAACCTAACGTTCAAAAACTCTGTAACCTCTCTTCATCCATGGCGACCATGCAACTAAAACCACGACACAACTGTGTCGCTCACCTTACCAAATCGCCATACTGGACCAAGTTTCACAACGCCATTGATTTAATGGTCCAGTCACCTTACCAAACAGCTTTTCTGTTAAACCCCACCATATATGCCGAATCTCTTGACCAATTCTGGACAAACGTCACTCTTGTCTCTGAGGAGAATGACACAGAGTCTCTTCAAGCGTTTGTCAATAGTCAAAAGGTGGTCATCACTCCAGACATTCTTCACCAAACCCTCAATCTGGATGATGCCACTTTCCCGACTAGTTATCCAAAGGGCACAACAGATCTATCATTTGCCCACCATGGATACGAAGGTAACCTGAGTGCCTCTACCATATTGAAGAAACATTTCCAGGATGCTGAACGGCTCATCTTTCATATGGTCAATGTCTGCCTGGCCCCCAAGACTTCATCATGGGATCAAATGTCCACAAGGTGGCAACAGGTATTGTACTCCATCCTTGAGCAACAACCTTTAAATTTTTCTAAAAATACTATTTTTAGAGCTCAAAGATATGGCCCAAAAACAACTTTCTAACCGTTGGATATTATATCCTCGGTTCATAATAGCCATAATTGAAAACCAGCTTCAAGCTGAGGGACTTGTTGGCCTGGGAGTCCCTGCTATGGCTGTATTGCCTGAAGTATACTCCCGGCACAACTCTGACCAATCACTCAAAATGGCTGCCAAGCTGCGCAAACCCACGCAGCTGGAACCCACAGCCACCACCACAAAATCCAAAGTCCCCACCAAACCAAAAACAAAACGAACCAAAACAGCTATTCAGGAAGATGAGTCCCCTGAAGATGCTCCTGTACCACCAAGATAGGATATACTTGCTGGTGTAAACCCCCCAGTAGTATCAGAGACTTAACCAGCCACAGCCGCTCAGGATTCCTCTCAAAAGGAGCCTGAAGCAACCAAAGAAGGGGTACCCACAAATCTGGAATCTTCCTCATTTGAGGAGATTGCCATTGAAACGCACCATTCTCCCCAGGTGCATACTGATTTTACCCTATCTCCCCATGAAAATGCCCCCCAAAGTCCAACACTTATAATTGCAAACGTGCTGACTCAGCTGCATGCCTCTCCTCCTCCCCAACAACCACCAAAAGGGAAAACCACAGATATAGGGGAAGAGGATCAACATGCTTCTGACAACCCACAGCACAGGGGTTTAAATGTTCTGTCTCCTAGTGTAGATAAGGAGATCAGAATATCTGGTGAGGCTGCCACCTCTTCTGCATCAGCACATGATCAGACTGAGGATGGTAACATTGCTAAGACCTCATCAGAGGCAACAGCTGATGAAGGACATCGTCCTGAGGCTGGAAGTCCCCAGTTCCAAGAAAAAGGGGCACATGCTACAACTGGTCTACACCCAGGGCATGTACATCCTGCTACTAGCAGGAGGTCAGGTGATTCAGCATCTGCTGATGATGACCTGGGCTTCTTTTATGATGTTCTTGCCCAGAACACAATTCTTGAGGAAGAAGTCAGTAGACTACAAAGACTACTTGACCAATTCTCTCAAGAAGCAAGTCCATCTGACACCACCATACACCCACAGATGGCACCTTCACCTGAAGGTCTCCTAAACACTCAGCCAATCAAAACTTACAACCCACCAGCCTCTACTTCTGGCACTGCTTCTCAGGGACAGAACCCCTCTGAGCAAACAGCTGCTATCTTCCAGAAATCCCTACCTCTCATCACCCCAATGATCACAGATATTGTGATCAAAACCATGGATGAGAGGCTTCCCTCAATCATACAGCCCCTGATGGAGGAGATTGTGAGCACAAGGCTTTCTACTACTCAAACCCTTGCAACCAATGCAACCAAAAAGGGGGAGAGTCAGTTAGTGAAAGCAAAGGGGAAGAGCATACTGACAGAATAGGAGATTGAGAAGGAAGAGGAGGTTGTGAAGGAAACTGAGAAGGAAGAAGAGCATGTGAAGGGAGCTGACATTGATCAAGTGAGTGAAAGTCACAAAGACTTTCATATCACATATAAGAAGAGGAAGATTGAATGAAAAGAAAAAGAACTCCAAAAAGAACTCAAACTTGATGAGATGATCAAAAGGGCGGATGCTACACATATAAATCTATGGAGTCCATTATTGATCAACTATATAGACAAGGGTTCGATACTGCACAGCTTGACTCAGAGATTAGAAGACTTGAAGTTGAAGAAATTAACTCAAGATGGGCAAGTTATGATGTGTTAGAAAGAGAAAGACTGGAGATCATGATCAGATTCATTGCAAAGTATCTTGGGAGATCATTGATAGAGATTAAGTCATGGACCAGGGACAGTATCTTGGCAATAACCACCAAGATCTGTACGTCTGAAGCATACACTAAGGGATTAGTGATTGAAGCACTAAATGAAGCAGGTGCTGGGAACAGAAATGAACTAGCAAAACACTCCAAAGCCTCACTCACTACAAGAATGCTAGAACAACCTGCAAAACCTACCACTTCAAAATCATCACTACCACAACCCATTAAACCAACTCCTTTACCCTCAAAACCAACAGCCGATGATGCATCCAAGAAGAAGAAGAGAAGGATGTTGAGGCTAGAAGAAGAAGAAGAAGAGGATGATGAGGAAGAAGATAGGCTGCCTCTTTCCGCAGTCCTAACTTTGCCTAAAGCCAAATCTATGCCCATCACTCCCACCTCACAGATGGAAACAGTGAGAGTAAAGATTGAAGAAGAACAGCAGCAAAGGCTTCATGATGAGGAAATGCTGAAAAGCATAGACAAAACTTATGCTGCTTCTTCATCAATAATAAGTATGAAGAAAGAGGCTCTGAGATTGTACACCCTTGCCAACACATTTCAATATCAAAAGGAAAAGGTGAGGATATGGCCTGATCCTAGGGTGGCTCACAGAATTGTAAAGAAAGACATTCCTACGAGATACAAGGGCCAGGTAAAAAGGATCGTAGATGAAGAGATCACTGTTGTCCTTGTAGTATCACCCTGGGAAATTGTAGAAGACTTCAAGAAGGCTTATGAGACTAAACAGCCACCCCAAAAGATGTTAGAGAACAGAGTTATTAAAAAGGGGTTGGTCTACAAGAAGCTTGAAAACTTCAAACAAAATGAGCTCAGTCTGTTACTTGAGGGCAATCACCCAGATGAGTTTGCATACAGACAGATCACAACAGTTGAGCTCAAAAATGGCAAACAGGCCAAGTACATCTCAGAGCTGTATGGGCGTGAAGGATTGTTTGATGGTGAACCAGAGAATCTTACCATGGAAGAACAAATCATGTTTCTCAGAGCATACACCAGAGAATCCTACAGGCTTATACATGGGAAGTAAGTCTCATGGATGGGGGAACAGCTCAGTGTCCAATTCCCTAATACAGAGCTCCCATCCATACTTTGCCAACCAAATCATCAGAGACTTATTTCCAGGCCAGTGCTTATATGGGTCATCTTCTCAACTGATCAAGAAGGAAAAAGACCAACCATTTTGCCAACAATAAGTGGGACCTCAATAAAGTTAAAGGTTTTGGCTGCATTGGTTCAGGGGGAGTTTGTTGGACCAAAAGAATCAATGAGCCGGATCAGAAAAACCTTTAAGTCCCACAGACGTCACAACAACTACTGAAGTTCACAACAGCTGAAGATAACACCTGAAGACAAAGTCTGAAGACACAAGTGCTGAAGACAAAGTCTGAAGACAAGTACTAAAGACAAAGTCTGAAGACACAAGTGCTGAAGACCAAATATCAGATGTTGTCATAACAGCTGAAGATGACTTTTTCAGTAGTTGTGACGTTTTACTTTTCAGTAGTTGTATGTTTTATGTTTTATCTTTTCAGTAGTTTTGTAAAACGACTGAAGAGTTTGTTCTTCAGTCGTTGTAGTTTCAGTAGTTTTCTTTCAGTAGTTTCATGTTTTATACTTAGCACTCTGACATGTTCTCAGTAGTTTTGAACATTTCAGTAGTTTGTTAAGTGTTAGTTATTTTTGTACTAAATCTGCTAGTTATCACTATCCCGTGATTACAGCAGTGATTGCACTCTATATAAGGAGTGTCAACCTTATTGTAACATGGGAATGATTGAGCAATAATATTGGGCATTATTGAAACATTCCTTATCACAGAAATATATTCTCTCGTATTTGTTTACAAATATCAAACTTGAGATCGTTGTCTAATTCTTGATCTCATTCCGCTGCATTACTCTCTAATACATCAAACTTGAGATCGTTGATCTTGACATCTTTTAATCCCCTGTTTCATTTTTTAATATTATTAATGTATTGTATAGATATAAACCAAAATTGATTGAATTATTAGGATTACATTACTAAATTACTAAATATAGATGAAGATATTCCTTTTTTTACGGTATTATAATTCTACCCCCCTTAAAATAATTTCGTCCACGAAATTGGTAGGTACACATCGAAAGACGGTTATGACATAACATACACTGAGTGAATAAAATTAACAAGTGAATGGGATAACTCATAGCCATGTAGATGCAGAGACAGAACTAATCTGATAAACAGAAACATGTGATTAATAGTCTGATGATCAGAAGCTAATAACTGATATATTTATAGCGTAAAGCTATAACATATCAAATGAAAGAAAAAAAATATTAATAAAAACAAAGTACTAAGCTGTAAAAAGATTTGGATATTGAGAACGGATCGTATCTTCCATCTCCCATGTAGCTTCGCGTTTAGAATGGTTTGTCCATAATACTTTAACAAAAGGAATAGTCTTTTTCCTCATAATGCGCTCTTGTCGATCGAGGATAGCTTCTGGTTCTTCCTCAAATGATAAATGTTCACGAATCAGATGAAGCGGATAGTTCACCACATGAATTGGATGATAATTGTACCCCCTTAGAAGAGATACATGAAAGACATTATGCACATGTGATAACTGAGGTGGTAGTGCCAAATGGTAGGAGACTTCACCAACTCTTTCTAAAATCTCAAATGGCCCGATCAATCTAGGGCTGAGCTTTCCTTTGATGCCAAAACGACGTACGCCTCTGCAAGGTGAAACTCTTAGAAATACTTTATCACCAACCTTAAACTCCAAAGGTCGACGGTGTCGATCTGCATAACTTTTCTGTCTACTTTGAGCTTCCTTTAACTTTTCTCTAGCAATAGCAACTTTCTCATTCGTAATCTGGACTAACTCGGGTCCTTCAATGATTCTTTCACCGACCTCCTCCCAACAAATAGGTGCTCTACATTTACGACCATACAATAGCTCGAAAGGTGCCATGCCAATGCTAGCTTGCCAACTATAGTTGTAAGCAAACTCGACCAAACACAAGTACTCATCCCAGTTCCCAGCCCACTCTAAGGCACAAGCTCGAAGCATGTCCTCAAGTGTCTGAATAGTACGCTCCGACTGACTATCCGTCTGAGGATGAAACGCCATACTAAACCTCAACTTAGTACCCCATGCGGCTTGCAAACCCTTACAAAAGCGAGAAGTGAACCTCGGGTCTCGATCAGACACGATAGAGACCGGAGTGCCAAGAAGTCTAATAATCTCTTGTGTAAACACTTCAGATAGTTTGCTAACCGAGAATCCTTGCTGAATTGGAAGAAAATGAGCCGACTTTGACAATCTATCAACTACAACCCATATTGCATCATTCTTCTTGAATGTTCATGGCAACCCTATCACAAAATCCATGGAAATATCATCCCATTTCCATACAGGAATAGTAGTGGCTGAAGCAAACCACTAGCTCTCTGATGCTCAATCTTATCTTGCTGACAAGTAAGACATTTGCTAACGTACTTAGCCACGTCCTCTTTCATTCCGTTCCACCAGAAGTTCTGACGAAGATCCCGATACATCTTAGTAGATCCAGGGTGAATAGAGAATGACGAACTATGAGCTTTGGCTAATAAAGATTCTCGAAGAGCAGAATCATTTGGAACACAAAACGCTTACCGCACCAAATTACTCCACATTTATCTACTCTGAATTCTGACTGTTTCCCATCCTTCACATTCTGTAAGATTGCCCAAAGTTCACCATCGTCTTTTTGTGCGTCCTTAATCCGAGATACTAGATCCGGCTCAATCTGGAATCTAGCGAGATACCCATCAGTCTTGCCAATATAAAGACCAACACCCAATCTATCAAGATCTGTAATAATATGAGGTTGTAGCTGTAAGGAGGCCACCGTTCCCGAGCTCTTCCGGCTAAGAGCATCGGCTACCACATTAGCCTTTCCTGGATGATATTGAATGTTGGCATCATAATCTTTCAATAGTTCTAACCATCTCCTCTGTCTCATATTAAGTTCCTTTTGTGTGAAAATATATTTCAAGCTCTTGTGATCAGTAAAAATATCACAAGTCTCTCCGTAAAGATAGTGACGCCATATCTTCAATGCAAAAATAACAGCAGCAAGTTCAAGGTCATGCGTAGGGTAATTAACCTCATACGGTTTCAACTGTCGTGAAGCATAGGCAATGAGCTTACCATGTTGCATTAACACACATCCGAGTCCCTTTTTAGAGGCATCGCTATAAATCTGATATCCACCCGTGCCTGATGGAAGTGTGAGAATCGGAGCAGACACTAATCTTTTCTTGAGCTCTTCAAAACTTTTCTCCCGTTCATCGTTCCAAGAGTACTTAACCCCTTTCCTCAACAATTGTGTGAGGGGTAAAGCTATGACAGAAAAACCTTCGACAAATCTGCAATAGTAGCCAACAAGGCCAAGAAAACTACGGACTTTTGTGGCTGAGGTAGGTCTAGGCCACTTAGTGATCGCTTCTATCTTAGCAGGATCCATCATAATACTGTCCGCAGAAACAACATGACCCAAAAAGGCTACTTGACTCAGCCAAAATTCGCACTTCGAAAATTTAGCATAAAGCTTCTTTTCACGTAGGGTTTCGAGTACGATACGAAGATGATTCTCATGCTCCTCCTTACTTTTAGAATAAATTAAGATGTCTTCAATAAAGACAATGACGAACTTATCAAGGAACTTGCGAAAAACTCGGTTCATTAGGTCCATGAATACGGCTGGAGCATTAGTTAACCCGTTCCAAGAGTACTTAACCCCTTTCCTCAACAATTGTGTTAGGGGTAAAGCTATGACAGAAAAACCTTCGACAAATCTGCGATAGTAGCCAGCAAGGCCAAGAAAACTACGGACTTTTGTGGCTGAGGTAGGTCTAGGCCACTTAGTGATCGCTTCTATCTTAGCAGAATCCATCATAATACCTTCCGCAGAAACAACATGACCCAGAAAGGCTACTTGACTCAGCCAAAATTCGCACTTCGAAAATTTAGCATAGAGCTTCTTTTCACGTAGGGTTTCGAGTACGATACGAAGATGATTCTCATGCTCCACCTTACTTTTAGAATAAATTAAGATGTCGTCAATAAAGACAATGACGAACTTATCAAGGAACTTGCGAAAAACTCGGTTCATTAGGTCCATGAATATGGCTGGAGCATTAGTTAACCCGAACGGCATAACTAGGAACTCATAGTGACCATACCGAGTACGAAAAGCAGATTTTGGGACGTCAGAATCCTTGATCTTTAGCTGATGGTAACCGGACCTCAAATCGATTTTAGAGAAACACTTTGCGCCCTGAAGCTGATCAAATAAATCATCAATACGAGGCAGAGGGTAACGATTAAGGATAGTGATCTTGTTGAGTTCCCTGTAGTCAATGCAGAGTCTCATAGAACCATCTTTCTTCTTTACGAATAAGACCGGTGCACCCCAAGGCGAGACACTTGGTCTAATAAATCCTAAATCTAGTAACTCATGTAACTGCTCCTTTAACTCTTTAAGGTCCATAGGTGCCATACGATACGGTGCCTTAGAAATCGTCTCAGCACCAGGAATAAGATCAATAGTGAATTCTACCTCGCGATCTGGTGGAAGTCCGGGTAACTCCTTAGGAAACACGTCAGGAAAATCACGTACAGTAGGATAATCAGATATGTTCGGCTCATCAGAAGATGTAGCTTTCACTGAAGCTAGGAATCCCACGCAACCGTGCGATAAGAACTTCTGATCCTTAAGTGCAGAGATGATTTTCAACGATTTCCGAGGCTGAGTCCCTTGATAAACGAGTTCAGGGCATTGAGGATTTCCAAATAAAACACGACGAGTCTGGCATTCAATAGTAACATGATGTCGAGTTAACCAGTCCATACCAAGTATGACATCAAAGTCACTCATTTGCATGGGAAACAAATCAGCTTTAGGAATAATAGACTCGATTCTGATCGGACAATCTCTATAAACATGCATGATGATAGTCGAATCTCCTAATGGAGTAGTAATAGCCAAAGCGTGCTCTAAAGCAGTCGGTGCAGTCATCAAGTACTTAGCAAACAAAAGAGATACGACAGAATGCGTAGCGCCCGTATCAAATAAGACATAAATATCCCGCTTCCCTATGCAAAGGGTACCGGAGACTATACCTGGGGCGTTTACTATCAGTATCAGATAAGACATATATATAATACTTCCCTAACTAAAGGGGTCAGAATTATACCTGGTGCGTTAGCTGCTTCATTTGCGGTGAGTGCAAAGACTCGTCCTCCAGCTGCAGGCTTAGCCTGATTCCCTCCCGCATCAGTACGAGGGTCACACTGAGGGCAATCTCTAATCATGTGTCCTGCACGCCCGCATCTAAAACATAATCCTCCAGCCAGACGACAAGCTCCCTTATGAAGTTTCCCGCAGGTGTTACACTGAGGGGTGGCATTCTGATCCTGATTAGGTTGATGCTGATTCAGTAGTTGAGCACGAGTAGAGGCTTGTTGAGTCTGGTTACGAGCTGGTTTCTGGTTCTGGTTTCGGTTCTTCCATGGTCGGGAGTTATTGTTGTTGTTGCGATCAAAAGGTTTCGATGGTCTCGCGGTGATGAAGACTGATTCTTATTCGTATGAGAGGATGACTGATCATGATCATTCTCCCTAGGCCGCTTACGGTTATCATCATATGACTTCTTTCCATTCTTTTTATCATTATATAAGTTTTTAACTGCATCAACCACTTCATTTATATCTCTAAACCGATGATTCAGTATAAACTTTCGATCTCTTTCACATATAGCCCACTGAAAATTTTCTGTCTGCTCATGCGGTGGACCGGCAGATGCCCCAAGAAAACTCACTAACCGAGTAAATCGTGTCATTAATTCTGTTATGTGCTCATCATCCCTCTGTCTAATATTAGCATACTGTCTACGATACTCAGTGCGGTCAGCAGCGGTGAAGTACTCCTCATAAAATAATCCTCGGAATTCATCCCAAGGAAGTGTAGCTGCATAATCATTTCCTCCTCTAGCTTGTTTCACAGTCGTCCACCATCTATGGGCATCATCCTCTAACTTGTATGTTGCCAGCCTTACTTTGTATACGTCCTCAACGCCAAGTACCTCAAACAATTTCTCAATATGACTGATCCAGTATTGCACCTCGACCGGATCACTAGAAGTACTATAAGATTTAGGCCTTTGCTTCTGAAAACGTTCCAACCAAACATGAATACCATCACGGGGTGGTGGTATATCACCAACGGGAGGTGCTCCTGTATGGTTTCCACCAGGTGGAGTGATTGTGGCGTTTCCGGCAAGTGCTGCGCCAGTAGCGTTACCGGCAGGTGGTGCGCCAGTGGCGTTACCGGCAGGTGGAGCTCCGGTGACATTACCAGCGGGTGGTGTTCCAGAAGCATTTCCAGCAGGCGGTGCTCCTTGGTTTACAACCATATTAGCCTGCTGCATTTGTTGGAAAACAGTTTGGGCAGTCTGAGCCATCATGTTAGGAAGCATCCCCGAGATAGCAGTGTTGACAGCATTAGCAACCAATGCTTCCAAGTTTGCATCAGAAGAGGGACCATTCGAGTTATTGCGGTTGTTCACACGTCTTTTAGGAGCCATCTGAAATGAAGATATAAGTGTGAGCACCAGAATAAAGATTGGCAAAAGATTAGATCCTAACCGATGTCTACCCATTATCTCACAAGTTTAATTATTAACGTTCAAGTTTTCTACAGGAAAGAGCCTTTGCTCTGATACCATAATTGTAACACCCCAACCCCGAAAGGCTGACGTGTCACTATTACAGATATCAAATTGAAAACCAAATCCATGATATTAAATAAGCAGTCAGAAGAAATAAATTCAAACAACCAAATAATCCGAAAGAACCTAATTAAGGTGTTTATTACATCAATTAAAGCAAAAGATAATCTTGATCTTCATTTCACTCTTCACTGATTTCCCGGATTACCCTGATTACCTACAAATAAATAAGAAAACACCACAAAAGAAAATGCGGCTGAGCCAAAAGTTGCTCAGTAACGGAAAGAACAATAGTAACGACTTTAAGCATATAATACTGATATCTGATACTGAACTGATCATATGATACGGAAACTGAAATCTGGTTCTAAACATATAATACAGATACTGAACTGAACATGTGATACTAAAACTAAACTGATCTACACGACGAGTATATGCAAATAAAATAAGTCGTGTAATATAAGAAGTACCCAGAGCCGAAACTGAACTGATAAGTACATAGCTAGCTAGACTTTGCACTACTGAGATGGTGTGTGGGGCGTACACACATGACTCCATCCCCCGGAACTGAATAGATCTGAACTGAACTAGGATCGATCCATCCGCCTCCTAAATAAATGTGGGCAAAGTACTACATGAGTACTAACGTGTTAACGGAGACGCCGTGAGCTTTTATAAACACCGTCTCGAAAAGTGTCATGTCATTGACGCCACAATGACATGTCAGACAAGCTCAGGTAACAGAGTGCTAAATCAAAGGGTAGTATAACTACCAACGTATTCAATAAATTATTTACAGGAACATGCAATAATGAGCACAATTTATAAAATATATATTGCATGCTACAAGTCTCAACAATTCAAACTAATAAGTCAAACGGGTTCAGAGCGGAACTAGATAAATAATACTAGACGACTAGTAAAGGCTAAACGAGTCATATTAACGGAACAAGGTGTCAAAAATCCGTACTACAAAGTAACGGAAAATAAGATTTATACTAAGATAGAAAGAACCAAGAATCCGTACCTTATCCAAAATGCACAAGCGATAACGCCGATGTCGTCTTCAAGTTATAATAGGTCCTACACTATAAATAACTTGGAATTATGTTTAGGAATGTAATTTTCTTTGTGATGACCTGTTGGTTATCCGGCGACCACCTTATTTTAAAATCTTACGGTAGTCGTAAATTTTATTTTGTACATATATCATATTTTGCTCATCTTATAATACTCTTTAATAACACCTAATTTTGTTTGCTTAAGTGGATTTTTAAATCAATATCAGGGAGTTATGTAATATATTTAGTTGTAATAAATGCATATAAAAAAAACTTGATAAAGCCACATTGATTAAATCACTAACTATACGTACAATTTTATGATAATAGCTAGAATATATTTGTTACTATTTTCCTTCCTAGTTCAAGCTTATTTATTTTTTTTTCTTTTTCTTGAGTTTGAGTGTGCACCTGATATGGGTCATTGGCAGCCCATGATTCATCTTATTGGGTTTTCTTTTTCTTTTTTTCTTTTTACTTCTCTTAACCTATAAGTTTAACAATTTGGTTTATTATTTGACCAGGCTCTCATGAACTGTGGAGCAGGTTAGTCACATTCTGAAGACCACAACAATAATTAGAACACCGAAGGTTTTCAGAGGTTGAAATGGGCAAATGAGATTTTGATTTTTAGTCATTTGTAGGTACCTTATACTAGTAGAATTATAAAGGTGAACATATTTGTGTGACATCGATTTTTTTTATAAACTAAGTACTTATTGGCAAAAGAAAGCCCAGTCCTTCAAGGACCATTGAAGTTAACTCGGACACGAAAGGTTTAAACAAAACAGAAACGAAACAAGCGACTAACGAAAAAGAATTCTCATTATATAGACATGATCTTTGAATTTAAAGTCGCCGGAACCAACGAAATAATTCACGAACGTATAAGACAGACTCATGTAGCAAAACACCTACTAAAACGGGTCGGATCGGTACCTTATTTGCCAAGAGACGATCCGATTCGGTGATAGGGAGCTTTAGGATTATTGAACCAAACCAATTTAATAGTGAAGGCAGAAGCGATGATGATGACGATGGTTGTGCACGTTTCAGACACAAGTTAAAATCCTTTAGAAAACTGAATTCAACATTAAGCATATGCTAACTTCGGTACCTGATTTAGGACTCCAGAAGCCGGGCAAATCGAAGCTATTTGGCCGATGAACACTTGCAAACGCAGCCGATACAGTAGCGTACGGTGATGTTTCACAACAGGTTGAGCCGTCGCCCCTAAATCGAGAGAGGAAACCAAGGGCGATTGCGAGTCGATAAGGACTGGTGACGTTCGAGCGAGAGATTGAAGGCTATATAACAGCCGATTTTGATCACGATGGAGTTTGGGATCAACATCCGTAAATCTCTCGGAAGTTTGTTGAAGGATATTAGTTGATTTGAAACCGTTTCGATCGAATAGATTAATTCAATTTGAAATGGAACTTGAGTAACAAATGGGTCGGTGGAATCCGTACACCTACATGTGGCTGTGGTTAATTTCTTTTAATCCCCTGTTTCATTTATTATTATTATTAATGTATTGTAAACCAAAATTGATTGAATTATTAACATTACATTACTAAATTACTAAATATAGATTAAGATATTCCTTTTTTTACGGTATTATACTCTTGCTAATTGTTTCGATAGAAAGAATTAATTTCTGCAATTCTTCAGCAACCTCTCCTTTGTGCGCAAGAAACCTCACCCATGAATATCTGGAGAAATCATTTGTACAACAAGACAAAATGAATTTTTAGCAATATATTTAACGCTAGTTGGGCCAAACAAATCAGTATGTAACAACTCGAGAGGACTAGATATGCTATTTAGAAGTTTGGGCTTATGTGGTTTCTTGTGTTGTTTGCCCTTGGCACAAGCCATACATTTTTCGTTAACAGAAAAATCTTTTGAAGGGAGTCTTCTAACGATATTTTGTATTTACTAATTTGTTTATTATTTTAAAATTAACATGGCCTAATCGACGATGTCATAAAATAGACTCAAAGGTTGAAGCTTTAGAAAGAAGACAAGTTGCAGTAGACTCTGACTCGCTGGAGTTCATATCAAGAAGATATGTGTCATGTTTTCTTGGAGCACACATAAGAATCAAATCATCTGAAATATCAATCTCTGATTTTAAAAATAGACATTCATCCAATTTAAACAGGAGTGGAATGTCTTTATCGCAGATTTGAGAAACACTCAGAAGATTAAATGCCAGCTCAGGAACATAGTTGACTTTTTCCAAGGTTAAAGAACCATTGGTAACTTCTCCTTGCCCAATCATCTTTCCACCCTTTTTGTCACCAGCAAAAGCAACATATCCTCCATCAATAATCCGATAATTGGTCAGCAAGTCTTTCAGCCCTGTCATATGTTTAGAGCAACCACTGTCTACATGCCACAAGCTGTTTACAATCTTAGTGGATGACTCCTGAAATGAATTAATGAACCAGTCAACCAGGTGTAATAGGAACCCAAGATTGAACAACTTTATCTTTAGATGAAACAAATTTTTTACAAAAGAAATTATTAACCAATTTTGTTAATTTATTTCCAAAGCAATTCCTATTTAGATGACCATGAAGCAATGTAGGACAATTCTTGACAAGATGGTCCTCTTGACCACACCTGAAACAAAGAGGTTTGTGTCTAGGTCTGTGATGTGATGGGGTAAGAATATGATCAATGATAATTTCCTCATCACATTCAGATATACTAGAATCAATATCACTAAATGTCTCATACATGCCACGAGGTCGAAGTTTATTTGAACAATAATTATTATTTACAAAAATAGATGAATGATCGTCCGACGTACCAGTAGAACTAGTTCCACTGGTACTGGTTTCAGATGAAGAGGTAATTCTTTCATCAGATGAAGACATATTTGATGGAGTGAAAGATGGAATGGGATGAGAAAAGAACTTTTCAAAACAATTAGTTTTAATTTGCTCAGTTGATTTTGTAGAAAGATTAGTTGCATCATAATCATCACCAGAACAAAAGACATCACCACAATGAACTGAATTAAAAGATGAAATAGAACCGTCATGAGAACATGAGACAACAAAGTCTGTTACAGGAGAACTAAAAACAAAAACAGAATTTAAACTAGACTTGTGATCTAAAACTGACTGCTGACAATCAGGTGTACTAATACTAGTGCATCCAAGCCCACTAGTTGGTCCATAGTCGTAGTTTTCACGAATGTGCTTAGAGTTAACACCCTCTAAACCTGCAGACATACTGTCGGTATCTGTTTTGATTAAATCATTAGAAGGATGAGGAACATGCATAGGAGAATAGCAGTATGTACGATTATGCTAGTATACAAGTTATACTGTGCTATTATCATGTTTTATACAAAATTAAAGTACTATTATATAATTCACAAAATTACTTCGAAAATATTCATTGTCCTAGTATAAAAGAACAATGTTAACTGTATAATAGCACTATCACTTTCAATAAAACATTATAATAACACAATGTAATTTGTATATTAGCACAATGTAAATTTTATACAATAAGAATATTTATTTTTTGAAAACCATTCTATATCAAAACAATATATGATATAATTATGCTATCATACAATTATACTGTGCTATTATCTTGTTTTATGGAAAGTAAAGGTGCTGATATGCATATAAAGTTATTTCATATAACTTACATTGTTATATTTAACAACACATTGTAAATTGTATATAGCATTCTCACTTTTAATAAAACACGTTAATAACACATTGTAATTTATATAAGAAAAATGTTTGAATACAAAAGTTTCTAAAACTAATATGTGTAATAAGTAATCTCAACCATTAATATCTTTAATCAACGTTTAAGATCAAATTGTTGAAAAAAATTTGTTACATGTGTATTTTAAAATAACCACTTTTGCTGACTTTTTTCAAGTTCCCCCCTTTTTTAAACGTTTGTAACTTTTATGTACGACATTATTTTTATTATAAAAATTACAACATAAAAACTAACGTTTTTTTATTTTTAAAACGAGCACAATATTGTTATATAAACAAGTAATTTTTTTTATGTATTTAAACTCATGTCTCCTCATTGTGCCTTTAATGGATTTCATTGTTTCTTTTTGTTAGTTATTGTGTTTTTCTGAATAATATTTTGTTTTTCTAAATTGGTGAATGTTAAAAAAATATAATGGTAAATAACATTATTGTTTATCTCTAATATGTAAACCACAATAATAAATTAGCGACTAATTAATCTAATACATTAAAAACAATAATAAAATAACACAATGTCCCATTATGTTTTTTATCATCATTGTGTTATCTTGAACACAATGAGTTTTGAAAAATACATTAGGGAAATAATATAATTGTGTACTTTTAATTATAAAACAGAATAATAGATAACAAAAAGTTTATATAATCTATTAAATAATAATAATAATAATAATAATAATAATAATAATAATAATAATAATAATAATAATAATAATAATAATAATAATAATATTATTATTATTATTATTATTATTATTAATATTATATTATTATTATTATTATTATTATTATTATTATTATTATTATTATTATTATTATTATTATTTATAATAATAACAACACATTATGTTATCTTCAATACTAAAACTTTTGAAAAATACATTGATGAAAGTATATTATTATGTATTTCTATTGTATAATATAATGATTGATAACAAGTTTATATGATCTATAAAAATAATAACAAAAATAACACAAAATGATATAAAGCGTAAAACACAATGATGAATACATATAACATATATTGTAAACTAGCTTTAGTAAACTCGTGTGTTGCACGTGTTGAATAAAATAAAAAATTTAATTTCATAAAATTTATTAATTATAAAATTATATTCTAAGATATGATATGACTAAAATTATGTATCAGAAATAACTATAAGTAATAAAACAGTGATATCAACATTTTAAAATTTTGTTTTTAATATTTTTTCAAAAAAATAAACATTTTGTTCTAAAACAAACCGTATAAAAATGCCATTGTTAAAATTTTTCTTATTTTAACTCCCAAATTTAGTTACTTTTCATTTAAAAATTAATATTTTTTTATAAATACCAATTTTAAAATATTTCGTATTTTCAAAAAGTTTTATGCTTTAGAAAAATTTATTATTTTATAAAAATTACTATTTTCATAAATAACATTAATAAATAGATCTCTTTTTTAATTTATTAAATCTAAAAAAATGTTAAATAATATTATTCTTGATTAAGGTAATTATCTAATATGAGAGAGAGGCGGAAAAATTTTGGTGAAAATACTTGTGGTATTGACAAGTGTTATCCAAAGATACTTTTTATTAGAGTAGTAAGATAAGATAAGATAAGATAAGATTATACGACACAATGTACTAATATTTGACACCATTAATGTATAAGACACATGAGCTGACGTATTTGACCAATAACCAAAATGTCATCCTCTTTACAACAATAGAAATACACGTGACAATCACACAATCCTTTGTATACTTTTTAAATTAAACATTTTTTACTATAACCCTACCTTTTATATAATAGCATATTTATTTTTAACAAAACATCATAATAGCACACTGTAAAGTGTATCACGACACATATGTAGCACATTGTTGTGCACCTTTGTTAAACAATTATTAGTGTAACAAATGGTAGAATAGTATAAAAAGGTATTACATATATATTAAAGACAAACAAATTCTTTATTTTATTAAAATAATAAATATATAAATTTTATTTTAGTTTATAAAAAATGGTAGAATAGTATTTAATGCAAGCCGTTAGCACAATAGATACTGGGTATGACAGTAATACCCTTTTTGTCTAATTATTACATGATCCAAGTATTGAAAAAAGAGTGTATTTATAATTTTTAGATAAATAAAGATTTGTATATGATATCAATCGTTTATATTATTTTATACATTTGACATAAAAACCTGCTTTGTAAAATAACTTCCCAATATATATTATATATGAATTAGGTTAAGGTTTATCCAATTTCAAGGGATATCGCTTTTACAAGTCATTACTTTTTGGATAAGGTATTTAAATAAAACACGTTAAAGGCCAAGGTACCATGCTTTTGTTTGTGTTTAAAGTCCACCCTACCTTTTGCTACTTTCATTTATTTGTGGAAACTCATTGTATTAAATATAATTTAAAGAACTTTTGTTACCTAGCAAACAAAAAAGAAACAATATTTTATCATGTATGGTGTTTTTGCTAACGTTAGAGAAAAGCCGCCGTGCTAAGGCATAATTATTTTTCGTCCAAGGTAGTTTGGCAAATCGTTTTAAGTTAAAATTTAAAAATCATGTGCTTAAGAATGTCTAATTTCATCTGACATATGCTTTTGAACAATGTCTGTCATTTAATTAAATCAATAGAATTATTACTACTGAAGTGTTGGATAAAAATATTAGTCAAATGTAAGCTTTTAAATGAACCGAACGTTCAATAAACAGTTAGTGAATGATGTGGTCCACATTATACATAAAAATCATATAAAAGCACATCAATTATTCCTCAATATCTCCTTTAAAATGATGAATATGTACTTAAAAATGTTAAATTGTGTTTTCAGGTGTTTAAAAGGGCAAAATGGATAAAAGAAATATATTTGACAAGAAATTGAAGTAATCCGAGCTTTGGAGTCCAAGCATGGGGTCGTGGCTCATTAGCACGCCCTCATGCCTTGCCTGAAACACACCCCCGTGTTAAATTGACACACCCCCGTGTTTGGACATCTGACAGGACAAAAAGTACTGTCCCCTAAAAGCAAGCACGAGGCCGTGCCCCACCCCCAACACGGGGCCGTGCCCCATCAAGCACGCAGTCGTGCCCGACACAACCTGCACGTACGAGCTGACCAACTTTCGTAAGCATTGTACTATCAAGGGGTCGTGCCTTTTTGGCACGAGGCCGTGATTAAATACTCCAGAAAGCCTATAAATAGAGGCCTAAGTTTACCATTTTGGAAAGCTTTGGTGGGAGAGTTACTCTGCAGAATTCTCTCGGGAATCAAGTCTTCAAGACCATTTGGAGGCTCGAGAGGTGCATACAACACTTGGAAGAAGCTCGGGATTGTCTAAACGTCATCCATTGTGGATCACCGGTTTGATTGTTCCATTTCACTGATGATTTCATATCTATCTTCTATGTTATTTGTTATTATGTTCAAGCTCATTATGAACTAAACTCTTATTATCATCTTAATTGGATGAAACTTATATAACTTGTGATGAACTAATGGTGCGATATATATTATGTTAATGTTATGGTGGATTTGGGAAAACTTTTGATGGGTAGCATCTACATTTGAACGGGAAGTTATAACTTTATGGTTTGTGATTGTGATTGTCATACACGGTTGAAAAACGTAAGATCAACTTTCATTCGCGAAACTGGTCTTCATAATAAATGTTGATGCATGTATGTCCCTAGATCATGAGCTGTAATGTAATAAATCTTGTCTGTCTGATTATGATGTAATTGTATCGATTAATGAAATGATATAAATTGTTTGTTACTTGTGATGTTTAATATTTCATTAATGAGTCGTGATTGAATTGATTGGGTTTATGAATGTTTGAATGAGTGCACATTATGTTATATTAAATAAAACATTCAAACTTAACTTAATGAAGTTCTCATGCGAATGGCCCATGCGAATGGACCACACGCATGAATAACTTCATACGATTGACTAAATCGCACGACTGAACCAGGAGACTGGATCAGTCGTATGATTGACACATAAGATTGACTCAATCGCACGACTGAACACTCAGTCGTGCGGATGATTCAACCGCATGGTTCAATCGCACGACTGAACCATACTTATGGCCCAGTCGCACGATTGAACAATACTAACCTATAAATAGACCCAATTCGTGGGAAAACGAAAGCATTCATCCCATTACGATTCCAGACGTACCCTAGCCGTCCAGAAGCCTCCCAAATCGTTCTCCAAGTTCATAGAACACATCAGATCGGTTCCTAATCGATTTCTGACGTTGATTTCAATTCTTGATTGATTCATCGTGTGTTCTCACTGATTGGATCGCCAATCAAATAGGATTCCGCACTATTTGAGTTGGTTTAACACGCAATCACTCGGTATTTCGTTCAAATACCAGGTCCTAACAAGTGGTATCAGAGCATTGGCTCTTGATTTCGTGTTGATTCAATCAAGATTGCATAAAAGTTTGTGTTTTTGCACGAAAAACGCAATCTTTAGCATCAAAAGTGATCTTGGACGTTCCCTGCTCATTGAAGTTCAGTTTCTACGGACTTAGACGATTTGGACTTGCGAAATTTCGAATTTTTACGGCTGAAACCCGTCAAACCTAGAAATTTTCGCAAAACAGCAGCTTCAGTCGCACGAGTGACCCATTCGCACGACTGGACTCATTCGCAGTGCTCATTCGCACGACTGGACCTAGTCGCACCCTCATTCGGCCGACTGAACCGTTCGTTCGCATAGCTCATACGCACCAGATTCATTCCCACGACTGAACCATTCGCCCTGTTCAGTCGCACGGTTGAACCAATCGCAGAGTTCATACGCACGATAAGACCATTCGCATCCTTCAGTCGCATCAGTTAAAGTTGATTTGATTAGATTCTAAGTTTATTAACCATGGAAGATCAGATGTTAGCCTTTACTGCTGGGAAGGACTCAAGAATTCAGAACCTGCTGTTGCTTGAGAGTGAGGTGGGTAATCACAATAAACCACCAAAGCTTTTGACTTTAGATGAGTTTCCCCACTGGAAACAACGTTTTGAGATCTACCTCAATGGAGTAGATCCTAATCTGTGGGAAGCTATCGAGGTTGGGTATAGTACACCGGTGGGAGCAGATGGAGTAAAATTAACGTTAAGTGGGATGACTGACGCACAGAAAGTAAAGTATAATGCAGAGAAAAGGGTTTATGCGTTGATAACTCAGTCGATCCCCAAAGACATATTCCACCAGTACTCAGAGAACAAGCAGTCCAAGAAACTGTGGGATGAGCTAGAGAAAAGATATGATGGGAATGCATCATTAAAGGCAATCAAGGCAAAGGAGTTAAAGAAGGAATTCGATAACTTCTCATCGATTGGTAACGAGAGTTTAGATGAAGTCATAGACAGATTCTACCACTTAATGAGCGAGTTGCATACACATGGAGTGGAAACGACTATGGAAGAGAAAGTAAGCAACTTTGCAGATGGATTGCCTGATAAGTGGGCTTCATTCGTGTCTAATCTTAGACAGAATGGAATGCTTTTAAAGCTGGATATAAATGACTTCATTCTCAAGCTGCGTGAAGAAGCACTAAGGATGAAGTATAGAGCACAGAAGTCTTCGTATACACAAAACCCAGCTTTATACAATGCCACGCCACAAGCTAAGACATCTGGAGCTCCTCTCCAGACAGCATTTGTGTCTAGCTCGTCAGGTCCTTCACATGCTTCTCCTTCTGGATCAGACACGTCAGGGTCGTCATGTACCCACTATATTGGATCAGAAGCAAATGCTACCAAATTGAAGACCGAGAACCTCGGAAATGTGACCGTAGAAGTAGCACGAGAGCATATGGATCTTCTAGCCGCAATAGTTCATTCATATGATGGACTTGTGGCTGGGAAGATTGGAAACTGTCATCTGGCAGATGAAGACTACGAGCAGGTAGATGAAATGGAGCTTGAAAGAATGGATATAATGTGGGCCTTAGCTAGCGCTGTCCGAAGGGCGAAGAAGTTTGTTAAGAAGACAGGACAAAATTTGATAGCTACTAAGGATACCACATTTGGCTTTGACAAGAGCAAAGTGACCTGCTTTAACTGTGGAGAGAAAGGGCACTTTAAGAGGGAATGTGTCAAGCCAAAGAAGACGGGTAATGGGAACCCGTTCTCATCCTTTACTCGCCAAGACAAGCAAGCCTCTAGTTCTACTTCATCAAACAAGGACCCAAAAGCCTTGACTGCTCATGATGATGAAGGACAGGACTGGAGCTTTAGATTTGTCTCACCAGAATCTAACATTGCCAGTGTTGAAGATATTGATGATGATTCTGCGAGTGAAGGTGATTTAGCAGTTGAAATAGCGATGTCACACAGTGAAGAAACAACTGCAGCTGAGGTCAGTTACATACCAAAGGAGGAGACTTCCACGTCAGAAACAGAATAGTCAGAATCACCAGAACCAGAGACGTCTGATGCTGCGTTGATGGCTAACTCTTTTGAAACAACACAGGTAAGTACAACTGACCAAATGTTTAATAATCATGCTTGTTCTAATTGTGATATGTTTAGGAATAGCATTGATGAAAAATTTGCTAGGTTATTAGATCACAATGATAACTTAGTAAAGGATTTACAACTATGCACTGAGGCCAATAGAGTTCTAAAACAAAATGAGCATAGTTATAAAGAAAAGATAGACCTATTGACTAAACAACTTAGGGAAACCGAAGTAGTTGCCTTTAATCAAGCAAATGACATTAGGTACTATCTAAACTCCCTAGAGGACACTAAGAAACAAAAGGCAGTTCTAGAAGTAGAAGTTAATTTCTTAAAACAGAAACTGCATAGTTGGACTAGTTCTTCACACATAGTTCAACACTTAGTGAGAGAAAGGAATAATGGGGAGGGATTAGGGTACAAAGTGGTTCCACCACCACCTGAGACCTTGATGAACACCAAGTCTAAACCAGTAAACAACAACCCAATCAAGGATCATGTGGTGACCACTCCTCTTGTTACTGATCCAGACACATCATGTTCATCTACTGAATCTGGACAGAAACAAAAGGAGGCCACTTCAAAGGCAAAGGGTAAATTGCCTTGTGTTAATCTGGAAAATGAATTTGAACAAGTTAACTTAAAGTCAGGGTCAAACAGAGTCAAATCAGAACCCAAAAAGACTTCAGTCGTTAATTTTTCACATGCTACAAGTCAAAAACCAGTTAACAAAAGGGTGGAACAAGTTAAACAGGTTAAGACAGTTAAATTTGTTAAACCAGAGAAAACATCAAACATGCAAGAGTCAAAACCTAAAGTGATTGATGTTACTAAAGTGTCACGCATTTCTCCACAAAGAAAGTCTACTTATAAAGTTGATAGCAGATTGTGCTACAACTGTGGAGAATGTGGACATATTGCTTCCTATTGTCCTTTCTATCAGACACCTAGGAAGAAGATTGATCTTCAGGACTCTAGACCTAGATCTTCTAAGCGAAGTTCTCTAACTCCACCTAGAAGATCTAGTGAACCTAAAGTCCAACCTGTAAGCCAGACGACTGTTTATCATAAACAGGCATTGCACAAATCTAGCTTATGGAAAGAGAAGTCATCCTGTGTGTCTGATACTGATGACAAGAAGGAATCCGAGTTACCCTCACCTTCTAAAGGTCAATGGGTAGAGTTTATGATGTGTGATGCCTCTGGGAAACCCAAGACAGTAAAGGCTTGGGTTCCTAACCTAAACTAATACATTTACTTGATATGTGCAGGGTGTTCGGTATAGCGCTGAGACTAACACGTGGATTATAGACAGCGGAGCATCCAGGCACATGACAGGAAATAGAGCCCTTTTATCAAATGTCAAACAAATAAAAGGAGGGCATGTTTCCTTTGCAGGAAACAAGGGAGGATACATCACAGCACAGGGAGAAGTGGGAAATCAGAAAGTTAAGTTTGATAAGGTGAACTATGTTCAACAACTTCAGAATAACTTGCTTTCTGTTTCCCAAATCTGCGATAAAGGATTTAAAGTCATCTTCGACAACAAGAAGTGTTACGTGCTGAAGAAAGACTATATGATTCCAGAGGACCAAGTTCTGATGACTGCTTCAAGATATAAGGACCTATATGTCTTGGATCTGTCAACAGCTGCTCCAACGGATCATGAGGTGCAGTGCTTTCTATCTAAAGCTACTGAGAAGGACTCAATCTCCTGGCATAGGAGAATGGGACACATTAGTCAAAGGAAGATGAATCACTTGATTCAGAAGGACTTAGTGAGAGGAGTAAATGTCAAGAACTTCCAACTTCCTGACTTTTGTGTAGCTTGCAAGAAAGGCAAACAGACAAAGAAGTCTCATAAGGAAAAGAAAGTTCATTCAATAGAACTTCCTCTTGAACTTCTTCACATGGATCTGTTTGGTCCAGTTAGTACAAGGAGCATTGCAGGCGATCTGTACTGTTTTGTGGTCACTGATGACTACTCAAGGTTCACTTGGGTAATGTTTCTGAAATCCAAATCAGAAACATTTGAGTCATTCAAGGAATTAGTCACCACTCTGGAATCTCTCTACAAGCTAAAGGTTAGACAAGTACGCTCAGACAACGGGACCGAATTCAAGAATCAATGGATGGAGGCATACTGCAAGGAAAAGGGAATTGTTCATCAATTCACTTCAGCATACACGCCTCAGATGAATGGTGTTGCTGAGAGGAAAAATAGAAGCTTGATAGAGACTGCACGGACTATGCTGGCTGACTCGAAACTGCCTATCCAATTCTGGAATGAGGCAGTAGCAAATGCATGTTATACACTGAATCGAGTCCTAATAGTCAAGCGCCACGGAAAGACATGTTATGAGCTACTACAAAGACGCAAACCGAATTTGGAGTATCTTGAACCCTTTGGCGCGCCGTGTACACTTCTGAAGAAGACACAAGAAGGAAAATTCAGCGAGAAGGCAGATGAAGGAATCTTTCTAGGATACAACATACCGAATAAGCGAGTTTACAATAACTCAACGGGTCTTGTAGAAGTGTGGTGTAATGTCGACGTTCAGAGATATACCACACCTCCTACACGCAAAGGACCTGCCTACTTCTTCGATTATGATGGATTCTTCAAATCCTTCAACATACCTCTCTCTCCCTGGATGATGAGCTAGCTACTAGGATGATGTATGATATTCTGAATACACCATCTAGCACACAGGGAGAATCATCTACTCAGTCAGGGGGAGTAGTCGACGACAGTGACTCCTCCTCTGAAGATGAAGCTGAAGCAGAAGACCAGAACAGTCAGGAGGAACAGGTTCCAGTTCCAGCAAGTCCACAAGCATCTACGAGTGATGCTCCTCGACTTCAGAACCTCAAACTCCAACTACCTCAGATGCAGAACAAAATGTTCATAATCTTGGTTCTGAGGTAGCTGTTCCTACTACTCCAGGATCACGACTAAACGTCTATCATCCCCTTGACAATGTTATTGGGGATGTCCGATCAGGAGTCCAAACCCGAAATCAGTTATACTCAGCTGATTACGCCTCGGTTATGGAGAAAGGTTACATTCATGATGGTGCCTATCGATGTTTTGTCTCGCAGGTTGAGCCAAAATATGTCAGTGAGGCACTCAATGATGAGGCGTGGGTGAGTGCCATGCAAGAAGAACTTCTGCAGTTTAAGAAGTTAGGTGTATGGACACTGGTTGATAAACCTAAAGGTGCTAAAGTCATTGGCACTAAATGGGTACTAAAATGCAAGAAGGATGACCAAGGGGTCATTATCAGGAACAAAGCTCGACTGGTGGTTCAAGGTTTTCGCCAAGTCGAGGGAATTGACTACAATGAGGTGTTTGCACCCGTGGCAAGGATGGAAGCTATTCGTATCTTCCTTGCCTATGCATCGTACATGAAGATCAAAGTCTACCAATTAGATGTAAAGAGTGCATTCCTTCATGGGGAAATCAGAGAAACAGTCTATGTAAGTCAACCCGAGGGTTTTGAAGATCCTTACCATCGGGATAGAGTTTACAAGCTCGACAAAGCTTTATATGGGCTTCATCAAGCTCCTCGAGCTTGGTATGAGAAACTCTCAACTCATCTTGTGAAACACGGCTTTCGCAGGGGAGTAATTGACTGTACACTGTTTATTAAGGAAAAGGATGGCGACCTACTGCTTGTACAGATATATGTTGATGACATAATCTTCGGGTCAAAGAACGAAGAGTTATGTAAAGAGTTTGAAGCAGTAATGAAGAAAGAATTTGAGATGAGTGCCATGGGGGAGATGAAGTTCTTTCTCGGGTTACAGGTGGATCAACACCTAATGGATCTTTCTACATCAGACCAAGTATGTAGGAGACATTCTCAGTCGCTTTGACATGGAGAATGCTTCTGCTGCTGGGACTCCACTTGCTACGAATCATGATATAGCACCTGATGAAAATGGAGATCTAGTAGATGCCACTATGTACCGAGGAATGATCGGATCCCTCATGTATCTCACTGCCTCAAGACCTGATATTATGTATGCTACATGTCTATGTTCAAGATATCAGGCTAAACCAAAGGTCAACCATCTGATCGGGGTCAAGAGGATTTTTCGTTATCTGAAGGGTACACCCACACTTGGATTGTGGTACCCTCATGATGATGACTTTGAGCTTACCGCGTATAGTGACTCGGATTACGGGGGCTGCAAGATGAACTACAAGTCTACATCAGCAGGGTGTCAATTCTTTGGGAGAAGATTAGTTACCTGGCAGTGTAAGAAGCAGACATCGGTTGCATTGTCAACCTGTGAAGCCGAATATGTTGCTGCTGCAAGTTGCTGTTCTCAAATCATCTGGATTCAACAGCAAATGCGGGATTACGGTTTAAAATTCTCATCTACTCCTATTTTCGTTGATAACTCTGCTGCAATTGCAGTAACTAAAAATCCGGTCCAACATCCTAAGACCAAACACATCGGTATTAAATACCATTTCATAAGAGATTGTTTTGAAAAGAACTTAATTGATGTGGTTAAAATTAATACTGATTTTCAACGCGCTGACCTCTATACTAAAGCCTTTGATAAACCACGTTTTCAATATTTATTAGAGGTCAACGGTGTTAAAAAGAAAAGTGAGGTAATTCCTGATGATGAAAATGTGTAGTCCGATGTCGTGTAGTTAAATTTTATTTTATTTATTTTGATTTGTCTATTTGATTTTAATTTTATTTAACTCATGTTCTCTTGCTGTTTATTAAAATCCTAAAATAATTAAACCAGAAATGATTTTAGTATTTTAGGGGGAGAATATGTCAGCAAGTTAACATTAAAAAAAAAAATGAGGGAGAAGGAGTAGCGAGCTGAAATAAGGTAGATTGTATCTGTGATACCGATTCAATACCTTTGGAAAATGATAGTACACAGGAACAAATCAAGAGGGACTTTAAAATTTAAGTTTTAGTAAGATGCAAAAGTTCAAAGTAATAAATCTGTGTAGTCTAAGCAATACCAAAAGGAAAGATGATAGAAAACTGGCAACTCCTAAGGTGACACAAAGAAAGTAGACTTAGAGGCTGCTAGACCATATATGATATGTTGGTAGATTCAACACAATAGACAAATAGACCTGATTGGTGATCTCAAGATAAAACTAAGTTGTTCAACTGACTGTGGGCTTCCATCTTATCACTGGTTAACACAATCAACAATATTCCAATAAGGGGTAATGAGCAATTAAACGCCACAAATGTGTGCGGATGACCATAATTAGAGCAAAGCAAGAAAAAAATTGAAAGACAAATGCAATAAAGCTAATGACTTATGTTGTTGGTGCATTTTGTGCAAAATAAAATAAGCTGCTCTAACAAGGAGATAGGTTATGTGCCTCTCTGCTGTGCGATGGCACTGACCTGAGGATAAGCATAACCTAGATATTCTAGAATTCATTGTTGTTTGCCGCCTCTCTGCTGTGCGATGGCACTGACCTGAGGACAGGCTTCTCTTTGAAAGCTCTAAGAATAGTCTCTTCTTGTAATAATACCCGTAGACCGCTCAAAAGCTCCTGAGGAATGTTGATTACCATATAAGTGTGGGATCCACAAGTGTTAGTTGAAATAATTAAACCTAAATAAGTCACCAGTCTGTGTCAAAAGTCTGTGTATGGATTTAAGTGGACAAACATACTGACAATCATTGTGGCTACATTCTCAAAGGTTCAAATCAATGTGAAAACCTAAGAGTTTCAGTATGATTTCCTTATGTTGCTAACGACTCTGGATGAACACCGAGAACTTGAGCATCAAAAGGTTTAATAACTAGTCCCAAATGATTTGAATTGCCTGTATGATTCCAAAATTGAATTGGTCCAGGTGTGATCAATCTAAGTTGAAGCTATCTACTCCCGAACCAAATCCCGTAGATATCAATCTCTGGATTTATCTCTCACAAAAAGCCAAAAATATGTCTGATTATGTAATTAGTTTAAATTCTTAAATTAGTTAGTTGTTTTAAGTTTTAATTTGAGTCAAGTGTCGGGCTACATCAGGAAAATCAGAAGGAATAAACTCACTAAAAGGGTCATGTCTGAGATGACCATATGTGATTTGAAAGGTTATATCAGTCACGTCTGAGGTGACAAAGTGTTTTTAAAAGGGTCACGTCTGAGGTGACCAAAGTGGTTAAAAGGATCACGTCTGAGGTGATCAAAGTGTTTTCAAGATAAAAGGATCATGTCTGAGATGATCAAAGTTCATAACGTTAATTTAATTGAATATAAAAGAGTTTAAAGGTAAATTGGTAAAAATAGCAGAAAAATTAACTAAGTATGACCCATTCGCACGAATGGACCATACGTATGGACTAACCATACGAATGAAGTCCATTCGCACGAATGAACTATGAGTATGGACCATCCAACCGAATGGATCATACGATTAGTCCAATCGGAGGCTTAAGTGCGAACGAGTGAGTCAGTCGCACGACTGAACTTCAGTCGGACGACTGGAGAAGGGCGACTGACCCAATCGCACGACTGAGTCCCACTCGCACGACTGAAAGGTGCGAATGAACTCAGTCGCACGATTGGATCTAGGGTTGATATAAATAGAGGTGGAGTCGGTCGCAGAGACTCATCACCCTCAAATCGCCCCTAAATCGCACATCCTACCGTTACTCTGCCAAAATTTGATTTGCCTTAGTTTTTTTCATTGATTGTGTGTTACTGACGTTCGCTAATCATCGTACAGGTATTTTGAAGTCTTCTTCCATCAAAAACAGAAAGATTGGAACCCTAATGGGCTAACCGACTGTGAATGCGAACCGAGACTTTCAAACCCTAATAACCTATTAAAACTAAGCAAGATGTTAAAATTAAGTAAAAAAGTTGTTAGTAAAGATAATGCGACACTAAAGAACCGGTTAATTGAGCTATAAGACTTAGTTGCATAGATTCGAACGTTGGACGACTGAACACCTGAGACAGACGACTGGTCGTCCGGATGAACTTCAGTCGCACGACTGAAGGGAGCGATTCACTCAACCGCACGACTGAACCATGCGAATGAGACTCAGTCGCACGACTGGTGTAACCGCATAAGAGTACATGCGCATGAGTCCAGTCGCACACTCAGTCGTGCGCATGAGGTCAATCGCACGTCTGAATCTCAATCGCACGATTCAGTCGCACGACTGTCTTCAGTCGTACAACCTCAATCGCATGACAGATAGTTTTCATTCAAAGTCTAAGTGTTGCATTATACTCTTAGCCAACGAAACTAACGTTTATATTATTATGTGTTACAGATGGCGAGTCGATGGAATATGAGCACCAAGCACAACATATGTGCTCACCTGGACTTGACATCCAGGAATGCAGCTGACTTCACAGGCATTATTACATTTCTACAGAGATCCAGGATCGCTCATGCTATATCCACTCCTTGCACACCATACAGATCAGTGCAGCAGGCCTTCTGGGAAGGCGCATCTGTAGATAGATCCACCGAGCCTCATTGCATCAGGAGCTCGATTTTTGGTGAGGCTATCACTGTATCTGAGGAGGATCTGAGGATAGTTCTACAGTTTGGGGACGATGCTGAGTGTCCCACTCGTCTACACCCCCTCACGTCAGAGGATGTTTCATGAGAGCCAAGTACTCTGGGGACATCAATGCCGGGGTACTCAACAAGAGTAACCTCTGTCCCCAGTTTAAGTACCTTGCGCACGTGCTGCTGAAGTGTATTGCATCCAGGAAGGGAGGTTTTGACGAGCTCTCCGACCAGATCCAGAACGCATATGCTGCGTTGGTGCTGAACCACCCGTTCAGCTTCTCCAAGATGATATTCACCTACTTGGTGGAGAACCTCGAGGGGAAAGGGAAGGAAGGCTTCTGTATGTACCCCAGATTTCTACAGATGATCATTGACCAGAAGCTTCCCTCCCTGCCGAAGGAGAAGGAGGACGCTGTTGTTCTTGAGGTCATGGACGACACTACACTTGGCCGGATGAAGGTATACAGGGGGAAGCAGGTGAAGCCCCCTGTCAGGAGGTTGTTTGGGCATCTGGCCCGTGCTGATTATGTGGCGCCAGCCAAGAGAAAGTGGCGCCACGATGACAGTGATTCGGATGTTGAGCATATTGCTATACCAGAGACTGACTCTGATGATGATGATAGCGGCGACGCCGGGGATGACATGCCTGCCCCATCTAGAGGCACAGATTCAGACGTTATTCCCCCGGGGTCAGCCACTGCCGGAGAGGTCGCAGAGATGGCCGGTTTCCATCAGAGTTTGTGACTGGTGATATAGAGGAGGAGGAGTCAGATGAGGAGCCCCTCACCAGGACTGTGGGAAGTAAAGTAGTTCCCACAGACCACGGGCTTAGGGTGGTTGGTGAACACCCTAGGGACTCCTCGGAGAGAGACACTGACCCGAACTATGTTCCGGGGTCAGTAAGCAGAGCTGCAGGGGGAGCATCTACTTCCTCCGGGACTAGGAGGAAGCGGATGGCTCAACCCCATGGATTGAAGAAGAAGAAGCGTCGCTTGACCTTCGTGACTACTACTTCCACACAGCACACAGCCACCACTACCACCACTACTGACATACCACCCATCACCACAGCCACCCACAGCCACTACTCCCACTACCACATCCACCACCTTACCTACCACCACTGTATCCTTCCCATCCATCACCAGACCATTCACCCCTACTTCACCAGCATCAGCCCACCGACCCATATTCACCACTGCCACTGCCACCACCACCACACATCATGCTGGACCTTCAGCCCAGCCTTCACATGCTTATGGATTCACTCTACCTCACATCGGGGTAGAGGAGCAGCTCTCAGCGCTAAACCGTATGGTGATGCGTCTGCTTGCTGCGGATGAGGAGAAGGCGGCGCAGATCCGCCAGCTGACCGACCTGACTGCTGCCCAGTCTCAGCAACTGGCAGAGCAGGCTCGGGTGATAGACCAGCAGAGAGTCGAGGTGTCCCAACTCCAAGACATGCAGGCTCAGTCCGTCAAACGTATAGAGGAGTTGGAGACGACCAACAAGACTATTATGCTGAGGTTGAAGGGGTCGAAGGATGAGCCCCTGAAGCTAAAGGAAGGTGACGGGGATGATGGAGATGACGATGATGAAGATGAGGATGATGATGAGGAAGATGATGATGATGAGGAGACTGAAGAAGACAGGACAGAAGGACGTGATGATGATGACGAGGCAGAAGGAGGGGATGCGGCTGCATCGGCCTCTGCTTCAGGTCAAGAGCGGAGATCTAAGCATCGACAAGACCAGTCATCCACTACTTCTGCTCCTCCGAGCGACACGCCACAGATTCAAGACAAAAGTACTGATTAGATGTTTTATGTATTTATTTATTTTGTACTTGAATCATGTAATGGAAAACAAGTGTATTAAATGTTTATATATATTAAGTTAATATAAGTCTGTTTGATTATTACTAATGATTTATGTGTTGAATGTTTATATCAAACAGATCCAAACTTTCAAAGGGATGAGTTTGACTTTGCTCCCCTTCAAATGGTCAAGACTCAATTAACCATGATTCTTGACCTACAAGGGATAGTGAGACGGTCTGTGAGTTATACCCCTGAAGAAGGGGAGATAATTCATGACCTGTCTGATGAGCAACTGGCAGAGATGTTCAGACTCAATCCCGATGAAATAGTGAAGGACGCTCCAACAGTTGATTCAACCAGTGATGAGGAACTGAATGACATTGATGAAGTTGAGGTTGAAGACATTACTGCAGAAGAGTACCCTCATTATGCTGACGCCGAGGGAAATGTGGTCCCAATCTGGGTGAATCCCTAGTCAGTGATACTTTTGAGGTACTAGACAAGATGGAGCAGGAAACGGAAAAGACTGAAGGAACAGCCCAAGCCTCAAATGCAGACGTAGATATTCGCAAGGCTGAGTGGGCTGCCTGTTTGAAGAAGTAAGAGCCCAGCGTGCTGCACCAAAGAGAGATGCCTACACCAGCTCTACAGAGTCAAGAAACACCATAAGGTGTCAGGCAGGATTATCTCATGGGCTTATTTTGAAGACCTTAACGCTTATGCAGTTAAGAGGGAGCAGGGCATAGAGTACTTCAGGTTCCCACATGATCTGAAGACTCTACCTGGTTTTGCGCTCAACCAGCTGGCTAAACTAAAGCTGCTGTATGCTGACCCGAGAAAGATGTCAGGCTGGTTTGAGGCTGCCCTGAGGAAGAGAGTACCACACCAGGTGGGTTCAACTTCAAACCACAACAACCTACGAGGTATATCAGAAGTTCTGAAGTTGATCCCATAACTGGTAAGCCAAAGATAGTGCTGAAGTGGAGTCCCCCGAGAACAATGTCGAGAATCCCTCTCAGGGAATGCCACAGGACTTCACTCCCCCTTCAAATGGTGGTACTATGATTGGAGAACCGCTGAAGCCTGTCATAGTGTTGAATAAGAGGGACAAATGGATACTATCAGGGTATTCGACCCAATGTGGCTAACCAACTTGTCTGCTAATGATGTCTACACATTATACAGTGGCCACTATTCTATGACACGCAAGATATTGTACAAGCCCTCCAATTCCAAAATGTCATAAGACTCTGCTTTGCTTTTGAGATACACGCAGGAGTCACTAAAGAGGAGAAGTACAAGAAGTATAAGGAGGTGATGCAGAAGACAAGAGAATAGATAGATCTAGGTCCAAGGGGGAGTTTGTTGATGCATGTATGTCCCTAGATCATGAGCTGTAATGTAATAAATCTTGTCTGTCTGATTATGATGTAATTGTATCGATTAATGAAATGATATAATTGGTTTGTTACTTGTGATGTTTAATATTTCATTAATGAGTCGTGATTGAATTGATTGGGTTTATGATTGTTTGAATGAGTGCACATTATGTTATATTAAATAAAACATTCAAACTTAACTTAATGAAGTTCTCATGCGAATGGCCCATGCGAATGGACCACACGCATGAATAACTTCATACGATTGACTAATCGCACGACTGAACCAGGAGACTGGATCAGTCGTATGATTGACACATAAGATTGACTCAATCGCACGACTGAACACTCAGTCGTGCGGATGATTCAACCGCATGGTTCAATCGCACGACTGAACCATACTTATGGCCCAGTCGCACGATTGAACAATACTAACCTATAAATAGACCCAATTCGTGGGAAAACGAAAGCATTCATCCCATTACGATTCCAGACGTACCCTAGCCGTCCAGAAGCCTCCCAAATCGTTCTCCAAGTTCATAGAACACATCAGATCGGTTCCTAATCGATTTCTGACGTTGATTTCAATTCTTGATTGATTCATCGTGTGTTCTCACTGATTGGATCGCCAATCAAATAGGATTCCGCACTATTTGAGTTGGTTTAACACGCAATCACTCGGTATTTCGTTCAAATACCACGCAATCACTCGGTATTTCGTTCAAATACCAGGTCCTAACAATAAATTCATGGCTAATGAAGTAGAAATGGTTATTAGAAATCATATTACCTTAACTTTCTGATCATTTGCGGGTTCCCTTTTATTAGCCTGAGAAATCTACTGTAATTGTTATGGTTTTCTAAAATTAATGGTATGTTAGGAAAGAACCTGATCAACTCTCTTTTTGACATTAAGTTATGTTTTCAAAAATCGTATGTCAACTAGGTCACAAAAGATTCACCTACATTACTAGGGCTTTGATCTAAACAGTAAACTCGGCCTGACGTGATCCAAGTCACTACGGAGCGGATAGACGAGAAATCGCGTCAGCTCATCTTTATAAACATTAACATAATTACATTAATCAATATATTTAATCACACAACCAATTCATCACAGTTATATAAGTGTAGTCTAATTAGGATGATAACCTTTATTCCTTGGTTTCAAATCCAAACGCTTCAATCTTATTTTACTTTGTTTTAACTATTATTTTTAAACCCTAAAAATGTTATCAATACAACTTATCATTTTCTCAAATAAAAACCAAATCTGATAGTCAAACATTAAGGTTGTTGAGTAGGCTAGGTGTGTCCACGGATTGATACTCGGTTCTTACCAACGCTATATTACCACACTATAGGTACACTTGCCTTTTGTGTGTGTGGTTTAGTATTAGTAATAACCAATTAAAACTAAATCTGTGCGAAAAATCCCTATCAAAATATATACGTTCTGCACCACATCAGTGAACTATTAAACGAATAAAAAAATTCAAACCGTTAAGCTAAACAAATGAACATGAATAGAAATATTAGTCAAATGTAAGCTTCTAAACAGTAGTTTTTTAAATATAAAATGTAGTTATACTATATGTCTCTACGAATATCTCCCATTTAACTATTTTAAACTTTAGTATATGCTAAAGTTTTAATAATACTTTAATTTTTATGTTAATTATAAGTATGTCTAAGTATATTCAAATAATTATATCTAATACTTTTAAATGAACCGAACGTTCAATAAACAGTTAGTGAACTGTTCAACGAATAAAAAAATTGAATCGTTAAGCTAAACGAATGAACATGAATACAGGTCGCGTTTATTTGTTTATGTTCATCATGTTCAATAATGTGTTTATTTCTGTTTGTTTGCTTTTATTTATTTAAGGATTTTATATTTTTTAAGTAGTTTTAAGCTTTTATAAATATAAAACCGTAGTTATACTATATGTCTCTACGAATATTTCCCATTTAACTATTTTAAATTTTAGTTTATGCTAAAGTTTAATAATACTTTAATTTTTATGTTAATTATAAGTATGTCTAAGTATGTTCAAATAATTATGTTAACTTTGTTTTAAAACTTGACAAACATTCGTTCATGTTTATTTATGTATGAATATTTGTGTTCGTTTGTCTTTGTTAGTGTTCAATAATATTCGGTAAGTGTTTGTGAATGTCACAGCCCGACCGACGGCGGAATCATCGGGGTGGACGAATGTGAAACGATTGTTCATAGCTCATGGAATTAAATAAGTTGGAATAATATTAAATGTCATTTTTCATTGAATAATACTAAACAAATAAAGCATTACAATACAATAAAGATTCAAACATCAACATAAAATCTTTAATTAACTAAGTCCAAGTCTATATGAGCATGAAGAAGTCCTCAAAATAGCAATCCTGAAACATGTTAAAAATAAGGTCAACGTATAATGTTGGTGAGATCCTATGAATTTGTACATACGCAAAAAAGCAACTTTTTTAAGAGGCAATGTAAGGATTCCTGAAATCTGATGCAACCCAAAACAGCCTAAGTGTCTCAGCAACATGCACTAAGTACTGAAGTGAAGAATGCTTCGGAAGTTTTACACAAAGCATTAGAAAATACTCTAAGTGTAAAATCTTCCGAAGCCAAGACCAATATCTTCCGAAGCCAAACATGAAGTCTTCCGAAGCTTCAGAGACAAAGTCTTCCGAAGCTTCAACCTATGAAGACAGATTTCTTCCGAAGACTTTTAGTACACATGCTTTATCTGATGTACTGTTCCATAAAGCACCTTTTCCGCTGCATCTCTGTAAAGTCACCAACTTACATGAGTTGGTGAAAAGGGCCTTGCTTTTGGTAACTGTACATTGAGGTCTTGAGTCTTCAACTTTCCACTTTATGTACTTTATCCTTTTTGTATTGTATAAGGATGTGAGCTATGGCATGTCATAGTCACAAGGTCAAAAGGCAGATATGCCTTTTGATTCTACAATTGATTTTGTTAGTGTCTAGTCAATTGTATCCAGCTGGCTTTCAAAGTATAGCCGGCTGTAGGTTGTAGTATAAGTATTTCAAGTTCTTGTATCTTTTCTTTATGCTTTGTAACACTTGTAAAAGAACTTGAGAAAGCAATATACTGCCTCCTTGAAACCCATACTCTCTTGTTCTGTCTCTTGCTTTACTTGTGTTCTTTGTATCACCTTTGGTTACCCAGTTCACTGTTTGATTAAAGTTTAGTTAGTCTCCTCATTGTGTTGTTGTGTTGTAATTGTGTTTAAGCCCTTAAACGGTCCTGCAATTGGTATCAGAGCTTTCAGGCTCTTGATATAAGATCTAACCATCTTAAGATCCCTCACACACACAAAAGCTAAACTCTTCAAATGGCTTCCATCTCAAAGACTGATATGGAGACTGGAACCATGAACAAATCCCCACTGATCACTCTTGATAATTTTGACACCTGGTGCATGAGGATGGAAGGCTTCATCAGGTCTCTTGATTCAAGAATGTGGGAATCTGTTAAGAATGGACCTTTCATACCCAGCACCCCATCTGCTACTGGTGCTGGTATGATTCCTAAAGATGTGGCCAACTACTCAGATGAAGATAGAAAAAGAGTAGAGATTGACAGGAAGGCCATGACTGCTCTTCAGACTGCTCTCCCAAACTCTGTATACAGAGGTTTTAAGAAGTGCAAGACAGCCAAACAGCTGTGGGATGCACTGAAACTGATGTATGAAGGCTCCTCTGAAGCCAAGGAGAACAAGAAAGATCTTCTGAAGCAGCTGTTTGAGAATTTCACCTTCAAAGCAGGTGAAACCATGACCCAACAATACTTCAGGTATGTTGAGATTGTGGATACCCTAGTGGATGGAGGAGTTCCTCTTGAGAACAGGGACATTGTAAGGAAGTTCATGTCCTCACTTCCTAGGCAATGGACACACTACTGTGTGGATATCAAGAGGACTGAGAACCTTAAGACTCTTACTCTTACAGAGTTGTATGGGATTCTCAGTGGATACCAGATGGAGATGAACATGCAAGGTTCATCTGGCAACTCCAACAATCAAATGGGTTTAGCCCTTCATGTGGTTGAAAGGGACAGCATAGAACCCCAACATCATCTCATATGCTACCCTGACAATTCACAAAAGGGTCCTTTCATCACCTTCCCGGAGACACCAAGGGAGAACTTTACTCAAGGAAGCCCATTCCAAGAGACAAGTTCTTCTCAAGCCTTTGTGTCTGCAGATGAAAGCTGTGGGAATTATCTTTTCACTCTTGAAGACCTGGACTGTATCCATCCAGATGACCTGGAATACATGGAGATAGTTCAGCAGATGGCTCTCCTCACTCACAGAGCCAAGAAGTTCTACAAGAGGACAGGAAGAAGATTTCCAAGCAATGCTACCAGTGGTAAGTTTGGGCTGGATAAAAGCAAAGTTAAGTGTTACAACTGTAACCTTATGGGTCACTTTGCTAGGGAGTGTAAGGCACCTAAAACAAATGGGGGCCAAACACAACCCAGACCAAACTTTACTGACAAAGCTCCTCAGGCTGAGAAGACAAAGCAACATGCTGCTGTTGCTGTTGAAGAGGGAGGCTTTGACTGGAGTTTTCAGGTGGAGGATGCTTCTCCAAACCAAGCACTGATGGCTGACCATGATGAAGCCAAGGTATTGGAACATCTTTGCTCCCCTGAATGCATTGCTAAAGTAAATAGATACAGGTCCTACAACCTAGAGATGAGATCTGATCTTGAGTCATTAAACATATTAAAATCTGATTTTAGAAAGTCTGAAAATGATTACAAGTTAAAGATAGAGGACTTGGAGAAAACCATTTCAGTACTAAAACATGAACATACAGATTTTAGAACTCAGATCCAAGATCTCATCACTAAGTTAACTGAGTGCCAGGCTGAGCTTGTGATCAGCAAAGCCAAGGCAGAGAAGAGTGTTCTTGAAGAAGAGACCTTCAAGAACATGATATCCTCATCCCTGCACTACAAGGTTTGTTATCAAAATAGACAGGGACTGGGATCAAATGAGATAGCTCCTCCACACACAATCTTGTCTGTAAGATCTCCTAGGTGTGGAACTTGTGAAGATGAGCTTCCTCTCATAGATCCTATAAGTGAGGATGATGAAGAAGTGATAGTGAAGAATTCCTCTGAGAAGAGTGAAGAAGAGGATTCTTCCAAGAGCCACTATCCTTCTGAGGAGAAGAAATCAACTGTGATGACCAAGTCCAAAAGAAAGAACTTGATCAGGAAGAGCAAAAGGAAAGCAAAGAAGGCTCAAGAAATCAAGGCTACTTTTGATGCTAAGCAGAAACAAGTTTTTATCTTTGCAGGTTTCAAAGTAGTAAGGACTGAAGACATCAACCAAGACTCCTCAGCTAAGAGTCATGGTTCTTGTTCAAATCATCTCAGTGCCAAGAAGAAGACTGAGCTGCTGTGTACCACTGCTGCACAGCCTGGACCATCAAACTCCAAGAACAGTTCACAGCCCAAAGGAACTGTCTCAGCATCTACCAAGATGAAGGTGGAGAAGGGATGTGACCAAAGCCTGTCTTGCTCTCAAAGGGAGACTTCTTTGAAGAAGAAAATGTTGTGTGTTATGTGTGAAGGTACTTCTCACATTGCTAAGGATTGCCCATACAATCCTAAAAGTACTGTCCACATGACTAAAACAAAGACTTCAAAGAGTCTCAAGAAGTCTCAAGCTTCGGAAGGAAAGTCTGTTTCCTTCGGGAGCTCCAAATCAAAGAAGAAGGCAAATGGAAAATTTCCTTCGGAAGCAAAGTTGGTCTCGGAAGAAAGGAGTTCTTCCGAAGCACTGAAGTCTGCTGTAGTGACTGTAGAGTCTTCCGAAGGATCAGTCATCAAAACTTGTGAAGTTCCAAAAGCTTCTAAGGTTTTGAAGGTCAAGTCCAAGACTCCAAAGGTGGTGTGGAAGTCTAAGAAAGACCAAATGACTGAAGTTTCTCCATCAACAACAGCTGAAGATCCCCATAGTACAACCATAGGATCTATTACTGTTGCATTACCTTCTATTACTATTAATGAGCCCAAGACAAGAAAGGCTTGGGTTTCCAAATGTAACTAATCATTTTCTTTGTGCAGGAACAGCTCAAGACAAACAGGAATGTCTGGATAATTGACAGTGGCTGTTCCAGGCACATGACAGGCAATAGGTCTCTACTCCATAATTTTGAGAGAATTGATGGAGGACCAGTTGCTTTTGGAGGAGATGAAGGTGGTTACATTTCTGGAAGGGGCAAGGTCACAAATGATAAGCTCAGCATTGAAAAGGTAAACTTTGTTAAGGAGCTTGGGTACAATCTTCTGAGTGTATCCTAATTTTGTGATCAGAGTCATAACATGCTCTTTACTGAGCATGAGTGCATTGTTCTCAAGCCTGGTGTGGTCATTCCTCATGAGCATATCCTGCTCAGAGCCCCCAGGAAAGGGAATATGTACAAGATGGATTTGCAAGAAACATCTCCCTCTGGAGAAGTTTCATGCTTTCTATCTAAAGCAAATAGTGATGAGTCTTTCCTATGGCATAAAAGAATGTGCCATGTAAACTTTAAGAACATGAATAAATTAATTAAACATGATCTGGTAACTGGAATGCCAAAGAAAGAGTTTACAAGTGATGATCACTGTGTTGCATGCCTGAAAGGGAAGCAACACAAGGTATCTCATAAGCCTAAGGAAAAGAACTCCATCACTACTCCCCTACACTTGTTACATATGGATCTCTTTGGCCCCACCAGTGTAATGAGTTTAGGAAGGACCTCTTACTGTCTGGTGATCACAGATGATTTTACAAGATTCACTTGGGTCTTCTTCCTTAGAACTAAGGATGAAACCCCTGAGATTCTGAAGAATTTCATCTTAAAAGTTGAGAATCAATGTGATCACAAGGTCAAAACCATAAGATGTGATCAAGGAACTGAATTCAAGAACCAAATCCTTTATACATTTTGTGATGAAAAAGGTATTACAAGACAATATAGTGCTCCCAGGACTCCTCAGCAAAACGGAGTTGCTGAGAGGAGAAACAGGACACTTATTGAAGCTGCAAGAACTATGTTGTCTGACTCTAAACTGCCTATCACCTTCTGGGCAGAGGCAGTTAATACTGCTTGCTATGTGCAAAACAGAGTTTTAGTAGTTAAGACACATGGTAAGACTCCTTATGAACTTTGGCACAAGAGGAAACCTTTCATTGGTTTTCTCAGGTCATTTGGATGTCCCTGCACCATCTTGAATACCAAAGATCAAATTGCCAAGTTTGCTGAGAAATCAGATGATGGACATTTCATTGGATACTCTTCCCAAGCTAAAGCTTATAGAGTATACAATCTCAGAACTAGAATTGTTGAGGAGTCAGCCAATGTGACTTTCAATGAGCACACTCCTTGTGTGGCTGGTTCTGGTCCGGATTGGCTGTTTGATCTTGATTTAGTTACCAACTGTTTTAACAAATCTTGTGAGCATGTTTCAGGATCTGCAGAAAATCTAAATACAGGTGATCCTGATCCAAGATTTGAGCTAGGAAGATCTTCAACTCATACATCTTCAGCTCCAGTTGGAACTACTTCAGCAAATGAAGTTTCTATCAGCAAAACAATGACAAATTCAGCTGATACATCTGGCATGCCTTCAAATTCCAGCTCAGAGGCCTCTCAACCAGATAAAGACACCTCACTTGTAGAAGACAACAATGGTGATGGTGATAGTGATCAGGAATTTCTTGATGCTAATAACCATACCATAGATGACAACATCAATGATGTCTCACACTCATTGGATCAAGTTAATCTTGATAAGTGTGATAATGTGGAGGGTGAATCTTCCAGACCAGATCTAAATTTCTCAAATTTGGATCTTTCTCAACAACTTGCTGTGATCCCTCAGCTAAGGATCCACAAGTCTCACCCCACCACAAACATCATTGGAGATGTTGTCACAGGGGTAAGAACAAGAGGACAAACCCATGAAGCAAATGTTTGTCTTCACTGTCACACCCCAACCTTGACGGCGGAAATGTCGAGGAGTGAGAGTTAAGATTGTTCACAGCCACATAACGCTATTAATATTCCAAATATAATTTAAACATAAGTTTCAATTGTAACATTACAATCATAAGTCTCAAAGAAATTAAAAGCATAACATAGAATGTAACAAATCATTCTTATTTCATTTATTTATCTAGGTCCATTCCTAGATGTGCAAGCTTCAAAGAGTAGATCACAAACTTGAGGTATGCCTGAAACATGTTAAAAATAAAAGGTCAACATAAAAATGTTGGTGAGCATTCCATAGTTTTCAATACATAAGTATATAAAAGATGGCAATTCAAGTCATAAGTTAGTGAATAAAGTGATTAGGGATGTTATGAACAATGCAACAATCAAACCTCGACAATGTTTTACAAGTCTCAAACGTTAAAAGTATATACGATCAGCTAAGTGTACTTGGATCAACCAAGCAGGCTTGTCTTACCCATAGATCTATGACTTCGCTGGGCTAGCAATAGTTAATGATTGTACATATAACGCCATAACATGGTAACCACAAAAGTTCAACTAACCACAACTTTACAAGATGAATTGCCATAAAGATTACAAGTCTCAAATAAGTTTACAAGTGCAATGATAATAAGTTAACATGTTTCACCCCAAAGTGTGAAAATAAGCAAAAGGGGTATGGAAATACTCACATGGAAAACTCACAATAATAGTGATGGTTGTAGAGTACATAAGAAAGCTTGGATGCTTAAGAGTATAAGGTGATGTCCTAAATGATAAAAAGAAACAACAACTTGAGTTTGGGATTCATTACGAGAAGTTAGGACGCTTAGGAATACCAATAAGCGAAAGGTAGATTGATAAACGATTATTGTACCAATTTTAGATTCTGGACAGAATGTTTGATACGTGTTTGAACAGGTTTTTAAAATAGCAAACGGTTTCATAAAATTACAAAAATTTATACTTGACTAGTTCAAAGTCTCCCGGACAACTTTCATTCAGAAACATTTTTATGAAAAGATCTTTAAATAGGTCAAACAAGCATCACAAGACAGAAGGTGCTGAAATGCGCACTTATTTTGTGAAGGCTATTGTTGAGTCGTCCGATTGAGTTTGAAGACATATAAACTGTCGTTAAAAAGGTAATTCAATGAACTTAACATTGGAGTCTGAGTTTACCCAAATTTAGTTTGTTATGATCACGTTATGGTCAGTTGAAGTAAGACTATATTCTGCCAGAATTGTAGTAAGGCACTTATGTGCACTTTTAAAATTGTTAATACATGAAACGGGTTAGAACAATTTATTATGTTAATATATGGTATATTAGTCTTCATTTGAGTTATAAAAATATTCTAAGACTTTGGAATAGCCATCATTTAGAACAATAATCTTGCAGAATAACCGAATGCGGCGGCATAGCCGTCCATATGCAAACGGGATTCTTTGTTTATGTTAGTGTGTTGTTAGCTTAATTTAGGAATGTTAGTGATTATTATAAGATTAGTGATTATTAAAATGTTAATGATCAAATGATAATTATTAAAATAAAAAGAGGTTTGGTAGAAGAAAGAATAATAGTAAGAACATAAAGTCATGAGAACAATTGAATGTTAAGATAATTAAAATGTATAATATAAAACAATAAAGGATTACCTTAGTATTAAGAATTCTTGAAATTTCTTGTAAAATAAAATTCTTCAAATTCATCATAACCAATGGATGAAAGAAAGATATGAGAGTGAGGTTTTTAGAGAATGAGCAAATGAAAAGTGAGGCCTAAGCCTTGCTTTTATACTTGAGGTTAGGAGGAGGTTATGAATGGTGTTAATGGTTATTTATAAGTCTTTTAAAAGGGGGTTATGATTGGAATTTGAAATAAATATAAAATTAAATAATTTAAATAAATAAAAGAATAATTATAATTTAAAATTTAAATTCTTGAAGACTATAATTTTAACAACTTTTTTATAAAATATTTATAGACTTTATAAAACCAATTTGAATAATAAATCAAATTATTTATTTGTTAATCTTTATAACTTTTATAAAACTTGTAACTTTATAATTTGATTACTTATTTTCAATATTTAAAATTCATAATTACTTATAAAACTTTATAAGTATAATAAAATTCATTTTATAACTTTATAAGTTTTAATAAGTCTTTTCCATTTAGTTATTTGTTGTAGCATGATTAATAAAGTTTATAATTTTATGAAAAAGAATTATTTATAAATCAACAAGTTATTATAAGTTGTTTAAATGATAAATTGAATAATCAATTTAAACTACACGTCTAATCTATATAATTCATTAATATAAATAAAATAAGTTAAATAAAGAAATTCATATCGTAAGATAGTTCGATTTTAGTTCGGGTTCGGGTTTATAACTTGAAAATGCCGGATGTTACAGTCTCCCCTACTTTAAGAAATTTCGTCCCGAAATTTAATCACAAGAAGACTAATTTCAAGGATGTGAGGAGACTTGGATTTCATAACACATTCGCAAGTGACACTTGAAACGTTTAAATTCAAATGAGTTTAATTATGATGGGATGGTATGCTTAAGTTTGTTAAGTTCATTATTTATGATTTCATGTGCTCCTTGACAAAGGTTACAAGATTGTTAATCTAAAATTTTTAATTAATAAATGTTTGTACCTTAAATGGTTCAAGACATTCGGGAAGGTTTTGTCACGCGAAAAACACTAAGTATTGGTGTGACACGAGACTCGGAGATAAGTTTAGGATGTTTTTGGATGGAATATAAAAGCTTCTCAAGTAATAACTTTAACATAGATCTTAGATGATTGATTCTTGTCTACTTATGCCATTAAGGTTTCAAGCTTAACTAGTGTAACGCTGATATAAGGATTGTGTTCGTTAAGGTTAGAGATTCAATTCAGATGAGGACATCATTGTAATAGATTTTCAGGATAAGTGTGGATTTGAGGGGAAGTCATTCGGAAAAGATTATTAAGGGTCGTTAAGAGATTTGGGATAATGTGTTTAAGATTTAGGAGGCCAAAATCAATGAAGAAACAAGCCAATAGGTCAATAATGCACCAAAGGACATCAAGAAGTACAAGGCAATTTGAACATATACCCAGCTATGTCATCATTTCCTTTATGCCAAACCATGAATACCAATCGCGAAAATTCATGATCATCTTTGTCCCCATCAGAATGAATAACAAGTCTTGTGAGTCGCAGTCAAGATAGAGATTTAGAGATTTTCAAAATTATGAGTTCAAAGTTATCCAAAATAATGGGAATTGTATTTTTAACTATGGGTAAAGAGTTAAACAAAAACGTCGTTAATGATCGGATTGGAATTTAAACAATTCAGAATATCAACGACAAAGGCAACGGCAAATAGTTTTCTAAGTACGGCTTGCACACGCGGTTCATCATACCCATAAGCACAGCTGAGAACATTTATGTGTCTAGAAGAACATGAACACAAGTTGATAATGCCCTTATTTAGTAGAAAGATTGTTTAAGAAGGCTACCATCACACAATCATATGTTGATGATAACTCAAAGTGAAAGTTGATAAGTAAGAAATAAATGGTTCGATGTAGCTAGATCGAGTCAAAACATGAAGATAAGGGGAAAGAAATCGATTTAAGAATTCAAATGCTCCAAGCTCGGAATCAAAATCAACCTAGAGTGTTCGGGTCTCCTTTCAAGTTCAGAAATCATGCTTTGGCTTGATAGGTCCAAACACTAACATTGGTTCACCCTTCAAGTTACTACATGTTTCTTGTCACTTGATTAAAACCTTGGTAAGTTGGAGATCAAAAAAAATGAGAATAGTCATCAAGGTGTGGTTTTCACTCCTAACTTGATGGTGTATTTCCAAGGTATGACCACTAACTTACCAATCAAAAAGTTCGATCCCAACTCCTTGTTGAGGATCCACAAAAATAAGACGAGGTAACTCACCCTTAAGGTAAGGGAAATCACTCCTATCTTAACGGTGAAGTTTTACAAAAACAAAATATAACAAGATGAACTTCTTCATCAAAATCCAGAATTCACTCCTACTTTGATGAAGACGTCTCATTTGAACAAATACAATTCTTAAAGATGATATTATCATCAAGGTATGGAATTTACGCCTATCTTGATGATTGAATTTCATAATAGCAAGAAAACAATCGAAGATTGACATTTGTCACCAAAGTACGGGTTTCAATCCTATTTTGGTGAGATCATGTCATTTACGAAATGCCATTCCAACGAAAATAATTGAAGTCAATCCTCGGGATAAGGAAATCACCCCGATCCAGCGGATGAAATTTTATAAATCACAATTGGAAACCATTTATCGAAACGAATAGAAAATCATCAAAATAAGGGAATCACCCCTGTTTTGATGAGTTAGAATCATTTAGGAGATACGAGTGTTCTTAGTCATAAGTTGGCTTGCAAACACTTGCATCTATCACGGTGCAGACGGTACGGAGTTTGACTTAACGATGAAAGGAAAATAGTATCAATTAGAAATTCGGAAAAATTCAAGTTTCATCAATGTAACAAAAGGAAAAATCATGCTTACAACTTAAGATCAAAGTTCGAGATAGCAGAATTTGTTATGATGGTGTAAAAATCTTGAATAATTTAAATCAGGAAGGCAAAATCAAGGACAAGAATGATTCAACATCATAATGAGATGTGAACATTCGATTCACAATCGAAGGGAATACATGGACTTCTCAAGATACGAGATCAGCCATAACCTTATTAAAGACATGCGTACTTATAAGTGACCACTCATCTCAAGGGTTTCGAGTCCAGTAAATGGATTCAATGATCGAGTCAAATCACCATTTACACTTTGCCTAGACAAAGTATCTCGAGATGTAGGAATTCCACCTATAGCATTGCATGTTCTTAGTTATGGGACACATCCTTAAGAAGACTTGAGAACCATAAGTAACGGTTTAAAGTTTTTGAGGACCATTTGGTTTAGATTCCCAATATCTTTGGGTATATTAAGATCCATGTTCACGTTGGTCAAGATATGGAAATAGTTACATGAAACGCTCAACGTATAACGGTGTTTAAACGTAAGGGTTGAAATGTAGGATAGGTTCAATATTAACAGGACCATTATGTATGATAAGAATGAAGAGATACCAGTTCAAGGAATCAAAGATTTTTAAGATACAAAGAGGATGGTTCCATTTGGTAACGCATTACCATTTGAAATCGTTGACACGTCAAGGTAAATTGACCCATTTGCCATAGAGACTTGTGTATGTTGACCATAGTTTATCACTCATCCCAGAAATCCCCAGGTAAGCATAACTGGTCTCACAATGAGATTTATATGATATGCTTGCCTTAGCCCGAAGGCCTTTTGCCAGGAAATCCAGAATACAGGTGTCTATGTGTCACACAAATTTCTTTGGTTTATGAAATCAAAACCTTGATGAGATTTTCATAGATTAGACATAGAGTCTAAGGAATTGAACCCAGATGATAAGTGTAGATTCCACATGTCGTTGAGAATAGGTTTAGGAAGTTCATTTGTCGGGGAGAAAAGAGTTAAAGTTAAGTTTAGGGAGACAAGTAACTAAGTTTAAGCATACATAAGGCAATCCTATGCTAAGGCATCAAGTTGCACAAAAGGCATAGCATTATGTAGCATGCAAACAACATGTAAGCACAAAGGTATAAGGATCTTTCTATGAGGTTCATGCAACTATAGTCTAGGTCACCATTTCTAATAACCTAAATCCCTATAGTTATGGGCTCTGATACCAATCTGTCACACCCCAACCTTGACGGCGGAAATGTCGAGGAGTGAGAGTTAAGATTGTTCACAGCCACATAACGCTATTAATATTCCAAATATAATTTAAACATAAGTTTCAATTGTAACATTACAATCATAAGTCTCAAAGAAATTAAAAGCATAACATAGAATGTAACAAATCATTCTTATTTCATTTATTTATCTAGGTCCATTCCTAGATGTGCAAGCTTCAAAGAGTAGATCACAAACTTGAGGTATGCCTGAAACATGTTAAAAATAAAAGGTCAACATAAAAATGTTGGTGAGCATTCCATAGTTTTCAATACATAAGTATATAAAAGATGGCAATTCAAGTCATAAGTTAGTGAATAAAGTGATTAGGGATGTTATGAACAATGCAACAATCAAACCTCGACAATGTTTTACAAGTCTCAAACGTTAAAAGTATATACGATCAGCTAAGTGTACTTGGATCAACCAAGCAGGCTTGTCTTACCCATAGATCTATGACTTCGCTGGGCTAGCAATAGTTAATGATTGTACATATAACGCCATAACATGGTAACCACAAAAGTTCAACTAACCACAACTTTACAAGATGAATTGCCATAAAGATTACAAGTCTCAAATAAGTTTACAAGTGCAATGATAATAAGTTAACATGTTTCACCCCAAAGTGTGAAAATAAGCAAAAGGGGTATGGAAATACTCACATGGAAAACTCACAATAATAGTGATGGTTGTAGAGTACATAAGAAAGCTTGGATGCTTAAGAGTATAAGGTGATGTCCTAAATGATAAAAAGAAACAACAACTTGAGTTTGGGATTCATTACGAGAAGTTAGGACGCTTAGGAATACCAATAAGCGAAAGGTAGATTGATAAACGATTATTGTACCAATTTTAGATTCTGGACAGAATGTTTGATACGTGTTTGAACAGGTTTTTAAAATAGCAAACGGTTTCATAAAATTACAAAAATTTATACTTGACTAGTTCAAAGTCTCCCGGACAACTTTCATTCAGAAACATTTTTATGAAAAGATCTTTAAATAGGTCAAACAAGCATCACAAGACAGAAGGTGCTGAAATGCGCACTTATTTTGTGAAGGCTATTGTTGAGTCGTCCGATTGAGTTTGAAGACATATAAACTGTCGTTGAAAAGGTAATTCAATGAACTTAACATTGGAGTCTGAGTTTACCCAAATTTAGTTTGTTATGATCACGTTATGGTCAGTTGAAGTAAGACTATATTCTGCCAGAATTGTAGTAAGGCACTTATGTGCACTTTTAAAATTGTTAATACATGAAACGGGTTAGAACAATTTATTATGTTAATATATGGTATATTAGTCTTCATTTGAGTTATAAAAATATTCTAAGACTTTGGAATAGCCATCATTTAGAACAATAATCTTGCAGAATAACCGAATGCGGCGGCATAGCCGTCCATATGCAAACGGGATTCTTTGTTTATGTTAGTGTGTTGTTAGCTTAATTTAGGAATGTTAGTGATTATTATAAGATTAGTGATTATTAAAATGTTAATGATCAAATGATAATTATTAAAATAAAAAGAGGTTTGGTAGAAGAAAGAATAATAGTAAGAACATAAAGTCATGAGAACAATTGAATGTTAAGATGATTAAAATGTATAATATAAAAACAATAAAGGATTACCTTAGTATTAAGAATTCTTGAAATTTGTTGTAAAATAAAATTCTTCAAATTCATCATAACCAATGGATGAAAGAAAGATATGAGAGTGAGGTTTTTAGAGAATGAGCAAATGAAAAGTGAGGCCTAAGCCTTGCTTTTATACTTGAGGTTAGGAGGAGGTTATGAATGGTGTTAATGGTTATTTATAAGTCTTTTAAAAGGGGGTTATGATTGGAATTTGAAATAAATATAAAATTAAATAATTTAAATAAATAAAAGAATAATTATAATTTAAAATTTAAATTCTTGAAGACTATAATTTTAACAACTTTTTTATAAAATATTTATAGACTTTATAAAACCAATTTGAATAATAAATCAAATTATTTATTTGTTAATCTTTATAACTTTTATAAAACTTGTAACTTTATAATTTGATTACTTATTTTCAATATTTAAAATTCATAATTACTTATAAAACTTTATAAGTATAATAAAATTCATTTTATAACTTTATAAGTTTTAATAAGTCTTTTCCATTTAGTTATTTGTTGTAGCATGATTAATAAAGTTTATAATTTTATGAAAAAGAATTATTTATAAATCAACAAGTTATTATAAGTTGTTTAAATGATAAATTGAATAATCAATTTAAACTACACGTCTAATCTATATAATTCATTAATATAAATAAAATAAGTTAAATAAAGAAATTCATATCGTAAGATAGTTCGATTTTAGTTCGGGTTCGGGTTTATAACTTGAAAATGCCGGATGTTACATTCACTCTTGTTTCTTATCTCAGATAGAGCCCAAGAAAGTTGATGAAGCTCTAAAGGATGGAAGTTGGGTTGAAGCTATGCAACAAGAGCTGCTTCAATTCAAAAGGCAGAAAGTTTGGAACCTTTGTCCTCTTCCTCATGGGAAGACTACCATTGGAACCAAATGGGTTTTTAGAAACAAGAAGGATGATAGAGGAATCATCATCAAGAACAAGGCAAGACTAGTTGTTCAAGGATACACACAAGAAGAAGGGATTGACTACACTGATGTCTTTGCTCCTGTAGCAAGACTAGAAGCTGTTAGGATATTTCTGGCATTTGCTGCATCCAAGAACTTCAAGGTCTACCAACTTGATGTAAAGTGTGCTTTCTTATATGGAGTGATTGATGAGGAGGTTTATGTCAAACAGCCACCTGGTTTTGTAGACCCTGATCATCCTGATTATGTCTGCAAGCTTGACAAAGCTCTTTATGGGCTGCATCAGGCACCCAGGAAGTGGTATGAGACACTATCTGAGTATCTCTGTAAGCATGGATACAGGAGAGGTACTATAGATGGAACTCTCTTCATCAAAGGACAGGGAAATGACTTATTGCTGGTTCAAGTATATGTGGATGACATCATCTTTGGTTCAACAAATCCAAAGCTCTGCAAAGACTTTGAGAAGCTGATGAAAGACAGATTTGAGATGAGTTCAATGGGAGAACTCAACTTCTTTCTGGGAATTCAAGTGAAGCAGGTTGAAGATGGCATCTTCATAAGTCAGTCAAAGTATGTTCAAGACATACTCAAGAGGTTCAATATGACTGATTGTAAGATTGCTAAGACACCCATAGCTAGAAACCACTCCCTTGGTCCAGACCTTGAGGGGGAGTGTGTAGATGAACATTTATACAGGGCTATGATTGGGTCTCTTATGTATCTTACAGCTAGCAGGCCTGATATCATGTTTGCCACATGTATTTGTGCAAGATATCAAGCCAACCCTAAGTTGTCTCACTTAATCACTGTGAAAAGGATTTTAAGATACCTCAAAGGTGCTTCAACACTTGGTCTATGGTATCCAAAGAATCAAAATTTCAATCTGTATGCTTATACAGATAGTGATTATGGTGGTTGCAATATGACTGCAAAGTCTACATCTGGGGGATGTCAATTCCTTGGTGGAAGGGTGGTCTCATGGCAATGCAAGAAACAATCCTGTGTGTCTGCATCAACTGCTGAGGCTGAATACATTGCTGCTGCAAGCTGCTGTGCTCAAGTGCTTTGGATTCAAAAATAGATGCTAGACTATGGATTTAACTTCAAAGAGACTCCTATCCACATAGACAACAATAGTGCTATCTCTATCACTGAGAACCCTGTGCAGCACTCAAGGACCAAACACATCAACATCAGGTATCATTTAATAAGAGATAACTATGAAAAAGGATTAATTAAACTAGTCAAAGTTCATACAGATGAACAATATGCTGATCTGTTCACAAAAGCTTTTGATGAACAGAGATTTAAGTATCTGATATCAGCTATTGGGATGATAAACTTTGAGTAGACTTTTTATTAAAACAAATTCTAATTATTTCTTCTTAAAATATGTGTGTCCTAAGTTGTCTAGTTCATCACTTTCATAAGCTCATGTTTTCTTTGGATATAAAACTCTTTTTGAAGACTTTCCTTAGATTCTTGAAAATTTTTGATACTTCGGAAGATAAAGTTTTATCTTCGGAAGAAAAACATGTCTTCAAAATACATAACTGTCTAAGAAATTTTACCTTCGGAAGAAGTCAAAATCATCTTCCGAAGCTTAAAAATTCTTATCTCAGACACTTATTTATTTTTAAGGACCTTTTTCTTCCGAAGCAAAATTAACCTTCGGAAGCTTTGTTTATTTCTATACAAAGCATTCAAGGGTTTTTTTCTCTTCCGAAGCATAAATCTTCAAGACTCTCAGGAAAATCTTCCGAAGCCATTTTAGCTTCGGAAGCTTTTTCAATCAAAACTTCCGAAGACAAATAAACTTCGGAAGCTTTTCGAATTCAAAGAAAACTACTTTTTGAGCAAAAGTAAACTACCTTTTCAGAGGTGGGACCGAATTTCGGATTTCAAAGTTTATCCTCTTTCATTAACTTTGGTTCAAATCCCTTTTCATATAAATACCCAACGGTTCCCCCTCTTTCCCACTATCTTCCTCAATTCTACTGTTTCTCTAACCTAATTCTCTAAACCGCCTTTGCTTTCTACCTTTCTTCACCCTTAAGCTTTTGAAATGGCCAACCTTAACCGCAGAAACAACCCTGATTTCTCCATGCAACTTCACAGGCAACATAATCAAGTTGCTCTGTTAAGCTCTGAGAAAGATGCAAGTTTCTCAGAGATTTGCCAATTCTTGACTCTGTCAAACTACTTCACCTCCCTGACCATTGATCCTACTCTATATGAGGATCACTTCCTTGAATTCTGGAAGACCTGCCAAGAGGTCATTATGGATGGGGAGAAGGCACTGTCTGCCACAGTGCAAGGGAGGACAATCTTCATCACTCCGGCCATCATTAACCAACATCTGCAGCTGGATGATGAAGAAGGTGAGATGTCCTTCCTAAAAGAAGCTGTTAATCATTCTTTTGAGCAGATGGGCTATGAGGGAGATTTCTCTGTAAAGACCTTTAGGAAAGGGAAGGTCTCATCCCAATGGAAATTCCTGCTCCATGTGGTTATCCACAGCTTGTCAAACAAGCATGGTGGATGGGACCAGATTCCTGAGGATCTCTCCTTTATAGTTCATGGAATGGTTCAGGGGGTCAAGTTCAGGTATTCACAATTTGTTTATACTAATTTACTTGCAAACTAGACTCCTTAGAGTATTACATGTTTCCTAGATATGTTCAACACATTCTCAACTGTGAACTGGGCTCACAGTTGAGGGAAACAGGTAATATTCTTAAATTGGGACAGATGAAGCCCGGCATCTTTAAAATAATGAAGAAGCCAACTGTAGGCTTCTCAGGGGTAGAAACAGCCCTAGTCCCAAAAATGTTAGAGCTCATTGCTCAAGGTGACAACCTAGCAACACAAGCTAGTGTTGAACCCACACCTCTTTTGTCCTTACCTTTAAAAAGACCAGAAATCACCCTCACCTACCAAAGAAAATCCAAACGAACCCCTGCTCAGGCTATTGAGTCTGTGCAGGCCCCCAAATACTCAACCTTACAGGAAGAAGTGGACACTAGAGCTCCCACTTCTCCTGAGGAGCAAACCACTCCCATTACTTCACCTATCAGGGCTGAGGTTACTCAAGCTCACCCTGATGAGCTCACTAGCCCAACAACCTTAAGCCTTCACTCTGAGTCTCAACACTCAAGTGAACAACCTTCAGGGGACAGCTACCATCCCCAGCCTTTGGATCTCAACCAACCAATTCCCAACCTATCCTTTTACACTGATGAAGACTTAGGATTCAGTGAGTACCATGAGTCTCTCTTCCCTCCCCTACTCAAAGAGAGATGAGTACCTCTGACTCTCCTCAGTCTATCCCCCATCAGTCACCTATTACTGAGGTGGACACTTCTGAACCTGTTCAGGATGTCCATATGGAAGAGGCTCTCACTTTTGAAAGTGATTACATCATTAAGACCTCAACCATGGCAACTCAGCCCATTGGCATCTCAACTGAGGCTGCCAGTGAGCAGAGGAAAACCAGCAGCCAAGAAACTCAAGCTGGTGGTGAGAGAGAGGACTTTGGTCCAATCATCTCATCCCCCAATGAATCTTCTGATGAAGATGAGGGGAATTTGAGACTAAAGGTGCAAAAACTGTCAAAAACATGCACCTATTTAGTCTCTAAGGTTAGTCACTTGGAATCTCAGGTGACTACCCTGCAAAACAGGGTCAATGATCAGCAACTCCAGATTTCATATCTGCAGGAAAAACTAGCTGGGAGACCTTTAAGGAGAGCTCAACCAGGAACACAAGAACCTGTGGAAGTGATTGACTTATCCTCCAGCTCACCTATGCAAGTGGGTGATGCTACCAAAAAGGGGGAGAAAGTTGTTACAACCACAGAACCTGGGAGTTCTTCAGAGAGAATGGACATAGAGGACTCACCATCCTCACTTGCTGTTGTGCATTCTCAGCAACTTCCTCAAGTTCACATTAATGTGGACTCTATAGACTCTCTCATCAGGAGTCTCTTTGAGGAAGGTATACCAAGGGCTGTCTCATCTCCACCACTAGGAACTAGCAATCACATCATAAGGTGGAGGTATGATGATGACAGGAGAGCCCTTATACTTCAAAGAGTTCAAGGCCAACAAGAAGTTTTTCAATTCCAAAGCCTGAGCTTTTATGAAAGACTGGATTTAGTCAACTTGCCACTTGTCAATCCAAGCAATTCAAGACAAGCTGACAGGCTGGCTCAAAGAATCCAAGACAGGATCCTTGCAGAGTTTACTCTAAGAAGGAGACTTAGGGAATCAGGCAATGTCATCGGTCAACTGGATGTTGAGGTGGACCCTAAGATTAGTTTCATAGGGGAAACCTTGACTGAAGGCCCAGTGACAGAACCTGAGACCCCTGTCTCATCATCAACAACTGCTGCTGAGGTCCAAACTCCATCTGAGACACCTGCTGGTGAAGGTGTTTCTCAGCCTCTCTTGGCCAGAGCATGGAAGCTACTCCAAGCAATGAAGGCCAAGCCTCAATCCACCCTGAGTCACAAAGGTCTGTTGGTGACAAGGGAAAAGGATAATGACTCCTGAGGAAATTGAGGAGGAAGAGAGAGAGAGGAAAAGGAGACTAAGGGGAGAAAGTTCCACTGGGTCATCTAGCTTCATGCAAGCTGCAATCAGGGCTGCTCCCAGACCAAATACTCAAGATGATGAGTTAAGGGCAGTCAGGATTACCTACTTACAGACCAGGAACTATGACATTGATGAAATCATCTCCCTCCCCTTAGAAGAGCTAAATGAACTGGCTGACAGGGAAGTGTCAAGAGAGTTGAAGGAGAAAGAGGATGCAATGATACTTCTCCAACTCAAAGAGGAGAAGAGATAGAAAAGACTTTACAAGCATGCTCCCACTCTCTCACCAGTTCAAGAAAGTCCTGCACAGGAAGATGTGGCTCCACAAGAACCTCAGGTAGATAAAGAAGAAGATAGGATCAGATGATCAACTACTGAGTGCCACAGGCTTCTATCAGGCAGATGCACTTCTTCCCTTGTCCTATGACTTCATTGAGTTCGAGTATCTAAAGCAACTTGAGCTTGAGTTAGTCAAGGAAAGAAAGACAACTAAAATAAAGCTAAGGGAAGAAGCTGCAAAGTCAAGAGCCATCATTCAAAAGAATGCAAAGAAGTCTGCTGACAGACAAAGAATGGTGAGCTTCTTGAAGCTGTATGGATTCTCCGGAAGGAGACTTGGCCCCATGTCTCTATCCACTATGGATGAGCATATTAGGGTGATCAAGCAGAAGATTAAAAGTGGAGAACTCATTGACTTGCACTCTCTTCCAAGTCAAGTCCCACCTGAAGTGGAGGTCAAGTTTGAACAACCAGAGACACCTCAACCAGCACCTCCAGCTGAGCCTCAGCAAGCTTCATCTTCTGATCCTAGGCAGGGTCAAACTCCCTCTCCTTCTGAACCTGTAAGGGAGGAACACCCAACTGAGAAAGACACTGATGATCAACATGGTGCTGCAGACCAGTCTTCTCAGTTAAAGACATCCAAGAGGAAGAAGAGGATGGCTTCTAAACCAAAGACTAAGAAGAAGAAGCCAAAGTCATCTACCTCTGCACCTCAGGCTGAATCAGATCAACCTGAGGAAGTGCATGATGAGGCAGCCCAATCAACTCCTATTCAAGTGGCTCCTCTAACTAGCGAGACACCCATCTTGTCCTGGACTTACTCTACTAATCCAGAAAGATGGACTGTTATCAGAGATCAAGGTGTTGAGAATGTCTACTCATGGCAAGACATAATCAACTTACCTCTGCATGATCTCTTTGAGATGAGAAGATACTATGAAAGTCTTGATGATCCTGACCATCTCATGAAGAAAGGAATGGTCCTGATTGTACTGAAGACTACCAACATTTGAAGATCTTCCAAGTGTTTTGGTAGCATCAGCCTAGGGGGAGTTTGTAAGGATTCCTGAAGTCTGATGCAACCCAAAACAGCCTAAGTGTCTCAGCAACATGCACTAAGTACTGAAGTGAAGAATGCTTCGGAAGTTTTACACAAAGCATTAGAAAATACTCTAAGTGTAAAATCTTCCGAAGCCAAGACCAATATCTTCCGATGCCAAACATGAAGTCTTCCGAAGCTTCAGAGACAAAGTCTTCCGAAGCTTCAACCTATGAAGACAGATTTCTTCCGAAGACTTTTAGTACACATGCTTTATCTGATGTACTGTTCCATAAAGCACCTTTTCCGCTGCATCTCTGTAAAGTCACCAACTTACATGAGTTGGTGAAAAGGGCCTTGCTTTTGGTAACTGTACATTGAGGTCTTGAGTCTTCAACTTTCCACTTTATGTACTTTATCCTTTTTGTATTGTATAAGGATGTGAGCTATGGCATGTCATAGTCATAAGGTCAAAAGGCAGATATGCCTTTTGATCCTACAATTGATTTTGTTAGTGTCTAGTCAATTGTATCCAGCTGGCTTTCAAAGTATAGCCGGCTGTAGGTTGTAGTATAAGTATTTCAAGTTCTTGTATCTTTTCTTTATGCTTTGTAACACTTGTAAAAGAACTTGAGAAAGCAATATACTGCCTCCTTGAAACCCATACTCTCTTGTTCTGTCTCTTGCTTTACTTGTGTTCTTTGTATCACCTTTGGTTACCCAGTTCACTTTTTGATTAAAGTTTAGTTAGTCTCCTCATTGTGTTGTTGTGTTGTAATTGTGTTTAAGCCCTTAAACGGTCCTGCAGGCAATTCATGTCATAGGCTAAGAAATAATACAAGAATATAGATAGTATAATGATAAATCAAACCTTGACAAAAGATGTTCACTATAAGTTATAACGATTAGCTAAGTGTACTTGGTTCCCATGATAAACAAGCATACGCCATCAAGAGCCGGAAATAACCTCGGCTTTAGCACCAAATTGGCTTGTCAAGCCCATAGATCTATGACGTCGCTAGGCTAGCAATAGTTAATGATTGTTTATACAAGATGACTATCATGTAAGGCTCACAAATATATCAAATAACCATGACAAGTTTATAAACGAATTGCTCGTGCATTACAAGTTTCAAGATCTTTTACAAGTGTATATTTATAAGTTTAACATGTTTCACCCTAAAAGGTGTAAAATAAAATAAAAAGAGGCATAGAAGAACTCACATGATATATGATGCACTTTTAATAATAAAAAAAATAAGATTTGCTCCAATGATTTCTTTACGATTCAACCTAAGATTTGGTGTCTTAGGATTAGAAAAAGATATGATCAACGACTAAATATGAATTAGGGTTTCAATTGGAATTTGGGGTTTTAATAATTAAGTTAAATAAAATAATATAATTGATTATGTTTTGATTCAATAAAGATGGAATAAATCTATTAAATAATCAAGATTGAGAATGATAATGAATGATTAGTGAGATTAAATAATTTAATTTATAATAATTGATTTAATTAAGATTAAGTATAAAGTGTGAAAAGAAATAATTAATTTAATAACTATTTATGATATAACATGGTTAAATGAATAATTGAATAATAAATATTACTTAAATATTAATAATAATTGATTAAGTAATGGTTGAGTATAAAATGTGAAAAGAAATAATTAATTTAATAATCAATTATTTAAAACTTGATCAAAATTAATTAATTAGATAATTAGTTATTTAAATAATTTGAAAAATAGTTTAAAAGTATTTAGGTTTGATTTATAATGTTTTTAAACTTTTGAGTAATTCTTATAAAGGTTTCATAATATTAAAACCTTTCAAAAATAAAAAACTAGAAAATTATATGATTTAGAATTTAAGAAATTAAATAAAAATTAAAAAAATTAATTTTTATAAATATTTAAACTTATAAATAAATTATATATTTTTATAACATTTGACATCTTTAAAAATAAAGTATGTATCAAATTATAATTTCTAAAATATTTCAAAAACTAGTAATTCAATTTTGAATTAGTATTAAAATGGTTTTTATATTAATTTAATAACATTTTAATAATTTCTGGAATTTAAAATTAGTTGAAAAATGAAATAAAAAAGGTTTTTAGGTGCCCGGGGTCGAACCCAGGTCCCTTCTAAACGGGCAGTGATTGCTAACCAGTTGGGCTAGAGCCCAGATCTAGTTCTATTTTGAAATAATTATATAAATAGAGTTCTATGAAAAATCCCCAAATTTGATAAGAACCTTAATTTGATTTGAACAAAATTGAACATCAATTCATATTTATTAATGGAATTAAACTTAGGGCTTTGACTAATAGGTGAAACCGATTATATTTGTGTAAATAACTTACTTGGATTAAGTCAATTAGATTGTATTAGAAGGATGATAGGTCGTGACTGTGGTAGGTTCGATTCAGGAAGATAACGATGATTAAAATCAAATTCGTGGTAACATGAGTTTCTAATGGTGTATAAGATCAAAAGCCCTCTGCCAATTTTGGTTTAAGATGCCCAGAAGATGAAGCTTGACTAAGTAGCAGGTTCGATTTAAGTTGATATTCGATTTCAGTGTTTGTGTGTTTGACGAGTGAAATTGAAGTTGCAGATGGTTCAAGGAAGGTTATTCGAATGTTTTGTCATGATTATATAGTCTTGATTTTAACTGTTACATGATCAACTAGTTAAGATTTTGAATCGAAGTTTTGGTTGTGCTCGAACTCATTAATACTACGGTTAATCGAATTGGGCTAATGTCCTAGGTTTCGAAACAGTCTACAAACGATTTGAGTCATTTTAATTGGATTGAAATGATCGAATTTAAGGCTTTCGATGCTGTCGGAGATGTTGGCGGACTTGGCCGGACTCAGTGGAGATCGACGGGGAGGGGGGTTTGGGTTGTTTAAACGGAAATTACACTTTTGGTCCCTCATGTTTACCATGTTAACATGTTATGTATAACCTTTTAATTTAAGTTTTAAAATCTACAATTTAAACCCTTAACCTTTTAAAACCCTAATTTAAAAATACACAAATTACTTAGAAACTTTTATCACTTTATAAATTTATTCAACTTTGAAGTTTAATTATTTATTTATAATTTAATAATTAGACTCATAAATGAAAAATAAAACTTCATATATTTATTAAACTTTATTCTATAAATCATGAAATTACTATGAATTGATTAAATGGTTTAATAAATAGAAGTTAAATAAATGGTATAATTATTGTATTTGAAAGATTAAAATAAATTAAATTGCTAACTGATGAATTTGATTTCAAAAATTGACCCAAACGGATTCGGATTTAGGTTTTTATTTTCCAAAATGGGCAGATGTTACAGTGAAAAATTCACTTCATTAATAAATGAACACAAACAAGAAATCTTGTTTGGTAAGTGTTTGTGAACAGTTTAAAAACAACGACATTTCTTTAATTAACGAACACAAAACAAAGTCTTGTTCGTGTTCGTTACTTCTTTTAAAGACTTGCAACAACTTATAAACCTTTTTACAAATATTCAACACGGATCATTTACAAGCAGTAGCGGACCAAGATACTTCCAATTGGGGTTAGAAATTCTCAATATTCGAATGTCTATATCTTGTTTTTGTAAGTTCGGTTTGGACCAGTTCGTTTCGGTTTGGTTTGGTTCAGTTAGATTAGGTATAGGTTGGGTAAGAAAATAATACCAAGTCCATTATACATGAAAAAATGCATCATCAGAAAATACTTAATATACTTAAAAGTTTTATCTAAGAGTATTTATTTTTAAGAAACGATATATAATATCTTTTAGGCGTTATTAAGCTTACCTGAATAGTGATAGTATTGATTTGTAGTTAACAAATATATATCATTAAAATGTATAATAAACTGGAGTCAAGAAAAATGTAAAATAGAGAAATTTAATTTGAAGATAATATAATACCAAATTAGTTTAAGATAGAAATTAAAATAGGTTTAAATTCAAATATTAAATTGATTTTTGTGATATTTTTTTAACCTAACCTTATCCCTCAAAGTCTTCAACTATTACAAAAGTATAAAATTCTCTTTACAAATCATAGCTACTTTATTTTATTTTCATTTTCAATCATCGAATTGACTAATTTTTTTCCTAACTATTTTTTCCTTTATATTCTTAGCTTTTTTTAAATTTACTTCCATGACTACTTCAGACCTATTTTCATGACTGCAAAAAACTAGATTTTTAGTTTACATATCAAGATTATGTTTTCTATCTTCACCTATTTCTTTTTTTTCTTTTTTTACTTTTTTCATGGAGGTCGGTGTCAAAACGTTTTGGATGTCGTTCAAGATTTGAGTGTATACATACTAAAGACAAGATTTATATCATGAGTATCGGTTGACCCCCTACCCGAAAGGGTAGGTCCGACCCTTTTTTAAAAGTACTAAAAACATAAGAATCATACGATATTATAAAGATTAGTTATGTATGTATGATGAATTGTAGATATATTTGATGAAAGAACTAGATGTCTCATTGTAAAAGTATTCACACACATGCAATAAGGCTCAAACATCATCAAACAAAAACCACTTATAAATTCATGAGTTATAGTTGTGAGCAAAAATACCATAACACTTGCGAACAATGATTTTGAACTTTACCAAGAAGTCTTGAACCTTCCAAAAACAGGACTTCATGATAAAGCACTAAATTATATCGATGAACAGGTAAAATGAACGGCAATGTGTATGTGTATGGTGGATTTAGAACAATTCTTTTAGGTTGTGTTTGTTTTTCTAAAAAACCTCTTCCCCACCTCTTCATCTGCGCGCTCGCAGACGCGGGAAGAGGTTTTAAGTTCGCAGACTGTTTGTTTTTTGGAAGACGTTTCATTTAAAAACGTCTTCCCCACCTCTGCAGGGAGAAGAGGTGGAACAATGTCTTCACACCTCTTCTCACCTCTTCTCTTCTTCTGATTTTGAGCCCTAACCTTCACAATCATCTTCACAAATCATCTTCACAACTCATCTTCACACACACCACAACACACCACTGCCGGACCACCGCACCACCGCGCCACCGCCGGACCACCGCACCACCTCGCGACCGTCGGACCACCGCACCACTGCGCCACCGCGGCACCCTCCGACCGCAGCCCCCTCCCCCTTCGCGAACCGACCGCAGCCCCCTCCCCCTTCGCGAACCGACCGCAGCCCCCTCCCCCTTCGCGAACCACCCTTCCCCCTTCCCCCTTCCCCTTTCGCGAACCACCCTTCCCCCTCCGACCGCAGCCCCCTCTGACCGCAGCCCCTTCGCGACCCACCTGCAGGTACGTTTTTTTTTTTTTTTTTTGATTTGTTATTAGTATGATTAGTTTGTTTGTATATTGTTAGTTTGTTTGTATATGGTTAGTTTGTTTGTATGATTTATGATTAGTTAGTTTATAGGATTAGTTTGTATATGGTTAGTTTGTTTGTATGATTTATAAATTGGTTAGTTTATAGGATTAGTTTGTTTGTATGATTAGTTTGTTTGTATGATTAGTTTGTTTATAGGATTAGTGTGTATATGGTTAGTTTGTTTGTATAATTAGTTTGTTTATAGGATTAGTGTGTATATGGTTAGTTTGTTTGTATGATTAGTTGTTTTTAGAGTTTAAAAAATTAATTTAGTTTAATTACAGAATATTTCAGCATTCTGCAGATGTTAAAAACAAACAGTCTTTTCTTTGCAGACTGCAGACATTTGGTCCACCTCTTCTGCTGCAGATGTCTACAGATGTGGTTCGCAGACTGCAGACGTTTTCCTGCAGAAAAAACAAACAGCACCTTAGTAAGCATCAATAACATGAAACACAAACATATAGGGGTTGATGAAAATCGATGCTTTTCGTTAGCATTGTGAAGGTTTATCTTTTTTTGTTGTTTATGAATCCAAGTCCTCTCATCTTTGTTAGATATTTTAGTGTAGTTGGATTGATTAATGACCAATGTGATCATAATATCCACCAAACAAGTTAGGAGATGCGGAGTGCATGCTTGTGTTGAGTGAATTATGATCTTCGATATTGAAAACCTTCTTACAAGAGAAGCCCCTAAGCAATGAGGGTTCCAAGGGGGCAACAACCCCTTGGGCAGGGGTCCGGTGGCAGCGCCCCTGGTAGCGGGGTCCAAGGGGCGGCAGCCCCTGGCGGGGTCCAAGGGGCAGAGCCCCTGGCTCGGGTCAGCTTGGAAATTTTTTATTTTGGTAAAAATGGCTTCATTAAAAATGCATTTCGAATTGATTTTCCAGAATTTCACATGTGAAATCGGGTGGAAAAATACATATTTTCTTAATGGGGATTTAAAATAAAACGATTAAACTGCCAAATGGTAGTTTTTCTCGTTTTTTCCCTCCAAAACCAAATGAGATGATGAATGTTGGTCATATACTCTTCTCGAATTCTTCTTCTTCTTCTGGTTCACAAAAAGTCACACAACACAATATACGAATTTTTGATCTCGTCTAAGTTGTATCCGATTGATTTATTCGGGTGAACCACCGAATAATTTCGATCTGAAAGTGATCTTCACGACTCTCAGATTATCCAAGTTTGATTTCAAGTATTCTACAAAGATCAAAATTATCTACGGTTGAAGATGACGTACAGAGATTCTATGAAAGACATGACAAGCAAATTCGCAAAACTTGACAAGTTTAAAGGACAAGACTTTCGAAGACGACAGAAGAAGATGCATTTTCTATTAACCACTCTGAAGGTTGTGTATGTTCTAAGTACTCCCATGCCAGAATTGATAGAAAACGAGACTTGGAACAGAATAGGAGGTGATGCAAGTGGGAGAACGATGACTACATCTGTCGTGGTCACAGCTTAAACGGTATGTCGGATTCCCTGTTTGATATCTATCAAAATGTTGAATCTGCAATAGAACTATGGGATTCCCTTGAATCTGCAATACATGGAAGATTTTTCAAGTAAGAAATTTCTGGTTAGTAATTTTATAAATAACAAGATGGTGGATTCAAGGCCCGTCATGGAACAATATAATGAACTGCTAAGGATTCTAGGACAGTTTGTTCAACATGATATGAAGATGGATGAATCCATCTCGGTTTCTAGTATAATTGACAAATTGCCTCCTTCTTGGAAAGATTTCAAACATACTTTGAAACATATAAAGGAGGAATTGAGTCTGGTCCAACTTGGTAGTCACTTCAGAATTAAAGAGTCTCTAAGGGCTCAAGAGGGTGACAAAGTTAAGGACAAAAACATGAATGGACCTTCACAAGTGAACATGGTGGAAGAAGGTGAATCATCAAAGAATGCCAAAAAGTTTAAAGGAAAAAGAAAGTTTAAAGGTAAAAACAACAACAAAGGCCCCAACAAGAAGCCAAAGTTAATATGTTGGCAGTTTTTTCCGTTTTTTTCCCTCCAAAACCGAATGAAATGATGAATGTAGTCATATGCTTCTTCTCGAATTCTTCTTCTTCTTCTTAAGGTTCACGAAAATTCTCACAAAACAACATACGAATTCTTGATCTCGTCTGAGTTGTATCCGATTGATTTACTCGAGTGAACCACCGAATAATTTCAATCTGAAAGTGATCTTCACGACTCTCAGATTATTCAAGTTCGATTTCAAGTATTCTACAATCTTTTTTTGACTTTTTATTTTGACTTTGACTTAAATGTGATTAGTATTTTAGACACGTTAAGTACTAGATTTATACATTGTGAGCCTAGTATAGGCTAATAGGCCTTAGAACAAGTGATAGTGGGACATTCATTGGACTGAACTTAGCAACGGGATTATGTGTCTTGGACTAGATTAAGAACTTATAAAACATAAAAACATAAAAATTTACGTTAAAAGCGCAATAAAGCCCAAACACTGGAAGACTTTACCTTATGTACTAAATAGACTAAACTAGTATTTAACCCCACGCGTTTCCAATGGGATGCAAAACCATGTCAAAATCATCAATGTCACACCGTCGCTAGCGACCACCAACACCAGAAAAACTCGTAAACAAAAGAAATAAAATTGAATTAAAAATATACGTAAAAACTTTAAAGTGTAACATCATGTATTTTTAGGGTTATTTATAAGTTAGCTTTGTTAATTCTTGTAAGGGACATTATTGCCATATATGAAACTTATGGGTGATTTATGTTTAATTCTTAGTTGGACTTTAAATTTTAATGTAAAGTTAATAACCTAGTTATTAAATTGAACTATAATACTAATTGTAATAATAATAACAAAGATAATAATGATAATAATAAAAATAATAATAATAATAATAATAATAATAATAATAATAATAATAATAATAATAATAATAATAATAATAACTAATTATAAGAGTAATAATAATTATGTTATTAATAACCCTAATAATAATAATAATAATAATAATAATAATAATAATAATAATAATAATAATAATAATAATAATAAAATTATAACAATAATAATAATAACTAAGGATAATACCAACAATAATAATTTTATTAATAATAATAAAGAATTATTAAACTTAAAATGTATAAAACTTTGATTTAAAAGTCAAGGGGCCTAGTTGCCAATTTATAAACCTTAAAAGTGAGTTTTAAGCATAAAATAATAAAATCAAAAACTACAGGGACCAAAGTTGTAATTAACTGAAACTTGTTCCCTCTTTCTCCCCTTAGGCCCGCTTTTCCGGCCAAACGCCCGGCCATCTCCAGCGGCCTTCCGGTCACCCCCTAAACCGGCAAATATCGATCGTTTTTTGACTCAAAAACGTTGCAAATCATTATAAAACATGTTTCGAACGTGAATACATCATTTAAGCAAGATAAAACGTCGGTTACAAGCCGGATCGATTTCAAAACCGAAACACTTAAACTCTATAGTCGTTCAATCATTAAACCTCAATAATAATCGAATTAACTCGGCATAAACGGTCATTCATCAATCCATAATCGAATACAACTCTCATTTCCATCTAAAACCAACATCATCATCGAATTCAACTACTCTGAACATCACGATCTGCAACCTACTTGAGTACTACCCTCTGCACATCAAGAGTTGAAATTAACAAGGGGCTTTGAGTCGGAACAACATTCGAAGTTGTCCTAGAGTTTAATTCCATTATCATCAGCATTTGATAATCGATTAGATCCAAGCCAAGCGCGACCTGTTCTTGAGCTCGTTTCTATTGTATTTGCTCGAATCCAGGTAATTAAACGCATGAATATGTTCGTTGTAACATAAGGATCAAAAGCCCCATGACTATATTCATCAACAGAATCAAATTGGTGTTCAATTTGATCCAAGAACATTCTAGGGTTTATGCAATTTGTAGATTTCGTTGGGTTTAAGTTCAATTTGATCAAAAGCCCCATGACTCTTTGAATCGACTCTTGATAGTGACCTGGAGTTATGCATTCGCGAGGCTCAACAAGCGGCATTAACCGACGAAGGGAGGGATGAAGATTTGATGTCTAACGTTCGGTCGCAACAGGAGACAAAACCGAATGGCATGTGGTACTTCTTGAATCCACTTTGGATCCCAAATCGTGATAATCTTCGACACTTCATTATGAACGAAGCTCATCAAACCTGATATTCCATTCATCCTGGCTCTGATAAGATGTACATTGACCTGCGTGGTCAATATTGGTGGCCTGGAATGAAGAAAGATATCGCGTCTTATGTTTCCAAGAGTCTCACGTGTGCAAGGGTCAAAGTCGAGCATCAACGACCAAGTGGTTTACTTGAGCAACCTGAAATCCCTATGTGGAAATGGGAACATATATCCATGGATTTCATAACCAAGTTACCTCGTACACCTCGTGGTCATGATAGCATATGGGTCATTGTTGACCGTTTGACCAAGACAGCATATTTCATACCCATACGAGATACGTACAAGGTTTCAAGGCTGGCTCGAATCTACATTGACGAAATTGTGTGTCGTCATGGCGTGCCTTTACACATTATTTCCGATCGAGATGCTCGCTTCACTTCACACTTTTGGTCTTCGATGCAAGAACTCTTGGGTACTCAATTGAATTTAAGTACGGCTTACCATCCTCAAACCGATGGTCAAACCGAACGAACAATCCAAACCCTCGAGGATCTGCTGCGTCTTTGTGTCCTTGATTTTGGTGGTGATTGGGATACGCATTTACAGCTAGCGGAATTTTCGTATAACAATAGTTATCACTCAAGTATCAAGATGGCACCATTCGAGGCTTTGTATGGTTGTAAATGTCGATCCCCGATCTGCTAGACCGACGTTGGTGAAAATTTCCTCACTGGTCCTGAACTCATACAAGAAATGACCGATAAAGTCTCCACAATCCGCAAGAACCTTGAAGTGGCAAGAAGTCGACAAAAGAGTTATGCCTATAAGCGTCGTAAGCCGTCGGAGTTCCAAGTTGGCGACATGGTTCTTCTTAAGGTTTCACCGTGGAAAGGTGTTGTTCGCTTTGGGAAGAAGGGTAAACTAACTCCAAGATTTGTAGGACCTTTCAAAATCCTAAAAAGGGTTGGAAAAGTGGCTTATAAACTGGAACTACCTTCCGACCTTAGTGGAGTTCATCCTGTGTTCCATGTCTCAAATTTGAGAAAGTGTTTGGCCGACGAGAGTCTGCATGTTCCATTGGAAGACATCCAGATCGACGAGTCATTGCATTTTCTTGAGAAACCTGTTGAAATTATGGATCGCATCATGAAGAAAACTAGAACCACAACCACACCAATTGTCAAGGTTCGTTGGGAGAATAAGTGTGGAGCTGAGTTCATTTGGGAGCGAGAGGATCATATGAAGGAGAGATACCCATATTTGTTCGCCTAGTTTATTCTTAATTTCGGGACGAAATTCTTTATGTTGGGGAGACTGTAACATCATGTATTTTTTAGGGTTATTTATAAGTTAGCTTTGTTAATTCTTGTAAGGGGTATTATTGCCATATACGAAACTTATGGGTGATTTATGTTTAATTCTTAGTTGGACTTTAAATTTAAATGTAAAGTTAATAACCTAGTTATTAAATTGAACTATAATACTAATTGTAATAATAATAACAAAGATAATAATGATAATAATAATAATAATAATAATAATAATAATAATAATAATAATAATAATAATAATAATAATAATAATAATAATAATAATAATAACAACTAATTATAAGAGGAATAATAATTATGTTATTAATAACCCTATTAATAATAATAATAATAATAATAATAATAAAATTATAACAATAATAATAATAACTAAGGATAATACCAACAATAATAATTTTATTAATAATAATAAAGAATTATTAAACTTAAAATGTATAAAACTTTGATTTAAAAGTCAAGGGAACCTAGTTGCCAATTTATAAACCTTAAAAGTGAGTTTTAAGCATAAAATAATAAGAACAAAAACTATAGGGACCAAAGTTGTAATTAATTGAAACTTGTTCCCTCTTTCTCCCCTTAGGTCCGCTTTTCCGGCCAAACGCCCGGCCATCTCCGGCGGCCTTCCAGTCACCCCCTAAACCGGCAAATCTCGATCGTTGTTTTGACTCAAAACCGTTGCAAATCATTATAGAACACGTTTCGAACGTGAATACATCATTTAGCCAAGATAAAACGTCGGTTACAAGCCGGATCGATTTCAAAACCGAAACACTTAAACTCTATTGTCGTTCAATCATTAAACCTCAATAATAATCGAATTAACTCGGCATAAATGGTCATTCATCAATCCATAATCGAATACAACTCTCATTTCCATCTAAAACCAACAACATCATCGAATTCAACTACTCTGAACATCGCGATCTGCAACCTACTTGAGTACTACCCTCTGCACATCAAGAGTTGAAATTAACAAGGGGATTTGAGTCGAGAACAACATTCGAAGCTGTCCTAGAGTTTAATTCCATTATCATCAGCATTTGATAATCGATTAGATCCAAGCCAAGCGCAACCTGTTCTTGAGCTCGTTTCTATTGTATTTGCTCGAATCTAGGTAATTAAACGCATGAATATGTTCGTTGTAGCATGAGGATCAAAAGCCCCATGACTATATTCATCAACAGAATCAAATTGGTGTTCAATTTGATCCAAGAACATTCTAGGGTTTATGCAATTTGGGGATTTCGTTGGGTTTAAGTTTTTATGATTTTAAAACCGAATCTTAGCACGGCTTCGGCCCTTGGCCTACTGGTCGCACACGCACATCACAACCCTGAGGTCCCGGGTTCGAACCCGGGCACCCTCAGTATATTTTTTAAGGATATTCCAGCCTTTTAAAAAAATACAGAAAATTTCTAAAAATTATATAAAAAATAAATTTTGTATGTTTATTTATTTTTAAGACACCTGATTATTTTCTATGAATTTATTTCTTTAAACTTTTTTTATACACTTATCAAATATTCTCCTCTATCAAGTGTTACACTTTGTTTAATTTTATAAAATTTGACTTTAAATAATAGTTAATTCACAAAAAATATTATTTCAAACGTAGCTTTTAAATTATTTAAATCGTGTTCATTTCGCCTAGTTATAAAAATCTTATTTAAACTTAATATATAACTTTTATAAATTACTATAAACGTTTTTCTTTTTTTCATATCTATATATAAAATATAACATACTTCTTTTCATATATTTTAAGCAAATATGATTGATTTCCAATTGCTAAATATAATTGTTTGACAAAACCCCAAATACCAAATTGAAACCCTAGTTCTCGTTTACCCGTTAAAATTATTATAAAACTTAATAATCTTGTAAATAAATATATATATTCTAGGTGCATTGTGAAGAACTACGTTGAAACGACGTTTATTATTATTCATAGTAATCATCAACTATATATTATTTGATCAAGTGAGTATTTCTATACCCCTTTTTCATATTTTCACACCTTGGGGTGAAACATGTTACTTTATAACCATTGCACTTGTAAACGTTTGATTCTTGTAAACTTATGGCATTTAACCTGTTTGTTGTGGTTAGTTGAACTTTGTGGCTACCATGTAATGTCGAATACATGTACAATCATTAACTATTGCTAGCCTAGCGAAGTCATAGATCTATGGGCCAGACAAGCCTACTTGGTTGATCCAAGTACACTTAGCTAATCGTATATACTTTTAAACGTTTGAGACTTGTAAAACTTTGTCGAGGTTTGATTGTGCATTCTGTCTTACATCCCTAGTTACTTGTTCTCTAACTTACAACATGATTTCCATCTTTTATATACTTATGTATCGAAAACTATGGAAATCTCACCAACATTATGTTGACCTTTTATTTTTAACATGTTTCAGGAAATACTCAAGCTTGATATCTACACTTTGAAGCTTACACATCTTGGAATGGACCCAGATTAATAAATGAAATAAAATGACTTGTTACATCTTATGTTATGCTTTTTAATTTCTTTGAGACTTATGATTGTAATGGTACAATTGGAACTTATGTTTAATATATATTTGAGTTATTAATAGCGTTATGTGGCTGTGAACGATCTTAACCGTCACACCTCGACGTTTCCGCCGTCATGGTTGGGGTGTGACAGATTGGTATCAGAGCCCATAACTATAGGGATCTAAGTTATTAGAAATGGTGACCTAGACTATTGTATGCATGAACCTTATAGAATTATAATTCTATCTTGTAAATAATATACTTTGCATGCTACATAATGCTATGCCCTCTTATGTGCAATTTGATGCCTTAGCATAGGATTGCCTAAACATTGTTACTTGTCTCCCTAAACTTAACTTTGACTCTTTGACTCTCCCCGAACATGAACTCTCTTAACCTTATTCTCGTCGACACGTGGAATCTTATGCTTATGTTATGACTTGGATCTTTAGACGTTATGTCTAATCTATATAAATCTCATCAATATTTTGATTCTATGAACCTAAGAAATATTGTGTGACACATAGACACCTGTATCCTGGTTTTCCTGGCGAAAGGCCCTCGGGCTAAGGCAAGCATATCGCATAAATCCTACGGGACTAGTTATGCTTACCTGGGGATTTCTGGGATGAGTGATAAACTATGGTCAATATACACAAGTTTCTAAGGTAAATGGGTCAATTCACCTTGACGTGTCAACGTTTCCAAATGGTAATGCGTTACCAAATGGAATCATTCCGTGTACCTTATAACCCTTAGCTTATCTTTGTTTCAACTACTATCCTTTGTTATCCTCACTCCCGTAACTAACTCATTTTTGTATATCCAGCATGTCTCGTCACCATGGAAAGCGTGGAAGTTCCGACCGTAAGCTAGCTGCCATGATTGCCCGGCAAATGGCTGCCGTCATCCCGACTATGGTTGCTGAACTTAATAGCACTCTAATGGCTAATAGCAATAACAACACCAATGGGAACAATAGTGGTGCTAATGGAGACAATAGCAACAACCAAAACGGGAACAATCAACAAGGGAACAATCGTACTTGCACTTTCAAACACTTCAACTCGTGCAAACCCACTAGCTTTAGTGGAAAAGAAGGAGCCACTGGACTTCTCGAGTGGTTTGAAAGTATGGAGAATACGTTCATTGTTAGCGAGTGCCCAAACGAGTTCAAGGTTCGCTATTCCACAAGTGTTCTTCAACAACGGGCACTAACCTGGTGGAATAGTGAAAAGAGAAACCGTGGAACTGAGGTTGCTTTGGCATTGCCTTGGGAGGAATTTAAGGAAATCATGATCCAAAAGTTCTGCCCGAGGAGCGAGTTGCAAAAGCTGGAGGAGGAGTTCTGGAACCTCAAACAAGATGGTGGGAATCACTTGGCTTATTCCACCCGGCATCATGAGTTGAGTATGCTCCTACCACACATGGTGGACACCGTGCCCCGTAACATTGAGAAATTTATCAAGGGGGTGCCACCTTAAATTCAAGATGCCGTGGTGGGTAGTAGGCCCACAACTTTGGAGGAGGCGATTACCATCACTGCACAGCTCACCGAGAATCATATAAGAGCAGGCACTATGTCGGAAAAAGGTTCCAAGTCTACTGCGAAGGTGATACCCGAGGCAACAAAGGAGTTAAGGGCCGAGTCATCTTTTCAAAACAAGAAGCGTAAGTTCACCCCGACACACAACTGCGCTGTGACCGCCCCAAATGCTCCTAAAAAACAAATGGTGGTTGCGAATCAAGCTCACATGGCTAAAGCTTATGCTGGTCCCCATCCTATGTGTAACACGTGCAAGTACCATCATTCAAGCAACATTCCATGCTGAGTCTGCTCGTTGTGTGGGAAGTATGGACACTTGGTAACTACTTGCCTTCGTGCGCCAAACAACACTGCAATGCTTACCAACCGAACCTGCTATAACTGTGGCAAGCCTGGTCATATTCGTCCGCAATGTCCTCGCAATGCGGGAACTGTTCCACCGGCTCGTGGAAGGAACTTCAACATCAATGCCAATCAAACCCAAGCCAACAACGACGTGGTGAATGGTACGTCGTTGAACCTCTTTTGTTCTTTTCTTGTCTTGTAAAAATTCCTATCTATGATTATCATACCAATAATTGGTTGTTACCAAATAGGTATGTATCTTGTAAATAGTCATTATGCATCTGTATTGTTTGATTCGGGTGCCGATAGGAGTTTCGTGTCCCTGGAATTTGAGCCTATACTTTCTAAACCGCGTGTTAATCTGGAAAGATCTTTCACGGTCGAGGTCGTCGATGGAAAATCTATCGTCGTTGACGTCGTAATACGTGACTGCACCGTAAGCCTTAACGAACACGAGTTTTTCATCGACCTTATTCCTATGCAATTGGGAAGCTTTGATGTTATCATTGGCATGGATTGGTTAGCCAAGCATCTTGCGGAAATTCTATGTTTCGAGAAATGTATTCGAATTCCTTTATCGACTGGTGATACTTTGAAGGTCTTTGGGGAGAAATCATCCCAAAGACTCAAACTCATGTCTTGCATCAAGGCCCGCAAGTGCTTAAGTAAAAACTACATGGTTTTCATGGCATATGTAGTTAATACGAAAGCCAAGGGTAAGGAGTTGAAAGACATTCCAGTTGTACGGGACTTTCCTGACGTTTTTCCTGAGGATCTTAAAGGGTTACCTCCAGTGCGAGAAGTTGAGTTCAAGATTGACTTAATCCCTGGTGCAAACCCTATGGCTAAATCACCTTATCATCTTGCACCGTCTGAAATGCAAGAACTCGCTAGTCAACTGCAAGAGTTGACCGATAAGGGTTTCATTCGCCCTAGTTCATCACCGTGGGGTTCACCTGTACTATTTGTGAAGAAGAAGGATGGTTCATTTCGTATGTGCATCGATTACCGAGAACTCAACAAGCTTACTATCAAAAACCGATACCCTCTTCCTAGAATCGATGATCTCTTCGATCAACTTCAAGGAGCAACTCAATTCTCAAAGATCGATCTACGTTCTGGGTATCATTAACTACGTGTTCATGATGATGACATTCCAAAGACCGCTTTTCGTACTCGATATGGACACTACGAGTTCATGGTCATGCCTTTTGGCTTGACCAATGCGCCTGTTGTGTTCATGGATGTCATGAATCGAGTATGTAAACCGTATTTGGATAAGTTCGTGACCGTGTTCATTGATGACATTCTTATTTATTCCAAGACAAAAATCGATCACGAGACGCACTTGCGACAAGTTCTTGGACTTTTGAAGAAGGAGTAATTATACGCCAAGTTTTCCAAGTGTGAATTTTGGTTGGAGGAGGTTCAATTCTTAGGGCATGTGGTGAATAGCCAAGGGATTCACGTGGATCCTGCTAAAATTGAAGCTGTGAAGAATTGGTGTGTTCCCACAACCCCAACCGAGGTTCGTTCTTTTCTGGGCTTAGCGGGATATTACCGTAGGTTCATAGCGAATTTCTCGAAGATTGCTAAACCATTAACGACGCTAACCCAAAAGAATCGACTCTTTGAATGGGGACCCTAGCAAGAAGAGGCTTTCGAGACATTGAAACGCAAGTTGTGTAACGCTCCTCTTCTCACACTTCCCGATGGAAATGATGACTTCACCGTGTATTGCGATGCTTCTAATCAAGGTCTTGGTTGCGTACTCATGCAACGAGGCAAAGTTATAGCATACGCGTCGAGGCAATTGAAGGTTCATGAAGTGAACTACACGACCCACGATCTTGAACTTGGTGCTGTGGTTTTTGCATTGAAGATTTGGCGACACTATTTATGTAGGACGCAATGCATTGTCTACACCGATCATAAGAGTCTCCAACACGTGTTCAACCAAAAGGATCTCAACATGAGACAAAGACGTTGGATCGAGTTAATTAGCGACTACGACTGCGACATTCGATACCATCCTGGAAAGGCGAATGTTGTAGCCGACGCGCTAAGTCGCAAGGTCCACAACAAGACTGTCTCGCTTTAAGAAATTCGAGATCGAAGGCAATGGTTTGATACTTTAGGAGAATTTGATACCGAGATTCATGTGGATGTCAACGAGGCTACTATCATGCTCCAAAACATAAGGATCGATAGTGACCTCGAGTTATGCATTCGCGAGGCTCAACAAGCGGCATTAACCGACGAAGGGAGGGATGAAGATTTGATGTCTAACGTTCGGTCGCAACAGGAGACAAAACCGAATGGCATGTGGTACTTCTTGAATCGACTTTGGATCCCAAATCGTGATAATCTTCGACACTTCATTATGAACGAAGCTCATCAAACCTGATATTCCATTCATCCTGGCTCCGATAAGATGTACATGGACCTGCGTGGTCAATATTGGTGGCCTGGAATGAAGAAAGATATTGCGTCTTATGTTTCCAAGTGTCTCATGTGTGCAAGGGTCAAAGCCGAGCATCAACGACCAAGTGGTTTACTTGAGCAACCTGAAATCCCTATGTGGAAATGGGAACATATATCCATGGATTTCATAACCAAGTTACCTCGTACACCTCGTGGTCATGATAGCATATGGGTCATTGTTGACCGTTTGACCAAGACAGCACATTTCATACCCATACGAGATACGTACAAGGTTTCAAGGCTGGCTCGAATTTACATTGACGAAATTGTGAGTCGTCATGGCGTGCCTTTACACATTATTTCCGATCGAGATGCTAGCTTCACTTCACACTTTTGGTCTTCGATGCAAGAACTCTTGGGTACTCAATTAAATTTAAGTACGGCTTACCATCCTCAAACCGATGGTCTAACCGAACGAACAATCCAAACCCTCGAGGATCTGCTGCGTCTTAGTGTCCTTGATTTTGGTGGTGATTGGGATACGCATTTACCGCTCGCGGAATTTTCGTATAAGAATACTTATCACTCAAGTATCAAGATGGCACCATTCGAGGCTTTGTATGGTCGTAAATGTCGATCACCGATCTGCTAGACCGACGTTGGTGAAAATTTCCTCACTGGTCCTGAACTCATACAAGAAACGACCGATAAAGTCTCCACAATCCGCAAGAACCTTGAAGAGGCAAGAAGTCGACAAAAGAGTTATGCCTATAAGCGTCGTAAGCCGTTGGAGTTCCAAGTTGGTGACATGGTTCTTCTTAAGGTTTCACCGTGGAAAGGTGTTGTTCGCTTTGGGAAGAAGGGTAAACTAACTCCAAGATTTGTAGGACCTTTCAAAATCCTAAAAAGGGTTGGAAAAGTGGCTTATAAACTGGAACTACCTTCCGACCTTAGTGGAGTTCATCCTGTGTTCCATGTCTCAAATTTGAGAAAGTGTTTGGCCGACGAGAGTCTGCATGTTCCATTGGAAGACATCCAGATCGACGAGTCAGTGCATTTTGTTGAGAAACCTGTTGAAATTATGGATCGCATCATGAAGAAAACTAGAACCACAACCACTCCAATTGTCAAGGTTCGTTGGGAGAATAAGTGTGGAGCTGAATTCACTTGGGAGCGAGAGGATCATATGAAGGAGAGATACCCATATTTGTTCGCCTAGTTTATTCTTAATTTCGGGAGGAAATTCTTTAAGTTGGGGAGATTGTAACATCATGTATTTTTAGGGTTATTTATAAGTTAGCTTTGTTAATTCTTGTAAGGGGCATTATTGCCATATATAAAACTTATGGGTGATTTATGTTTAATTCTTAGTTGGACTTTAAATTTTAATGTAAAGTTAATAACCTAGTTATTAAATTGAACTATAATACTAATTGTAATAATAATAACAAAGATAATAATAATAATAATAATAATAATAATAATAATAATAATAATAATAATAATAATAATAATAATAATAACTAATTATGAGAGTAATAATAATTATGTTATTAATAACCCTAATAATAATAATAATAATAAAATTATAACAATAATAATAATAACTAAGGATAATACCAACAATAATAATTTTACTAATAATAATAAAGAATTATTAAACTTAAAATGTATAAAACTTTGATTTAAAAGTCAAGGGAACCTAGTTGCCAATTTATAAACCTTAAAAGTGAGTTTTAAGCATAAAATAATAAAAACAAAAACTATAGCGACCAAAGTTGTAATTAATTGAAACTTGTTCCCTCTTTCTCCCCTTAGGTCCGCTTTTCCGGCCAAACGCCCGGCCATCTCCGGCGGCCTTCCGGTCACCCCCTAAACCGGCAAATCTCGATCGTTTTTTGACTCAAAACCGTTGCAAATCATTATAGAACATGTTTCGAACGTGAATACATCATTTAAGCAAGATAAAACGTCGGTTACAAGCCGGATCGATTTCAATACCGAAACACTTAAACTCTATAGTCGTTCAATCATTAAACCTCAATAATAATCGAATTAACTCGGTATAAACGGTCATTCATCAATCCATAATCGAATACAACTCTCATTTCCATCTGAAACCAACATCATCATCGAATTCAACTACTCTGAACATCACGATCTGCAACCTACTTGAGTACTACCCTCTGCACATCAAGAGTTGAAATTAACAAGGGGCTTTGAGTCGAGAACAACATTCGAAGCTGTCCTAGAGTTTAATTCCATTATCATCAGCATTTGATAATCGATTAGATTTAAGCCAAGCACAACCTGTTCTTGAGCTCGTTTCTATTGTATTTGCTCGAATCCAGGTAATTAAACGCATGAATATGTTCGTTGTAACATGAGGATCAAAAGCCCCATGACTATATTCATCAACAGAATCAAATTGGTGTTCAATTTTATCCAAGAACATTCTAGGGTTTATGCAATTTGGGGATTTCGTTGGGTTTAAGTTTTTATGATTTTAAAACCGAATCTTAGCACGGCTTCGGCCCTTGCCCTACTGGTCGCACACGCACATCACAACCCTGAGGTCCCGGGTTCGAACCCGGGCACCCTCAGTATATTTTTTTAAGGATATTCCAGCCTTTTAAAAAAATACAGAAAATTTCTAAAAATTATATAAAAAATAAATTTTGTATGTTTATTTATTTTTAAGACACCTGATTATTTTCTATGAATTTATTTCTTTAAACTTTTTTTATACACTTATCAAATATTCTCCTTTATCAAGTGTTACACTTTGTTTAATTTTATAAAATTTGACTTTAAATAATAGTTAATTCACAAAAATTATTATTTCAAACGTAGCTTTTAAATTATTTAAATCGGGGTCATTTCGCCTAGTTATAAAAATCTTATTTAAACTTATTATATAACTTTTATAAATTACTATAAACGTTTTTCTTTTTTTCATATCTATATATAAAATATAACATACTTCTTTTCATATATTTTAAGCAAATATGATTGATTTTCAATTGCTAAATATAATTGTTTGACAAAACCCCAAATACCAAATTGAAACCCTAGTTCTCGTTTACCCGTTAAAATTATTATAAAACTTAATAATCTTGTAAATATATATATATATATATATTCTAGGTGCATTGTGAAGAACTACGTTGAAACGACGTTTATTATTATTCATAGGAATCATCAACTATATATTATTTGATCAAGTGAGTATTTCTATACCCCTTTTTCATATTTTCACACTTTGGGGTGAAACATGTTACTTTATAACCATTGCACTTGTAAACGTTTGATTCTTGTAAACTTATGGCATTTAACCTGTTTGTTGTGGTTAGTTGAACTTTGTGGCTACCATGTAATGTCGAATACATGTACAATCATTAACTATTGCTAGCCTAGCGAAGTCATAGATCTATGGGCCAGACAAGCCTGCTTGGTTGATCCAAGTCATAGATAATATTTTCACACTTTGGGGTGCATTCTGTCTTACATCCCTAGTTACTTGTTCTCTAACTTACAACATGATTTGCCATCTTTTATATACTTATGTATCGAAAACTATGGAAATCTCACCAACATTATGTTGACCTTTTATGCAGGACCAGTTAAGGGCTTGAAAAAATTACAACACAACAACATAATGAGGAGAATAACTAAACTTGATCAAACAGTGAACTGGATTAACCAATATTGATACAAAGAACACAAGTAAAGTAAAAGAGACAGAACAAGAGAGTTGGGTTTCAAGGAGGCAGTATATTGCTTTCTCAAGTTCTTTTTTAAGTGTTACAAAGCATAAAGAAAAATACAAGAACTTGGAATACTTATACTACAACCTACAGCCGGCTATACTTTGAAAGCCAGCTGGATACAATTGACTAGACACGAACAAAATCAATTGTAGGATCAAAAGGCATATCTGCCTTTTGACCTTGTGACTATGACATGCCATAGCTCACATCCTTATCTATTACAAAAAAGATAAAGTACATAAAGTAGAAAGTTACAGACTCAAAACCTCAATGTACAGTTACCAAAAGCATGGACCTTTTCACCAACTCATGTAAGTTGGTGACTTTACAGAGATGCAGCGGAAAGGTGTCCAGCTTTATGGAACAGTACATCAGATAAAGCATGTTTACTAAAAGTCTTCGGAAGAAATCTGTCCTCATAGAGTGAAGCTTCGGAAGACTTTGTCTCTGAGGCTTCGGAAGACTTCATGTTTGGCTTCGGAAGATATTGGTCTTGGCTTCGGAAGATTTTACACTTAGAGTATTTTCTAGTGTATGGTGTAAAACTTCCGAAGCATTTCATACTTCAGTACTTAGTGCATGTGTTGCAGAGAGACATTGGATGTTTTGGTTTGCATCAGACTTAAGGAATCCTTACAAACTCCCCCTAGGCTGATGCTACCAAAACATTTAGAAGATCTTCAGATGTTAGTGGTCTTCAGTACAATCATGACCATACCCTTCTTCATTAGATGGTCAGGATCATCAAGACCTTCATAGTATCTTCTCATCTCAAAGAGATCATGCAGAGGTAAGTTGATTATGTCTTGCCAAGTATAGACATTCTCAACACCTTGATCTCTGATTACATGCCATCTTTCTGGATTGGTAGAGTAAGTCCAGGACAAGATGGGTGTCTTAGTTGTCAGAGGAGCCACTTGCATTGGAGTTGATTGGGCTGCCTCATCATGCACATCCTCAGGTTGATCTGACTCAGCCTGAGGTGTAGAGGTAGATGACTTAGGCTTCTTCTTCTTTGACTTTGGTTTAGAAGCCATTCTCTTCTTCCTCTTAGATGACTTTAACTGAGAAGACTGGTCTGCAACACCTTGTTGATCATCTTTGTCTTTCTTAGTTGGGTGTTCCTCCCTCACAGTTTCAGAAGGAGAGGGAGTTTGACCCTGCTTTGGATCAGAAGATGAAGCTTGATGAGGCTCAGCTAGAGGTCCTGATTGAGGTGTCTCAGGTTGTTCAAACTTAACCTCCACTTCAGGTGGGACTTGTCTTGGAAGAGAGTGTAAGTCAATCAGTTCACCACTCTTAATCTTCTGCTTGATCACCCTTATATGCTCATCCATTGTGGATAGAGACATAGGGCCAAGTCTCCTTCCGGAGAATCCATATAGCTTCAAGAAGCTCATCATCCTTTGTCTATCAGCAAACTTCTTCATACTCTTTTGGATGATGGCTCTTGACTTTGCAGCTTCTTCCCTTAGCTTCTTTTTAGTTGTCTTTCTCTCTTTGACTAGCTCAAGTTCAAGTTGTTTGAAGTACTCAAACTCAATGAAGTCATAGGACAGGGGAAGAAGTGCATCTGCCTGATAGAAGCCTGTGGCACTCAGGTAGTTGATCATCTTGATCCTATCTTCTTCTTTGTCTACCTGAGGTTCTTATAGAGCCACATCTTCCTGTACAGGACTTTCTTGAACTAGAGAGAGAGTGGGAGCCTGCTTGTAGAGTCTTTTTTGTCTCCTCTCCTCTTTGAATTGGAGAAGTAGCCTTGCATCCTCTTTTTCTTTCATCTCTCTTGACACTTCCATGTCAGCCAGTTCATTCAATTCTTCTAAGGGGAGGGAGATGATTTCATCAATATCATAGTTCCTGGTCTGTAAATAAGTAATCCTGACTGCCCTCAACTCATCATCTTGAGTATTTGGTCTGGGGGCAGCCCTGATTGCAGCTTGCATAAAGCTTGAAGACCCAGAGGAACATTCACCCCTTAGCTTCCTTTTCCTCTCTCTCTCTTCCTTCTCAATTTCCTCAGGAGTCATAATCCTTTTCCCTTTGTCACCCACAAACCTTTGTGACTCAGGGTGGATGGCCTTCATTGCTTGGTGTAGCTTCCATGCTCTGGCCAGAGAGAGGCTGAGAAACACCTTCACCAGCAGGTGTCTCAGAAGGAGTGTGAACCTCTGCAGCAGTTGTTGATGATGAGACAGGGGTCTCGGGTTCTGCCACTGGGCCTTCAGTCAAGGTTTCCCCTATGAAACTAATCTTAGGGTCCACCTCAACATCCAGTTGACCGATGATATTGCCTGATTGCCTAAGTCTCCTTCTTAGAGTGAACTCTGCAAGGATCATGTCTTGGATTCTTTGAGCCAATCTGTCAGCTTGTCTTGAGTTGCTTGGATTGACAAGTGGCATGTTGACTAGATCCAATCTTTTATAGAAGTCCAAGCTTTGAAAATCAAATACTTCTTGTTGCCCTTGAACTCTGCGAAGAATAAGGGCTCTTCTGTCAGCATCATACCTCCACCTTATGATGTAGTTTGAAGTTCCTTGTGGTGGAGATGACACAGCCCTTGGTATACCTTCCTCAAAGAGACTCCTGATGATAGAGTCTATAGAGTCCACATTAATATGAACTTGAGGAAGTTGCTGAGAATGCACAACTGCAAGTGAGGATGGTGAGTCCTCTATGTCCATTCTCTGTGAAGAACTCTCAGGTTCTGTGGCTGTAATAACTTTCTCCCCCTTTTTGGTAGCATCACCCACTTGCATAGGTGAGTTGGAGAAAAAGTCAATCACTTCCATAGGTTCTTATGTTCCTGGTTGAGCTCTCCTTAAAGGTCTCCCAGCTAGTTTTTCCTTAAGATATGAAATCTGAAGTTGCTGATCATTGACCCTGTTTTGTAAGGTAGTCACCTGAGATTCAAGGTGACTAACCTTAGAGACTAAATAGGAGCATGTTTTTGATAGTTTTTGCACCTTTAGTCTCAAATTCCCCTCTTCTTCATCAGAAGAATCATTGGGGGATAAGATGATTGGACCAAAGTCCTCTCTCTCACCACCAGCTTGAGGTTCTTGGCTGCTGGTTTTCCTCTGCTCACTAGCAATCTCAGTTGAGATGTCAGTGGGCTGAGTTGCCATGGTTGAGGTCTTAATGATGTAATCACTTACAAAAGTGAGAGCCTCTTCCATATGGACATCCTGAACATGTTCAGAAGTGTCCACCTCAGTAACAGGAGACTGATGTGGGATAGACTGAGGAGAATCAGAGGTACTCATCTCTCTTTGAGTAGGGGAGGAGAAGAGAGACTCATGGTACTCACTGAATCCTAAGTCTTCATCAGTATAGAAGGATAGGTTGGGAATGGGTTGGTTTAGATCTAAAGGCTGGGGATGGTAACTGTCCCCTGAAGGTTGTTCACTTGAGTGTTGAGACTCAGAGTGAAGGCTTAAGGCTATTGGGCTTGTGAGCTCATCAGGGTGAGCATGAAGAACCTCAGCCCTGATAGTTAAAGAAATGGAAGTGGTTTGCTCCTCAGGGGAAGTGGGAGCTCTAGTGTCCACTTCCTCCTGTAAAGGTGAGTATATGGGGACCTGCACAGACTCAATAGCTTGAGCAGGGGCTCGTTTGGATTTTCTTTGGTAGATGAGGGTTATTTGTGGTCTTTTTAGTGGTAAGGAAGAAGAAGGTGTGGGTTCAACACTAGCTTGTGTTGCTAGGTTGTCACCTTGAGTAATGAGCTCTAACATTTTGGGGACTAGGGCTGTTTCTACCCCTGAGAAGCCTACAGTTGGCTTCTTCGTGATTTTAAAGATGCCGAGCTTCATCTGTCCCAATTTAAGAATATTACTTGTTTCCCTCAACTGTGAGCCCAGTTCACAGTTAAGAATGTGTTGAACATATCTAGAAAACATGTAATACTCTAAGGAGTCCAAGTTTGCAAGTAAATTGGTATAAACAAATTGAGAGTACCTGAACTTGACCCCCTGAACCATTCCATGCACTATAAAGGAGAGATCCTCAGGAATCTGGTCCCACCCACCATGCTTGTTTGACAAGCTGTGGATAACCACATGGAGCAGGTATTTCCACTGGGATGAGACCTTCCCTTTCCTGAAGGTCTTTACAGAGAAATCTCCCTCATAGCCCATCTGCTCAAAGGAATGATTAACAGCTTCCTTTGGGAAGGACAACTCACCTTCTTCATCATCCAGCTACAAATGATGGTTGATGATGGCCGGAGTGATGAAGATTGTCCTCCCTTGCACTGTGGCAGACAGTGCCTTCTCCCCAACCATAATGACCTCTTGGCAGGTCTTCCAGAATTCAAGCAAATGATCCTCATACAGAGTAGGATCAATGGTCAGGGAGGTGAAGTAGTTGATAGAGTTAATAATTGGCAAATCTCTGAGAAACTTACATCTTTCTTAGAGCTTAACAGAGCAACCTGATTGTGTTGCCTGTGAAGTTGCATGGAGAAATCTGGGTTGTTTCTGCGGTTAAGGTTGGCCATTTTAGAAGCTTAAGGGTGAAGAAAGGTAGAAAGCAAAGGCGGTTTTGGGAATTAGGTTTGAGGAATAGTGGAATTGAGGAAGATAATGAGAAAGAGGGGGAACCGTTGGGTATTTATGTGAAAAGGGATTTGAACCAAAGTTAATGAAAGAGGATAAACTTTGAAATCCGAAAGTCGGTCCCACCTCTGAAAAAGTAGTTTACTTTTGCTCAAAAAGTAGTTTTCTTGGAATTCGAAAAGCTTTCGAAGGTAAATTATCTTCGGAAGTTTTAATGAAAAAGCTTCCGAAGCTAAAATGGCTTCGGAAGATTTTCCTGAGAGTCTTGAAAATTTTGCTTCGGAAGAGAAATAAACACTTGAATGCTTTGCATAGTGAACAACAAAGCTTCTGAGAGTTAATTTTGCTTTGGAAGGAAAAAGTCCTTAAAAACAAATAAGTGTCTGATAAAAGAATTTAAGCTTCTGAAGATAGATTTAGACTTCTTTCGAAGGTAAAATTTCTTGGACAGTTATTTATTTTGAAGACATGATTTTCTTCTGAAGATAAAATTTTAACTTCCGAAGGATCAGAAAATTTTTCAAGAATCTAAGGAAAACCTTCAAAAAGAATTTTATATCTAAAGAAAACATGAGCTTATGAAAGTGATGAACTAGACAACGTAGGACACACATATTTTAAGAAATAATTAAATGTCTACTCAAAGTTAATCATCCCAATAGCTGATATTAGATATTTAAATCTCTATTCATCAAAAGCTTTTGTAAATAGATCAGCATATTGTTCATCTGTATGAACTTTGACTAGTTTAATTAATCCCTTTTCATAGTTATCTCTTATTAAATGATACCTGATATTGATGTGTTTGGTCCTTGAGTGCTGCACAGGGTTCTCAGTGATAGAGATAGCACTATTATTGTCTATGTGGATAGGAGTCTCCTTGAAGTTAAATCCATAGTCTAGCATCTGATTTTGAATCCAAAGCACTTGAGCACAGCAGCTTGCAGCAGCAATGTATTCAGCCTCAGCAGTTGATGCAGACACACAGGCTTGTTTCTTGCATTGCCATGAGACAACCCTTCCACCAAGGAATTGACATCCCCCAGATGTAGACTTTGCAGTCATGTTGCAACCACCATAATCACTATCTGTATAGGCATACAGATTGAAGTCAGGATTCTTGGGGTACCATAAACCAAGTGTTGAAGCATCTTTGAGGTATCTTAGAATCCTTTTGACAGTGATTAAGTGAGACATCTTAGGGTTGGCTTGATATCTTGCACAAATACATGTAGCAAACATGATATCAGGCCTACTAGCTGTAAGATACATAAGAGACCCAATCATAGCCCTGTATAAATATTTATCTACACACTTTGGGGTGCATTCTGTCTTACATCCCTAGTTACTTGTTCTCTAACTTACAACATGATTTGCCATCTTTTATATACTTATGTATCGAAAACTATGGAAATCTCACCAACATTATGTTGACCTTTTATGCAGGACCGGTTAAGGGCTTGAACAATTTACAACACAACAACACAATGAGGAGAATAACTAAACTTGATCAAACAGTGAACTGGATTAACCAATATTGATACAAAGAACACAAGTAAAGTAAAAGAGACAGAACAAGAGAGTTGGGTTTCAAGGAGGCAGTATATTGCTTTCTCAAGTTCTTTTACAAGTGTTACAAAGCATAAAGAAAAATACAAGAACTTGGAATACTTATACTACAACCTACAGCCGGCTATACTTTGAAAGCCAGCTGGATACAATTGACTAGACACAAACAAACTCAATTGTAGGATCAAAAGACATATCTGCCTTTTGACCTTGTGACTATGACATGCCATAGCTCACATCCTTATCTATTACAAAAAGGATAAAGTACATAAAGTAGAAAGTTACAAACTCAAGACCTCAATGTACAGTTACCAAAAGCATGGACCTTTTCACCAACTCATGTAAGTTGGTGACTTTACAGAGATGCAGCGGAAAGGTGTCCAACTTTATGGAACAGTACATCAGATAAAGCATGTTTACTAAAAGTCTTCGGAAGAAATCTGTCTTCATAGAGTGAAGCTTCGGAAGACTTTGTCTCTGAGGCTTCGGAAGACTTCATGTTTGGCTTCGGAAGATATTGGTCTTGGCTTCGGACGATTTTACACTTAGAGTATTTTCTAGTGTATGGTGTAAAACTTCCGAAGCATTTCATACTTCAGTACTTAGTGCATGTGTTGCAGAGAGACATTGGATGTTTTGGTTTGCATCAGACTTATGGAATCCTTACATTTTATTTTTAACATGTTTCAGGAAATACTCAAGCTTGATATCTACACTTTGAAGCTTACACATCTAGGAATGGACCTAGATTAATAAATGAAATAAAATGACTTGTTACATCTTATGTTATGCTTTTTAATTTCTTTGAGACTTATGATTGTAATGGTACAATTAGAACTTATGTTTAATATACATTTGAGTTATTAATAGCGTTATGTGGCTGTGAACGATCTTAACCCTCACACCTCGACGTTTCCGCCGTCATGGTTGGGGTGTGACATAAACCATTCATGTGTGTTGCGGCGTGTTAATGTGTATAAATTAGAACAAACCGTTTTACACAATGTGCTTGTGAAACAGAAAAAATAGATGTAGAAGCGTTAAACCACATACGCATGTGGCTGTATGTTAGCTTAAAAATTTTAGACTGGGACGTAAAACTAAAAAACTGTAAAAGATGAAAAGCATAAGAAATTAAAGTTTGAACATGAAAAAAAAAATATGAGAGTTAAATGTAAAAGATGAAAACTATAGGGTTAAAAATGAAAAATAAAAAAAACAAAGTGAGATACAATCTATAAAACATAAGTTACAAACTATAATGCACATCCAAGTTGATAATTAGTATTTTATAAATTTGGACAAAAGTATAATTTATATTATTAATACGACGTACAACAGATCGTTCGAATCGTAAAAATGCAATTATTTATACAAACATGAAAATCAGATGAAACGCGGATCAGAACGAGAAATGATTGAATGGGACGGGCCAAGGTCCGTGGCCCTTGCCTCTTGGTCTTTTTGCAGCCGCGAACACCAAACGGGGGGGGGGGGTCTCCTATTGGGTTTTGCTAATTTGTTTTGTAACTTTCTCTACAAGTTTCTGTAGTTGTAAACCCTAGCCACCACACCACTTGCTTCTTGTTCATTCATCATCATCGATTATCATCATCATAACTTCATCGATTTTAGTGTTTATTGTTTATTTTAAGAGTGAATTTTGATAAAGTCTTGATTATCTACACTTTTATTGGTATGAAACGTTTGATTTAAATAATTTAGTATGTTCGTGTTCTTGATAATATTTATCATCACCATCAAAATTATCATAAAAATATTCATCTATTATTGATATTGTCCTTTAGATCATGAAGGATTGTGCATTTCTGGACTTGGATCATCACAAAACAATAAACCTTAGTTTTATGATCTTATGATTTCTTGTATTGTTTTGTAATGTTATGTATTTTGGTCCTAATAGATACTTATCGATAAAATACTATTAAACAAATTGAAACTAAACACAATGAGAAACTAATGGTCTAAATTGATTAGTAAGTCAAATATAATATTAAATAATCATTGACTTAGGTCTCGGGTTAACTATGATAAAAAAAAATTGTGGTTTTGGATTCAAAGTACAAGATTGGATTTTAGACAACTTGCTATCAGAAAAATTAGTTATTTTACACAGGTAATAACTTGGTAATACATAGTCCAAATGACCTAAATTTTATATCAAAAAGTAATTTCAAAGAGTCCTCTAACTAACCCAAGCGATCTCGCGTTAATTCGACATCGGTTGGCCCTCCAAACGAAATAAATAAGACCAAAGGTCAAATCTAAGAAATTCAGACAAAATGCTTGTCTATGTTCGTGAGGTTATATCTCACTCGTACTTCATCAAGTTCAAAGTTTTTTTTCTGTGATTTATTTTAAGGTCTTGAATTTTAAACGATATTTAATACGTGATGTTTCGTTATCGTTTTAACCTTCAAGCATCCTATACAAGATTGGTGCACAATCAGCTTTACATGCTAAATTATTTTATGAAACTTGAACTTCAAAATTAAGACTAAATTACTAATATAGGTTAGGGATTGTGCCAAATAGTGGTGTCACACCCTCAAAATCCACGTGCGGAGTTTTACCGCGAGGAGTGTGAACAAACCAGGATCACAGTCAATAGTTACTCAGAACGACTCTATATGCCATGATTAAAATAAAACAACCAAAGTACAAACTTTAGAATTGTGCGGAAGCGTTTTGTAAAACAAACCCAAGGAAATAAATGTATAAACTATGGCAAAACAAGCGCCAATCCAAAGAAATAAACATTAACCATAAATGATAAAAAATGTCTTGAAAACCGAGTCTTAGTATGCAAGTGAACCGTGGAGTGCTCCTAAAGGCAAGCAGCTAATGACCTGAGAATAGCATCCTAAAATGTCAACACAATGGTTGGTGAGTTCAAGAGTTGATATTCAAACATAAACAGTTTAGTAATAGAGATATACTAGTAGTGCATTGTAACAGATAGCTAGTCCATTAACAATAAATATTAATGCATAGTGATTTCGCAATTGAAGCTGACATTGTTACGTTGTTGCCTCCTGTCACGACTCAACAGGTCGTGACAATGTTCAGTAGGACAAATTTCATCCGGTTGACCTCGAGTCACACAGGTGGGACTCGTCAGACCCAGTAGTACTACCCAAGTTTCCCCGCTATTCAATATTAACAATTCGAAAGTGTGAGGACTTTCCCATGATAAACAGCACTATATTAATATTATGCACAACTAAAATATATATAAAGCGTTTGTAGTTTACCGGTATGCTATCTCCCCCAAAAGAGATTAAATAAAGAGTGGGGCATGAACTCACCTGATATGCGTATAGATACTTAGAGTTTGACTTGACTGACAGAGTGAACAGACAACCCTCAGAGGTTACCTAGATCATATAAGTATATGAGTACGTGCAACAGAGAACATGTGAAACCCTAAGTACACTACAACCAAAGACTCAAGGTTTCAGAAAATAAATACATTTGACTCAGTTGACCCGTTTGACCCGTTGGTGACTTTATGTGTTTTAAACCATTTAAACAACCATACACATATATCATACAAGTTTAACATTCAAATGGTTCATGAGTATGCTACATTATCCAGGTGTGTCACATAGATCATCATACAACCAAGTATCATACAAGTCATTCGAATCTAGAACATTAACATGTCCCCTAGTTATAACATAATTAACATGTCACACAAAGATCAAATCACGCACCACATGCCATGTGAAGCCACTCACGACTTCACACCCTAAACCCTACCAATCCTACTAAGTAGGGGCCTCAGATTCGCACGCGTGTATGATGATCACATTCACAGTCACTAACCATATTCATACATTCAACATGCATCACAACAATCAATTTCCAATCCCAAGCATGATATCTTAACTACTAATCCACATCAATGTCATACATGCTCATCAAAGTCCTTACACCACCCATGATTATCCAAACATCTCATACAACAATATTAACATGTTCCAACCACATTAGAATTCATCTATGAACTTACTAACATGCTCCTAACATCTCAAACATGATCAAACCATCATCTTTCACATTTTGCATAAATAAAGTTTCCCTTTTGGGAAAGCACATCCCAAAATCTATCAAACATCCTATACACTCATCAATTCATTAATAATATACCAATTCAAGTTCATATCAACATCTAAGCATGATAAACAACATCCAAACATAATAACTCATCAATTCCTATCCTAAAAAGTTACTATCTTTAGTAATGTATGAACTATAGCATGTGTTCTTGAATTCCCAATGCTCACATCAACAATCTAACATCTAATCATCACCATGAACACATCCATAACATCAATTCATCACTAATTCAACATTACATGCAAAATAAAGTTACTATTCTTAGTAACCTATGAACATCAACATCAATTCACCAATCTCTTGCAAAATCAATGTAACCTAGCATCCATACAATCTATTAAACATCAAACATTCATCAAACAATCATCATTCATCCATAGTTCTACCAATTTTCGAATTAGGGTTTTGCTTCCAGCCATAGTTCATGATTAATCCACTAAAACTACACAATTCATGCATAATCAACGTTAACTAACATGTATACAATCTAACTAACGTATTACCAACATCAACTAACATCAATTTCGACTCCATGAAGACCCATTCATGATTTTAGGTTCGGCCCTCAACAAGAACTCACAAAAACATGAAAAATCTAACCTTTAAACGTGTTATAGCTTGCAATTGATGCTTCCAACGTGTTCTATTGCTTGAAATCGAACCAATTTCACAGATTCTTGCTTGTTCTAGGCTGATTTCGAAATGGGGAGGGGGTGGGATGATGTTCACGGCCGCAAATGGGGTGGGGATTAGGGTTAGTGTGTTTTGTTTAAGTTTAATTTACATATTTACCCTTTTAACCCTTGTAATTTGTATTTTATAAAAACTAGGCTTTAAACTCTTTGTAAAGTGTTTTTAACTTAATAATATAAAGATATAAACTAATGAAAATCATTATATATCTTATCTTTATAAAAACACAAGACATACGAATAAATAGGCACGTTTCCGCGTTACGCGATTAATTTTCTAGTTAACATTTTAAAAACATGCAAACACATAAACATAACACAATAATCACATAATCAATTAGATTCTCATTAAATTAACATTATTCATTATTATTAGGTCACCAACGTTAAACGACAACTAGTGTGTGTTCACGACACATGTATGCAAGACTTAACGGAACTAACGGAGTTTGGTAACGGAAATTTACCGGATGTCACATTATCCCCATGTTGAAAGAATTTTCGTCCCGAAAATTACGTTACATGGTGAGAGTGTTCCATCACTGGTCTACTGCATTGGCACACAGAAATCGAAATCGAGTGAGTTTTGGATGAGTTGTCACATCATCCCCATGTTGAAAGAAATTTCGTCCCGAAATTTAAATCAATACCTTCGTCTGCTGGCATCGTCTTCTCGAATAGTTGGGGGTACTTAAGCTTCATTTGGTCTTCTCGCTCCTATGTGAATTCCGATCCACGTCGCGAATTCCAACGGATTTTGACAATAGGTATCTTGCTTTGCTTAAGTGTTTTCACCTCACGGTCCATCACCTCAATTGGTTCTTCAATAAAACGCAATTGTTCATCCACTTGAACTTATTCTAGTGGTACGACCATCGTTTCATCAGTTATGCACTTCTTTAAGTTTGATACGTGAAATACATCATGGATTCCACTTAGCGAATCAGGTAGGGCTAGTCGATAGGCCACTGGACCTATTCTTTCCACTATTTCAAATGGTCCAACATACCTCGGGTTTAGCTTTCCTCGCTTGCCAAACCGAACTACGCCTTTCCATGGTGAAACTTTCAATAAAACCTTGTCACCAACCTGAAACTCTAAAGGTTTCCGTCTCTTATCAGCATAACACTTTTGTCGGTCTTGCGCTGCCGCCATACGGTTCCGTATCTGTACGATCTTCTCGGTTGTGTCATGAATTAACTCGGGACCTGTTAGCTGACTATCACCAATTTCCGCCCAGCAAACCGGTGATCTACATTTTCTCCCATACAACGCTTCGAAAGGTGCTGCTTGTATGCTAGTATGATAACTGTTGTTATAAGAAAACTCCACCAATGGCAGGTGAATTTCCCAGTTATTCCCGAAGTCAATTACACAGGCACGTAGCATATCCTCCAACGTCTGTATGGTACGCTCACTCTGACCATCCGTCTGTGGGTGATAAGCAGTACTCATATCTAATCGTGTACCCAAAGATTTCTGCAATGATTGCCAGAAGTGTGACGTGAAACGAGCGTCGCGGTCAGAGATAATTGAGATCGGTACACCGTGTCTCGAAACGATTTCCTTGAGATACAGGCGGGTTAATTTTTCTATCTTGTCAGTTTCCTTAATTGCAAGAAAATGAGCAGATTTTGTCAATCGATCCACAATAACCCATATCGTGTCACAACCATTACTAGTCCTGGGCAACTTGGTAATAAAATCCATGGAGATTTGTTCCCATTTCCACATTGGTATTTCGGGTTGCTGCAATAGTCCAGATGGTTTTTGGTATTCCACCTTTACCTTCGAGCAGGTCAAACACTTGCTCACATACGTAGCCACATCCGCTTTCATGTTAGGCTACCAATAGTGCGCCTTTAGGTCATGATACATCTTGTCGGATCCAGGATGTATAGAATACTTAGATTTGTGTGCCTCACTCATAACCAAATCTCTCAGATTTCCATAGGCAGGCACCCAAAGTCTATCCATGAAATACCGAACTCCATCCTCTTTCACCACTAGCTGTTTATCCATTCCCCTTAATGACTCAGAACCAATATTTTCTGCTTTTAAAGCTTCTATCTGTGCCTCCTTAACTTGTTCGGGCAGTTGAGTACTGATAGTAAGCTGTAAAGCTCGCACTCGTCTGGGTTTAGCTGTTTCCTTCCGGCTTAAGGCATCGGCAACCACGTTCGCCTTTCCCGGATGGTATTTAATAGCGCAATCATTGTCATTTAGCAGTTCCACCTAACGTCGTTGCCTCATATTCAACTCCTTTTGCTCAAAGATATGTTGAAGACTCTTGTGATCGGTGTAGATAGTGCACTTGGTACCGTACAAGTAATGTCTCCAAATCTTTAAGGCAAAGACTACTGCACCCAACTCTAAGTCATGAGTAGTATAGTTCTTCTTATGAACCTTTAATTGTCTCGAGGCGTAGGCTATCACCTTGTCTCGCTGCATTAAGACACAACCCAATCCTTGAATGGATGCATCACAATACACCACGAAGTCATCCGTTCCCTCTGGCAATGCTAATATCGGGGCAGTACAGAGTTTCTGTTTTAACGATTGAAAAGCCGATTCTTGACTCTCACCCCATTTGTATGTCGTCCCTTTGTGAGTCAAAGCTGTGAGAGGTTGTGCGATCTTAGAGAATCCCTCTATGAATCGTCGATAGTAACCTGCTAATCCCAAAAATTGTCTTATTTCACTCGGCGTTTTGGGTGTGGTCCAATTCTTTATCGCCTCAATTTTGGCAGGATCAACATGTATCCCTTTCTCATTAACAATATGACCTAGAAATTGCACTTCTCGTATCCAAAAGTCACACTTAGAGAATTTGGCGTACAGCTGTTCCTTTTTCAATAGCTCTAAGATCATTCGCAAGTGCTCCTCATGGTCTTCCTTGGTCCTAGAATATATCAGTATATCATCGATAAACACAATGACAAACTGATCGAGGTAGGGTTTGCACACACGGTTCATGAGGTCCATGAACACAGCAGGTGCATTTGTCAACCCAAAAGGCATGACCAAGAAATCATAATGACCGTAGCGGGTACGAAACGCGGTTTTGGAAATGTCTTCTTCGCGGACTCTGAGTTGATGATAGCCGGATCTCAAGTCAATCTTCGAATAATAACTTGATCCCTGGAGTTGGTCAAACAAGTCATCGATACGAGGTAGAGGGTATCGGTTCTTGACTGTTACTTTATTTAACTCCCTATAGTCAATACACATCCGAAATGTGTCATCCTTCTTCTTAACAAACAGGACAGGGGCTCCCCAAGGTGATGTACTAGGTCGAATAAAGCCCTTATCTAAAAGCTCCTGAAGTTGTGATGACAACTCCTGTAGTTCGTTCGGTGCTAATCGATAAGGTGCTCTAGCAATCGGGGCTGCGCCGGGAGTTAGCTCAATTTGGAATTCTACTTGACGATGAGGTGGTAATCCAGGAAGATCCTCTGGAAACACCTCTGGAAAGTCGCGCACTATGGGAATATCCTCCATTCTCCTTTCTTTCGCTTGCTTATCGGTTACAAGTGCTAGAATAGCCACACGACCCTTTCGTAGTAACTTTTGGGCTTTCATGAACGAGATGATGCCTATCACAGCACCACTTCTATCACCTCGGACTGTAAGAATTTTGTCATCAATAGGAATTCGTATGATCTTCTCATGACATATAACTTCCACTTGCTTGCTAGAAAGCCAATCCATGCCTATCACAACATCAAAACTCCCCAGCGTAACAGGCATAAGATCTATAGCGAAAGTATGACCAGCAAGTTCTATCTTACAGTCTTTAAGGATATGCGTTACATGGATCTGTTTACCGTCAGCCAATTCTACGGTGTATTTAGATTCTAAGGCGGAGGGTATATCACTTAAAAGACTACAAAATTTTAAGGACACGAAACTCCTATCAGCTCCAGTATCGAATAGTACCGTAGCAAAGCAACCATTAACAGAGAATCTACCAGTAACAGTTGTAGGATCATTTAGAGCCTCACCTGAGCCAATGACGAAGGCTCTCCCTTTTGCTCCATCCTTGTTACCGCCATTACCATTACCATTTCCACCGTTGTTGTTATTACCATTGTTGTTGTTGTTATTGTTGTCGTTGTTGTGTCCATTTCCGTTGTAGCCATTTCCATTTCTCCTTAGTTGTGGGCAATTTCGCCTGTAGTGCCCTTCTTTTCCACATTCAAAACAACCCTTAGGAGTTTCCTGAGGTTGTTGTGTCCTCCTTACCAGCTCACCACGGCAATCCTTCGCAGCGTGTCCAATTTTACCACAACGCTGACATTTGAAGTTATCACATCTTCCCACATGATGATAGTTGCACCGGGTGCACTTCGGGTGTCAACCACCATAACCACTGGGTCCTTGATTATTTGCAGTCGTTTGGTGGAAATTACGATTATTGTCGAACCTCCGTTGTTTCTGGACCGGCTGTTGTTGCTGTTGAGGTTGGGGTTGATCGCCAGAAGATGATGATGCTTTGGTGTTGTTGGCACTATCCCACTTTCTTTTGTTATCGGGCACGCTTGCCACGACGCCCCGCTTGGGTAGACGTCCTTGCTCCACGGCTTGGTCAGTTAGCTTATGAGCTAACTGGATGGCTTGCTGTATGGTGGTTGGATTGGAAGCAGTTACCATACTTTGAATTTCGGGTACTAGTCCCCGTATGTAATGCTCGATCCTTTTATGCATCTCATTCACCATTCCCGGGCATAGTGTTGCTAATTCGTGAGTTCTGGTGGTGTAGGCCTCGATTTCCGAGCCCTGCATCTTCAGTTGTCAGAACTCTATCTCCAACTTCTGCACCTCATTGCGAGGACAGTACTCCTCGGTCATCATTGTTTTGAATTCAGCCCATGGCAGTCCATTAGCCAGTGCTTGCCCCAACATCTGGACTTGTGCATTCCACCAGGATAAGGCGGCACCCTCCAGGGTCCCGGTGGCATATTTCACCTGATCAGCAGGTGGGCAGTTGCACTTGGAGAATACGGACTCCGTCTTCTCAAACCAGCGTACTAGTCCCACAGCACCTTCAGTACCGCTGTAGGTATGTGGCTTACAGTCCATAAAGGACTTATAAGTACACGCCGGTGGTCCTGCTTTAACACAACAAATATTGATCAGACAACCTATACGGTTACACAGGATATTCGGTTTAACTTTCAATCATTGCTTACCTGCTAGCTGTCCCGCTTGGGCAGCAGCCACCGTTGCCTGAATCAGGGCAGCTATCTCAGCAGAGGTCATGTTCACGGCACCACCGCCATGGTCTCCGGCGCCACGTCCACGTCCGCGCCCACGCCCACGTCCACGTCCACGTCCACGGGTGTCCATTTTCACTTTACATTCACAAATACAATAATGAGTAACATCAAACACATTTATCTCATTGAAGTACAGTAAACAATAAAGAAATAATAAATCATCACAACCATAACATTCATAACAAAAATAATAACCAAAGTAAATAAATTGCAAATGAGTCACATTGTATTCATCAATGTCAAAATTTAAGTTTGTCGTTCGAGTGGGGAAACAACCCTTCCCACATAGGTTTCAAAGAAAACACTACGTAGTCTAAGTCATATAAGAAAATCAATCGACAATATCTGACCCATCACTTTCATCTTCCATCTCCTCCGGTTCCTCCTCCTCGGGTTCCTCCTCCTCAGGTTCCTCATCCTCAGGGTCTACTGCAGGAGCAGGAGCTATAGCAATTTGAAGTGCTGCCAGCTGAGCTTCCAAGGTAGCAATCCTATCATCAGCCACTACATCCCTCTGTTCGCGAGCAGCCACGCGCCCTCTGAGTGCTATGATCCCATCCTCCATTTGATAACACCCGTTTAGGGTCTTTCCATGGCGCTCCTCGAGTTCATCCACCTTATGCCGTAGTTTGTACACCTCGGTCTGCAGTGTACAAACGTCACTCGTGAGTCGCCTGACTCGATGCTGCTCTGTATCCAGTGCTGCCACCAATGTAGCAATCAACTGCTCATTGGACTGCACCGTCCGGGGAAGTGAAGGCATTGCTTGATCAGAGTTACTTCTCGTTCTGGGTCTCGGGTCAGGTACGCGTTCCCTATACATGATGTGATTGACAAACCTAGGGTAAAAACTCCAGTCCCTTGGGGGTCACGCTTCATCAACGCGAAAGGTTGATCCCAATCAAACTCCCCTCGAGGATAATCTAAACGAGGCCAGTTGAGTCCATCATCAGTTACAGGTGCGGGAGGTGGGGACTCGGATCGTGCAAGTGATGCAGGTCGTTTACCAGGAGCTCTTGATGACGATGCCATGCTGCAGATAGTGTGACGTGTATGCCAATGAGTATACAGTAGATGAAAATAATATAACCAATGGCTCTCATACCAATCTGTCACACCCTCAAAATCCACGTGCGGAGTTTTACCGCGAGGAGTGTGAACAATCCAGGATCACAGTCAATAGTTACTCAGAACGACTCTATATGCCATGATTAAAATAAAACAACCAAAGTACAAACTTTAAAATTGTGCGGAAGCGTTTTGTAAAACAAACCCAAGGAAATAAATGTATAAACTATGGCAAAACAAGTGCCAATCCAAAGAAATAAACATTAACCATAAATGATAAAAAATGTCTTGAAAACCGAGTCTTAGTATGCAAGTGAACCGTGGAGTGCTCCTAAAGGCAAGCAGCTAATGACCTGAGAATAGCATACTAAAATGTCAACACAATGGTTGGTGAGTTCAAGAGTTGATATTCAAACATAAACAGTTTAATAATAGAGATATACTAGTAGTGCATTGTAACAGATAGCTAGTCCATTAACAATAAATATTAATGCATTGTGATTTCGCAATTGAAGCTGACTTTGTTACGTTGTTGCCTCCTGTCACGACTCAACAGGTCGTGACAATGTTCAGTAGGACAAATTTCACCCGGTTGACCTCGAGTCACACAGGTGGGGCTCGTCAGACCCAGTAGTACTACCCAAGTTTCCCCGCTATTCAATATTAACAATTCGAAAGTGTGAGGACTTTCCCATGATAAACAACACTATATTAATATTATGCACAACTAAAATATATATAAAGCGTTTGTAGTTTATCGGTATGCTATCTCCCCCAAAAGAGATTAAATAAAGAGTGGGGCATGAACTCACCTGATATGCGTATAGATACTTAGAGTTTGACTTGACTGACAGAGTGAACAGACAACCCTCAGAGGTTACCTAGATCATATAAATATATGAGTACGTGCAACAGAGAACATGTGAAACCCTAAGTACACTACAACCAAAGACTTAAGGTTTTAGAAAATAAATACATTTGACTCAGTTGACCCGTTTGACCCGTTGGTGACTTTATGTGTTTTAAACCATTTAAACAACCATACACATATATCATACAAGTTTAACATTTAAATGGTTCATGAGTATGCTACATTATCCAGGTGTATCACATAGATCATCATACAACCAAGTATCATACAAGTCATGCGAATCTAGAACATTAACATGTCCCCTAGTTATAACATAATTAACATGTCACACAAAGATCAAATCACACACCACATGCCATGTGAAGCCACTCACGACTTCACACCCTAAACCCTGCCAATCCTACTAAGTAGGGGCCTCAGATTCGCACGCGTGTATGATGATCACATTCACATTCACTAACCATTTTCATACATTCAACATGCATCACAACAATCAATTTCCAATCCCAAGCATGATATCTTAACTACTAATCCACATCAATGTCATACATGCTCATCGAAGTCCTTACACCACCCATGATTATCCAAACATCTCATACAACAATATTAACATGTTCCAACCACATTAGAATTCATCTATGAACTTACTAACATGCTCCTAACATCTCAAACATGATCAAACCATCAGCTATCACATTTTGCATAAATAAAGTTTCCCTTTTGGGAAAGCACATCCTAAAATCTATCAAACATCCTATACATTCATAAATTCATTAATAATATACCAATTCAAGTTCATATCAACATCTAAGCATGATCAACAACATCCAAACATCATAACTCATCAATTCCTATCCTAAAAAGTTACTATCTTTAGTAATGTATGAACTATAGCATGTGTTCTTGAATTCCCAATGCTCACATCAACAATCTAACATCTAATCATCACCATGAACACATCCATAACATCAATTCATCACTAATTCAACATTACATGCAAAATAAAGTTACTATTCTTAGTGACCTATGAACATCAACATCAATTCACCAATCTCTTGCAAAATCAATGTAACCTAGCATCCATACAATCTATTAAACATCAAACATTCATTAAACAATCATCATTCATCCATAGTTCTACCAATTTTCGAATTAGGGTTTGCTTCAAGCCATAGATCATGATTAATCAACTAAAACTACACAATTCATGTATAATCAACGTTAACTAACATGTATACAATCTAACTAACGTATTACCAACATCAAATAACATCAATTTCGACTCCATGAAGACCCATTCACGATTTTAGGTTCGGCCCTCAACAAGAACTCACAAAAACATGAAAAATCTAACCTTTAAACGTGTTATAGCTTGCAATTGATGCTTCCAACGTGTTCTATTGCTTGAAATCGAACCAATTTCGCAGATTCTTGCTTGTTCTAGGCTGATTTCGAAATGGGGAGGGGGTGGGATGATGTTCACGGCCGCAAATGGGGTGGGGATTAGGGTTAGTGTGTTTTGTTTAAGTTTAATTTACATATTTACTCTTTTAACCCTTGTAATTTGTATTTTATAAAAACTAGGCTTTAAACTTTTTGTAAAGTGTTTTTAACTTAATAATATAAAGATATAAACTACTGAAAATCATTATATATCTTATCTTTATAAAAACACAAGACATACGAATAAATAGGCACGTTTCCGCGTTACGCGATTAATTTTCTAGTTAACATTTTAAAAACATGCATACACATAAACATAACACAATAATCACATAATCAATTAGATTCTCATTAATTTAACATTATTCATTATTATTAGGTCACCAACGTTAAACGACAACTAGTGTGTGTTCACGACACGTGTATGCAAGACTTAACGGAACTAACGGAGTTTGGTAACGGAAATTTACCGGATGTCACATTATCCCCATGTTGAAAGAATTTTCGTCCCAAAAATTGCGTTACATGGTGAGTGTGTTCCATCACTGGTCTACTGCATTGGCACACAGAAATCGAAATCGAGTGAGTTTTGGATGAGTTGTCACAGGTGGATTATAAGACATTTAATGATAAAAAACCTTATTTTAAGATTTTATTAATCTTGGACTGATACATATACAATACGGAATGTGAATGACAAAAAGAAAATGAAAAGAACTTGGAACCTAAATAAAACGGAATTGAGAAAGTTATGGAAGTAATAAAAGTGTTGGATCTAGAAAGGCTGGTGCAACCAAAACCAAATCACTTAGAAGATTTTGGTACAAGAAATAAAGGACTTCCGAAGCTAATTGTGGAACTTTCGAAGGAAAAAGGAGCTCTTCCGAAGACAAAGTGTAAAGCTTACTTCAGAAGGAAAACTCCAACATCCAAAGACAAAGAACCTACTTCCGAAGATCAAAGACTTAGAATGAAAGATCTGAAGTCAGCTTTCGAAGTATAGAAGTCCTTAAGCCTCGGAACTATAGAAGCCTCTTCCGAAGTATAAGTGGGTTCGGAAGAACTTGTTCTTCCGAAGCCAACTTACCTTTGGAAGACACTGCTATTATCCAGTGGACATAAGTATGGTCTCCCTAACACTCCGCTGCAGACCTATGAGATACTGCATGGCGTTTTCTCAAAAGCCATGTAGTTGACCATACTTTAATCCACTGTTTACCTTTTTATATTAGTGTAGTTGCCATCTTTAGTTGGTGACAAAAGGTAAGTCATGGACATGTCATGACTACCATATCTTAGATAATACTTTATCTAAGATACCTTATTTTTAGCATTGTAGTATATGCTTTAGTCTTAGGTTTCCAGCTGGTATCAAAGTATATCCGGTTGTAGGATCTAGTATATATAGTTTCTTATTGTAACTCATGTATCATGCTTGTAAGAGTCTTGTAATATCTTGAGTTGAGAAGTAATATATACAAGTGCCTTAAAAAATTATTTCTGTGTGTTCCTTGCTACTTATTATATTATTATCAACTCTTGTAAAAGACTTTATTTCATCTGAGTTGAGTGTTTCTATAAGCGAGTTTGAGAGAAATCCAAGTGTTTAAGTGACAAACCCGATCCTGCAATTGGTATCAGAGCTTTTTAGGCTCTTGATTGTGAGATCTTACCATCCAAATTAACCTGTTTTTCACTCATCCTTATACCTCAATCAAAATGGCCCTCAACAAATCTGAAGTAGAGATGGGGACGATGACCAAAGCACCCATCATCACCCCTGAAAACTTTAGGTCCTGGAGCAGAAGAATAGAAGGCTTCATCAGGTATCAAGACAGCAAGATGTGGCAATCCATTGTCAATGGCTCGTATAAGCCAAAAGTAGCTGGTGGAAACGGTGCCATGATTGAGAAAGCTGTTGAAGATTATTCTAATGAGGACAGGAAGAAGCTAGATATCGACAGCAACACTATGACTGTTCTCATGACTGCAATTCCCAACTCCATCATGGTGGGGTTTGAGCATTGCAAGTCTGCCAAAGAACTGTTTGATGCGCTTGCTCAAATGTACTCAAGCTCAAATGACTCCAAGAAGGACTCACAGAAGCAGCAGTTTGAGAACTTCACCTATATTGCTGTAGAGACTCTTAGACAGCAATACTTTAGGTACATGGATCTCATTTCTTCCCTTCAATCTGTGGGAATTGCTCATGAACTCAGAGACCTTACAAGAAAGTTCATGAGTGCATTACCCAATGAGTGGACATTCTACTGTGTCTCTATCAAGAGAACAGAGAATCTGAATACACTCACCATGACCGAACTCTATGGGATCCTTGATGGATACCGTTTGGAAATGGAAAGTAAGAGGGGTCATCAGACAAGCAGACCCTTGTGTCTTCCTGCTAGCAACGCTTTAATGGTTGTTGAAGGCTCAGGAATCTCCCAGCCTCAAGAATACCTGACTTACACCCAGCAGCCATCTTGTTCTTCTGGGCCATACATCACATTTCCTGAGACTCCAAGGTCTTAACAAGCTTAGCAAAGCTCCTTTCAGGACAGCTGTGCTTTTGTCTCAGGAAGTGGACACTCAAATAATTATCAATACTGCTTTGATGATCTAGAGTGTTTCAGCCCGGATGACGTGGAATACGTGGACATAGTCCAACAAATGGCTCTTCTAACCTACAGAGCAAAGAAGTTGTTTAAGAGAACTGGAAGGCAATTTCCCCAGAACCCAATCAACAACAAATTTGGGTTTGACAAAACCAAGGCCAAATGTTACAACTGTAACCAACTTGGTCATTTTGCAAGGGAATGCAAGGGTCCCAAGTCCAACCCGGGAACCCCACAGGCCTCCACACATCCCTCTACACCAAAGCCCACCAGAAAGTCAATAGAAACAGCTGCAATGGCCCAAGAAGTTGACTGGAGCTTCATGGTACAGGATGTGACTCCTGCTCAAGCACTCATGGCCCGAACAGATGAAAATAAGGTATATGAACATCTTTATATTCATGCCTGTATTGCTAAGGTTAAATTGTATCAGGACTACAATATGGAGATTAAATCTAATATTGAGTCTTTAAATGTTTTAAAATCTGACTTTAAAAGGGCTGAATCTGACTACCAAAGAAAAATTGAGGAGTTAGAGAAAATTGTGTCCCTATTAAAACATGAACACACAAACTATAAGACTCAGATAAAGGATTTAATATCCAAATTGACTGAAGCTCAAGCCCAGCTTGTTACAGCTGAGGCTCAAGCCAGGAAGTATGCTATTTCCAAGCAAAACTTCCAAGCCATTCTTGCATCATCCTCTCACTCAAAACTTTGTTACCAAAACAAAGGTGGGTTGGGAACCAATGAAATTGCACCACCACACTCTTATGAGTCTATAAGACAACCAAGGTGTGGTACTAAGGAGCAAGAGGTTCCATCTGCTGACCCACCTTCTTATGAGTCAAAGAATGATGCAACTATGGTAACCATCATAGGGAAGAACCAGGTAATTATGCCCTCCCCTGCCAATGATGATCAAACCCTGACCACCAAAGCCAGAAGAAGCAGAGCTAAGGCAGCCAGAATAACTACCAAGAAAGTGGCTGAGTCCAAGCTAAAGATAGACCCAAAGCAAAAAGGTGTATTCATCTCAGCTGGATTCCAGGTGGTTGGAAACTCTGATTCAGGAAAGGGGTGTAGTACCAGCACTCCTGTCCTACCAAAGGATCAGAAGTTAAAGGGAAAGGTTGTTGATGAAGAGAAAAAGAACAAGAAACAGCAATCCTCAAGTTCCCAAAAGATTAACATTGCATGCATAATGTGTGGTCTGCAAAACCACATGGCCAAAGATTGTTACTACAATCCTGCTAGCACACATTATGCAAATAATGTTAAAAAGGAAGGAGTCAGGGAAGGTTTCTCATTTGGACCATATCAAATGGTTCAAGTGATGAAAAGGAGAAAGCTTGTTTCCAAAGCAAGGCTGCTTTCGGAAGAAGATTCTTCTTCTGAAAGGAAAAAGGCTTCGGAAGCTAAAGCTGTCAAGACTCAAAAGAATAAAAGAGTCCCCTTGAAACCATCCCAGAAGAAGACTGCTTCGGAAGAAAAGGTGGTGAAGGCTTCTTCTGAAAAGAAAGAAGCTTCGGAAGAATGCCAAGTTACAAAAGCTTCAACAAGCTCATCCTCCAGATCAACCAAGGGATGGAATGGAAGATCAAGGAAGATGTTGTAGCCCAAACCTCTTCTTCAAAGACACCCATTAAACCCCCATGCATAAATTTTGGTTCAATTATGTCACTATCATTGGAAGAACCCAAGACCATAAAGGCTTGGGTTTCCAATCAAAACTAATCATCTCACCTTATGTGCAGGGACATCCATATGACAAGAATAACAACATTTGGATTGTGGATAGTGGATGCTCCAGGCACATGACAGGAAACAGATCTCTCCTTCAACAATTTCAACATTATGATGGAGGTCCTGTCCAGTTTGGAGGTGAGGCCGGAGGATATATTTCTGGCAGAGGAAGTATATCCAATGGAAAGTTAAAAGTTGACAAAGTTAATTTTGTCAAACAGCTTGAACACAACCTGTTAAGTGTTTCTCAATTTTGTGATCAAAAGCATCAAATGCTCTTCACAGAACATGAGTGCATAATCCTCAAACCCGGGATGACAATTCCTTAGGAATTGGTGCTTCTTAGATCTCCCGGGAAAGGGGATATGTACAAGCTGGATATGAACAATGCTTGCCCAATGGGAGAAGTATCATGCTTTCTTTCCAAAGCTGATGGTGATGAGTCAACACTATGGCATAAACGAATGTGTCATGTGAATTTTAAGACAATGAATAAATTGGCTAAAAATAACTTGGTACATGGTTTGCCTAAAAAGGAATTTTTCTGCAAAGATAATTGTGTTGCATGCCTGAAAGGGAAGCAACACAGGACATCTCATAAATCCAAAGCTGTTAACTCCATCACCACCCCATTACACTTATTGCACATGGATCTATTTGGTCCCACAAGTATAATGAGCATTGGAAGGAAATCATATTGCCTTGTGATTGTTGATGATTTTACTAGATTTACATGGGTATTCTTTCTAAGAACCAAAGATGAAACTGCTGAAACTTTGAAATCGTTTATTCTTAAAATAAAAAATCAAGTTGATCACAAGGTTAAAATAATTAGAAGTGATCAAGGGACTGAGTTTAAGAACCTAGTTCTTGACTCATTTTGTAACTCTAAAGGGATTGCCAGACAATATAGTGCTCCCGGAATTCCTCAACAAAATGGTGTTGCTGAGAGGAGGAATAGGACACTTATTGAGGCTGCTCGGACTATGTTAGCTGATTCAAAGCTGCCTCTAACATTCGGGGCAGAGGCAGTCAGCACTGCATGCTATGTGCAGAATAGGGTTCTTGTAGTAAAGCCACATGGAAAAACCCCTTATGAGTTATGGAACAAGAGGCCACCGTTCATTGGCTTTCTAAGGTCCTTTGGCAGTAGGTGTACCATACTTAACACAAAAGACAATTTGGCAAAATTTGCTGAAAAGTCGGATGATGCTATCTTTGTTGGATATTCCTCTTACTCTAAAGCTTATAGAGTTTATAATATTAAAAATCAACAATTTGAGGAATCTTCCAACATTGTAGTCAATGAGCACACTCCTTGTGTTAGAGGGAATGGCCCTGATCATATCTTTGATTTAGAATTGTTTCCAATCTATTCTAAACCATCTTGTGAGAATGTTTCAGCTGGAACAGGTGCTCAAAGTGACTCTGATGAAGATCAACTGTTTGAGCTTCCCAGACCTATTCCAAGTTCTCCAAGAGCTGCAGCAAATCAAGTTCCCACTATTGAAAGATCTGACAGTATAACCATCTCAAGAGATAGTGGAGCTTCAACAAGCAGTTCACCTGTTGACTTTCAAATCTCTTCAGGTGACCCTGCACAACACCAAGCTGATGAAAGCAACATCTTGAAGGAACAAGCAACTATTGATGATGCTTCACAGCAAACAAATGATGATGTTTCTCTTTCATTCAATAAGTCCTCATTGAATGAGTTTGAAACAGCAGCTGGACCAAGTACTCAAGCTCCTAAGCAAAATATGTCCAATTTGGATTTATCTTTGCAACTGGAGGTCTTTGAAGGCGTGAGAACAAGAGGACAAACTCACAATGGGAATGTCTGTTTGTACTCATGCTTTTTATCCCAAATGGAACCCAAGAAGGTGGAAGATGCCTTGAAAGATAGTAGCTGGGTTGAATCAATGCAAGAGGAGTTGCTTCAATTCAAAAGACAAAAGGTTTGGAACCTATGTCCGCTACCATCTGGTCAAGTACCCATAGGCACTTAATGGGTTTTCAGAAACAAGAGAGATGATAGAGGCTTGATTATTAAGAACAAGGCAAGACTGGTGGTTCAAGGATACACTCAAGAGGAGGGAATCGATTATACTGATGTCTTTGCATCTGTTGCAAGACTTGAGGCAGTTAGGATCTTCCTTGCTTATGCTGCATCCAAGAATTTCACTGTCTACCAGCTTGATGTCAAGTGTGTCTTTCTATATGGGGATATAGATAGGGAAGTCTATGTATGCCAACCTCCAGGATTTGAAGATCCACAGCATCCCAACTATGTGTGCAAATTGGATAAAGCTCTATATGGGCTGCAGCAAGCACCTAGGCTGTGGTATGAGACATTGTCTCAATTTCTCCTGAAGAACGGTTACACTAGAGGTACTATTGATAAGACTCTTTTCATAAGGAAGTCTGGAAAGGACATCTTGCTCGTTCAAGTCTATATTGATGACATCATATTTGATTCTTCAAATGACCAAATGTGTAAAGACTTTGAGAGCATTATGAAGAAGAAGTTTGAAATTAGTTCCATGGGAGAAATGGACTTTTTCCTTGGAATTCAGGTAAAGCAAATGAAGGAAGGGTTCTTTATCAATCAATCTAAGTATGTCAATGATATCTTAGAAAGATTTGATATGAAAGATTGTAAAGCAGCAAAAACACCTATACCCAGAAACCACAATCTCTGCCCTGATTCTGAGGGGGAGGATACTGATCAACATCAGTATAGAGCGATTATTGGTTCTCTAATATATCTCACAGCAAGTAGACCAGATATCATGTTTGCAACTTGCATTTGTGCAAGATATCAGGCTGCTCCAAAGGTGTCTCACCTAATAGCTGCCAAGAGAATTCTTAGATACCTTAAAGGAGCACGTAAACTAGGTCTCTGGTATCCAAGAAATAGTGATTTCAATCTCTATGGTTACTCTGATAGTGATTATGGTGGCTGCAATATCAACAAGAAATCAACATCCGGTGGATGTCAATTTCTTGGTTGAAGGATCATCTCATGGCAATGCAAGAAGCAATCTTGTGTCTCTACATCAACTGCTAAAGCTGAATACATTGCTGCTGCTAGTTGCTGTGCTCAGCTGCTGTGGATTCAAAACCAGATGATAGACTACGGATTCAACTTCATGAGCACTCCTATCCACATTGACAACAATAGTGCTATATCCATTACTGAAAATCCAGTGAAGCACTCCAAGACTAAGCACATTGGTATCAGGATCATTTCATTAAAGATATTCATGAGAAAAATCTTATCAAGCTAATCAAAGTTGATTCAAATGAACAATATGCTGACTTGTTCACCAAAGCCTTTGATGAACAAAGATTTAAATATCTCATTACACCTATTGGGATGATAAACCTTGATTAGTTGATCTCATTTGAAAACCTTTTAATGTGTAAAGTCTTATGTCAAAACAATCTAAGCCCTGTTACAAAAGATCTTTCTCTAAAACTTTATCTAAGTATAAATTCTTCCAAAGAGAAATTTACCCTCAGAAGATACTTCACATATCTTCCGAAGCAAATTTCTCCTAGGATAATTTTCTTCTCGGAAGAGTGTTAAGTCTCGGAAGAAGCGATTGATTTCATATCAGATCTACTTCTGAAGCTTATAACACTCTCCATTTGAAAATCAACATATACTCTCGGAAGTAATCACTTTACCTTCGGAAGTAAATTTGCCTTTGGAAGAACATTACCTTCGGAAATGCTTTATACTCGGAAGAAAGATTTTACTATGTAGCGGAAATCTTTTTGGCCCCACTCTGTAAAAAGAAAAGATTTTGTTAATGATGTCGGATTATTTAAATGGACTAACCTTACCACCCATGTCACATCATCCACTGAAACCTCACATCGTCTTATCCAACCCCCCTTTAAACCGCCATTCCACCCATTTAAATACCTCCGGCTAATCACTTACATCCTTTTTACCAAAATTACTGCCTTAAAAGCTTTCTTCATCTTCAATTTACCCTATTCCGAACTATCTTCTTGTAACTTTCTTCAATGGCACTTAACCCTCAGCACAACCAAGTCGCACTCCTTGACTCTTCAAGGGATGTTGACTTCTCAGACATCATCTCCTTTCTAACCCAATCTTCTTACTACACCGCTCTGACTGTCAACCCCACGATTTACTCAAACCATATGTCTGAATTTTGGGCAAATGGTCAGATTGAAACCGTAAATGGGGTTCGTGTCATTCGATCGAGCATCTGTGGCCAGGAGTTGGTCATTTCTGAACAAATCATCAGGGAGCATCTAGAGCTTCATGATGAGGACGCACCAACGGAATTCCCCAAAGCAGATTTGGACAATTCTTATATCGAAATGGGATATGGTGGAGATGTTAGCAGGTCAACTGTCTACAAATTTAACTTCTCTTACAATTGGAAGTTCCTGCTGCATGTGGTTCTTCACTGCTTGTCCAATAAATTTGGGGGATAGGATCAAATCCCATATGAACTTGGGTGCCTAGTTCATGGTTTGGTGAAAAGCCTCCGCTCCAACTACTCAAGATTTGTGCTGACTAATCTCATGGGAAATCTTCAAAGGGACACATTCTTCATGTATCCCAGGTTTCTTCAACACATAATCAATTGTGAGCTGGACCAGAGCAAGCTTGTTTGCGCAGCTGCTCTGACTGCTCCTCAAATGAGGCCGACCATCTTCAAGACTTTGAAGAGAGTGTCCACCAACTTCACCGGAAGAGATACTGCACTTCTTCCAGGTATGATTGAGCCAATGGCTCCTGGTGACCCTGTTAACCCCACAGGTGATGAACCCACACCAGCAACTACCCTCACTTTGCCAAATCTACCTTCTCCACCCATTACCTTTACTTATCAAAGACGGCCCAAACGAACCCTTGTTCAATCTTCTCTGATTGAACAAGCTCCTCATGTTCTACCCAAAAAGGCTAGAGTGGAACAAAGGGCTCCCACTCAGCCTGAGGTCCAACCATCCTTCACAATTAACCTCAATATGGGTCTTGAGTCTCCTCAGTCTCAGACCCATGAGCCCGAAACCCAAGCTGAAAGCCCTCAGAGAGAGTCTCTATACTCCCCTGAGCAGCCAAAAAAGGACAGCCCGATCACAGGCTCAATGCCTTTAGACATTGATCAAAGTCCCGGGTCATTAAGTTTCACTTCCATATCCTTTACTGACCTTCTAATTGGAGCTGATGAAGAGATTATGTCTCTTCAGAGCAATGAAGTTGATCCACAACACCCACTCAAGGATCAACAGAGCCCAGAGAGATCTCTTATCTCTAGCCCCCATCAGCAGACCTTTACTGAGGTGAGTCCCACTGATGTGGAGGGGACTCATGTAGATTCAGCTGCCACTTCTGAAGGAGCCTCAAGGGATCCTCAGGACAGTGGTAACATCACTGAGACTGAATCTACGGGTCCTTTGTTGACTCTGAAAGAGACATCATTGAGCAAGGGAAACCAGGGCGCCCTGAAACCACATCTGGTGGTGAGGATGAACATACAAGGTATGTTACCTCATCTCCTCATGATGCTTCAAAAGAAGATGAGGGAAGAATGAAACTCACCATTCAAGACCTACTTTCTAAAGTCTCAAATCTTGAATCCAAGGTTAGGATTTTAGAGGATAGGTCTGCCACTCAGCAACTTGAGATTGAAAATCTCAAGGCCAAACTAGGAGAGAAATATATTGAGAGGTCTGTTAGGCATGTACCAACTCAGGTCTCCTTGACCTCTTCCTCTAGCTCATCAAGCTCTCGAGATGATGCTACCAAAAAGGGGGAGAGTGTTCAGAGACAAAGTCAAAGACAAGAGGAACCCCAAAGTCAAGCTCTCACTTCCCTAAGCTCAAAGTACCTTGTGCAACAAGCTTCAATTTTCCCTGAGCCTCCTCCAGTTGTCATTCAAATGGATCAAAGGATGCTCCAAGATCTCAATAGGTTCTTTAACAAGTTCCTATTGGAATCTCTTATAGAACAGCCAAGTCCTGTTCTGTCTGTGATCTACTTCGGAGCTTAAGAGCTTTAGAGGTTAAATGCACCTTCTACCACTATTGAGGAAGTTGGTCAACCTAAGGTCCAAGTGGAACCTGAGATTAACTTCGAAGGGGAAACAAGGACTGATGGCCCAGCAACTGAAACAGTTGGGACAGATAGTGCATTTTCATAGACTTCCGAAGCACAATTCAAAGCCTCGGAAGAACAATTTCAAACTTCCAAAGCTGAGATTGCTGCTGCGGAAGGACTATTCTCATTATCCGATGATCTAATAGTCACAGATGCAATCCTGGAACTTGCATCTGAGGTTAATAGGGAGGATTTTCTCACCCAACCACTAGCTCAAACATCATCACTAACTCCAGCTTCTATCTCTACTACTCAACCTGAATCTTCCATCCAAGAATCCCTAAAGTCTAGCACTTCCGAAGACATCAAAGGAAAGAGGAAGATGACTACGGAAGAGCTTCAGGAGGAAGAAAGGTTGGAGAAACTCAAAAGAAAAGGTAGGCTTCCAACTGGAAAACTGCTAGCTGCAAGTACCAAAGCAGCTGCAGCCAACCAGGACGCAGTCAACAACAGAAAAAGAGTAGAGATCATTGATAGACTTGTCAGTCTAGGAGCTGCAAATGAAGATGTACTCCTGCTACCATTAGAGGAGTTAGTTGAGCTGGAAAAGGCAACCTTGCTGCAAAAAAAACAAAAAGAAGAGGCAGCAAGGTTGGCCTTAGAAGAAGAAAGGGAGAGGAAAGAAAGAGAAGTTGATCAGCAGCTCAGGAGGGAAAGGATAACTTTCCTAACCTCCAGAGGTTTCTCTCAAGAAGAATTATCTCCACATAACAATGATACGATCTTATGGCTCTTCAACAAAGAGTAAGATCAAATGGAGAAAGAGAGAAAGAAAGCTGCAAGGGAAAAGCTGATGCAGAAGAAGAAGAATGAAGAGGAAGCAGGACTAACTGCTGCCAAGAAGATGGTAAGAAGGCCTGGATGAAGAGCTATCTCAAGGCTCATGGCTTCTCTGGCAGGAAGGTGGGTCCTATGTCAGAAAAGACTCTCCAGCGACATATCAGTGACATAAAGGCTGACATTCGCGCGGGGAAGAGGAAGGAGATGTACAGAAGGGGACAGGGTATGACCTTCAAATCAACCTCTCAACCCCAACTCCAAACCCAACCATAACCTGAACCAATACACTTTCCATTCCCATCAAAACCGAACCAACCACTAAACCATACACCCCTGAACCTACACCATCACCCATACCAATCTCTTCACCTCAACCACCTAAACTACCCATCCTCCAACCCAAAACTCTAGCCAGAACCCAAACACCTCAACCTACCTATAAACCCATCAAACCATCCCCTCAGCCTTCTAAACATTTCTCCTTAGAAGAATTCAAGGAAGTCAAGACAAAGCTCATCAATTGCACAACCCTGAGCGATATCTCCTGTGAGGAGGGTTCAGTCAATTTGACTTATGTTGATGGATCCTCATGTTCCCTCACTAGAGATCAATTTCTTGATCTGCCCAGAGGAACATTGGACCAAGCTGCAAATCTCCTTGGCCTCAATTCAGATACTTTGAATGAGGAAGAAAAGAAGTTAAGGAGAAGGCTGGTGACTCTACTGGATACCAAGAAAGGTGACCGGGTGCCAAGACAACCTCTTGCACCTAGGAAGAAGATCATCCAGTGGAGGTTCGAAGACTCTTCTCATAACTTTGTTGTTGAAAGAGAGAATGGAGAGCTTAACAGGCTGAGTTCCTCATCTCTGCTACACTTGAGCAGATTTGACATTGCTGAGTTAGCATAGAAGCCATTCTCCAACCCTTCAAACTCTGATATAGCTGCCCATATCAGAAATCATCTAGGCAGCCTTCATATGGCCGAGCTAACTGCTAGAAGCAAGGTTGAAGAAGAGTTGAAACTGAGAGAGGAGGAGAAAAGGAAGGGATCAACAACCAAAGGCAAAGCCTTTCTACAAATGGTTGAAGGTCCTGAACTTGAATCCATAGTTAGATGGGAGTATGACTATAACTCCCGTCAACTAACTCTTTTCAGGAGGACACAACAAAGGGTACATGTCATTCAGAGTGATAGACTGGATCTCCTATCCACCAATGACTTGTATAAGCTTCTCAGCACCACTTCAGGGAAGAACAAAGAGACAGGCAAATATCTTTTGTCCCTAGTGCTGAAAGCTTTGAGAAGCAGAAACAAGTGAGGTTTTGGTAGCATCAGCCTAGGGGGAGTTTGTTGGATCTAGAAAGGTTGGTGCAACCAATACCAAATCACTTAGAAGATTTTGATACAACAAATAAAGGACTTTCGAAGGTAATTGTGGAACTTTCGAAGGAAAAAGGAGCTCTTCCGAAGACAAAGTGTAAAGCTTACTTCCGAAGGAAAACTCCAACTTCCGAAGACAAAGAACCTTCTTCCGAAGATCAAAGACTTAGAATGAAAGATCTGAAGTCAGCTTCCGAAGTATAGAAGTCCTCAAGCCTCGGAAGTATAGAAGCCTCTTCCGAAGTATAAGTGGGTTCGGAAGAACTTGTTCTTCCGAAGCCAACTTACCTTCGGAAGACACTGCTATTATCCAGTGGACATAAGTATGGTCTCCCTGACACTCCGCTACAGACCTCTGAGATACTGCATGGCGTTTTCTCAAAAGCCATGTAGTTAACCATATTTTAATCCACTGTTTACCTTTTTATGTTAGTGTAGTTGCCATCTTTAGTTGGTGACAAAAGGTAAGTCATGGACATGTCATGACTACCATATCTTAGATAATACTTTATCTAAGATACCTTAACTTTAGCATTGTAGTATATGCTTTAGTCTTAGGTTTCCAGCTGGTATCAAAGTATATCCAGCTGTAGGATCTAGTATATATAGTTTTTCATTGTAACTCATGTATCATGCTTGTAAGAGTCTTGTAATATCTTGAGTTGAGAAATAATATAACAAGTGCCTTGAAAAATTATTTCTGTGTGTTCCTTGCTACTTATTATATTATTATCAACTCTTGTAAAAGACTTTACTTCATCTGATATGAGTGTTTCTATAAGCGATTTGAGAGAAATCCAAGTGTTTAAGTGACAAACCCGATCCTGCAAAAAGAATTACATTTTCATTAAAATAAATACTTGGTTGGATATTATAGACTGAAATACGAAGATTACAATCAAATAGGTCTTATCAACATTTATTAATCCTCCTATCTTATTTGTTATTTGTATTTATTTGCTAGCACTTATCAGTGGACTTTAGATTGTGCAAACATCGAGCTGAGTTTCATGGCTCCTTTAAATATGTTTTATTTGAGGTAGAAAGCGTGCTCAATAGTTTTGAACTATGTCATGCTTTTATTTTTTGGACTTGGATTATACTGTTGTGTGGTTTAAGTCGTATGATTCAGTGTAGGTTTCCTTCATGAGTATGTGTTCTTCTGCTTAAGACCCTGTGTTCTTTTGACTATTCAACTTATGGATTGGAGCCATGGAGACGTATAATTAGTACTAACGAGTTGACACCTCCATATGTGTTGTTGGTATACTAGTTAAAATTGACGTGCCCTAGATGTGCTCTTAGGTGAATATAATCTTGTTGTTTTGGACTTCGACTTGTACTGGAGGCATGTTTGTCGTTACGTTTGGTCATGAGTTAATGTCGGTGTCTAAGACTATTTATGTTCTCATTCGCACATATTATTTATACTTGACTTGCACAGATATTTATTTTTCACTTTTAAACATGTGAACTCACCGACGTATGTTGAATTTTTAAAGCATATCTTTTCAGATAATAACGCTTAAGTAATTGGACGATGGATTATAGACGAGACTGATCATGCAAAAGCAATAGACAATCATTTCTAGGACAGTGGGTTATAGACGAGACTGCTCATGCAAAAGCAATAGATAATTATATACTGTTTGATTTTAGATTATGTTTTATTTGTTTGGATTATATGTATGTTTGGATTTCATACTTGTATTGGGTTGTTCCTGTTTGGAACTATTGGACCAAAAGAACCAATGAGCCTGATCAGAAAAACCTCTAAGTCCCACAGACATTACAACTACTGAAGAAGATCACAACAGCTGAAGACATCAGCTGATTACAAAGGTCTGAAGACAAAGTCTGAAAGTAAAGAACTGAAGACAAAGTCTGAAAGTGAAGTACTGAAGACAAAGACTGAAGACCAGAGTGATCAGTAGTTGTCACAACAGCTGAAGTTATTAACTTCAGTAGTTGTGATGGTTTTTCCTTTTCAGTACTTGTAATTTTCCTTTCAGTAGTTTATTGTTTCAGTAGTTGTAGGTCAGTAGTTTTATGTTCTTGTACTTAGCATTCTCTGAGATGTGATCAGTTGTTGAGAACATTTCAGTAGTTTGCATTATTTCAGTTGTTTGTATAATTCTATTAGATGTCACTATCAAGTGACATCAGCAGACGTCACATTCCTCTATATAAGGGATGTTGACCTAGTTGTATTCTAACTGAAGCATTACGCGTGAATGAAAACATTCCTTTAACAGAAATATTCTCTCTATAATCGTCATTGTGTGTTTTGCATATTCATTATTTTCTTGCTTGAATTCGATCTTATTTTGTCATATTCCGCTGCAAAATTCAAATCTAATTGATCTGATCCTATCAAATGGTATCAGAGCTGGTTAATCATTGATCGATCTAACAATTGATCATTGAAACTGCTCTTTTGATAGCTAAGTTTGATCGAATTAGCATTTTTGCAAGAATTTATTATAGAGATTGATTTTCTGTTGCTTCCGGTTAATAAATTGAGATTCTAATTGTGTTTTCTAATTGTGTTGTTGAGTTTTTAAACTAGACTGATTTTAATCTCATTGAATTTGATTGAATTAGTGAAAATGACTACTTCAATCAATGATCCTCACAATACTGGCTCCTCAACTAAGCCTTCGATGCTTGTTAGGAGTGAGTATAACATATGGCAACGCCGAATGCTCCATCACCTGTCTGTTAATAGTTCAGGTTGTTGGAAGTCTGTGGTTCATGGACCATATAAGCCTATGGTGAGTAATCCTGAAACCAATGAGATGCTTCCTAAGAAGAAGGAACAATATTCTGATGAGGATTTAAAGCTGTTTGAGATTGATGCTAAAGCCCATGGAATTCTGGCCATGGCACTGCCTAATGAAATCTATTTTGGGCTTATGCATCATGAAACTGCTTATGATCTCTGGGTTGCTCTGATGGAACAATGTGGAGGAACTGATGAGGTCTTAGCAAACAACAGAGAAATCCTTACCCAGCAATATGAGACATTCTCTCATAGGAAGGGTGAGACATTGACTCAACAGTTTGAGCGGTTTTCATGTTTGATCTCTGAGCTAAAAATAGTTCAACATGAATACACAAACAGCCAGATGAATAACAGATTCCTCAGATCCCTGCCTGAGAGATGGGACACTTACACCATTGTCCTACGCTCTAGTGCAAATCTGGATAATCTATCTCTCACCCAACTTCATGGGAAACTCTTAACATTTGAGAGAGAGATAGAACAGAAAAGGAAACTATCTTCATCTGAAAGCTCACTGATGACTTTGTACCAAGTAACACGGCTCTGGTTGGTCATGAGTCTGAATATGCTTCATCTGAAAGTTCATATGATGAGCATATTGATTTCTCTTTAAACAGTGGAAATCATGCTTTTGTTGGATTTGAGGGAAACTCAAGTTGTAATGTTGATAATTCGTGTTTTATGATGGATGATTTGAAAGGAATTGCTGATGATGATCTGGAAGAGATGGATATTCTGAGCCAAATGGCATTGATCAATATCAGATCTCAAAAGTTTTACAAAAGAACAGGTAGAAAATTCCCTAGTCTCTCTGGCAAAACCAAGGTTGGTTTTGACAAGAGTAAGTTGAGATGTCACAAGTGCCATAGACTTGGACATTTTGCTAGAGAGTGTAGATCATCTGGATCTAACTCATCTGCACCCTTTTTGACTTTTCCAAGCAATATCTCACAATCCAAAGGGCAACATTCTACCAGTTCTGATCATTATTCACAACATCAATCATCTCCTGCATACTTTGTCCCTCAAAGTCCAATGCCATATCCTTATCCATGTTTTTACATGCCTCAGTCTGGTCAAGTTTCTATACCCATGGCTCAAAAACCACATGCTCTACCTGATCCTCAACCATCTCAAACAAATCAACAATCTCAATCTTAATCTCATCAAAGCTTTTTCACCCCTGAGGTTGTTGACTAGAGCAGCTTACCAGATGATGTCTCTGGTTATTCTGAACAATTTGCTGGTGCTGGTCAACATGGTGGTGAAAACCCTTTTGGAAATCTTGCTCTAATGGCCCTGGAGTCTACTGATGAAAATCCCTCATCATCACAGGTACCACAGGTATCTTCTGAGGCTAAGGCCAAGTTATGTTCTGAATCATGCATAGCTGCTTTTGTTTCTATTAGGGAAGCAAATGTAGCTTTAATTAATCAAAACCTTAACCTAGAAAAAGCAATTTCCAAAAGAAAAGCTGAGTTTGAGTCTGTTTTAAAAGAGAAGGATGAGGAGATTTATAAACTAAAGTGTCAAATCACTGATGAAAAAGCAAAGGTAGAGGTCATTCTAGAAAATCACAAGAATCTCATAGAAACACTTGCAGCTACCCAAGTTGATTATGAACGCTGGGTAACATCATGCAAGGGATTTAAAATGCTTCTCAGTAAGCAAACAACTTTTAATGTGAAGTTTGGGATTGGATATAATCATACCATACCTCCCACAAATTTTACTCCCAAGTTAGAAGTAAAATCTGAGGATGATTGTCATTCCCAAACCACATCATCAGGTGTTTCATCCTCAAATGATAATCAAATTACTGATGGACTCACTGCTTCGAAACACTTGATCAAGAAGAGACTGAGAAATTCAGGTGTTGTTCAACAAGGTACTCAAAGTACTGAAGGGCAAAACACAACACCTGAAGAGCATTTCAAATCAGAGGAAAAAAAGCATTCCTTGACAACTGCTGAAAAATCTATCAGGATTCTCAAAAGTACTGATAGAAAACTTCTGAAGAACAAATCTTCAGTTGTTGAAAATCCTTCAGTACTTTCCAAAAGTACTGAAAGGAAGAAAGTACTGAAGAACAAATCTTCAGTAGTTTCATCAACTTCAGCAGTTGATCAAGAAAAGATGAAAAGAAAGCCATGTGAAATATGTGGCTTGTTTAATCATCTTACTGATGAATGCTGGTATAACAAGGGTTTAAAATTCAACAAAGAGAAAATCATTAAGAAGGAAATGCATAAAATGAAAAATGAATTTCAAACCATGTTTGTACCACAATCATCTCATTCTGATAAACCTAAGCTGTTTCAAAAAGTCACAAAGCAGGAAGGGGTTTGTCAAACAACAGCTGCAAATATTCCTCAGGGAATATTAAAAACTCAGACTAAGTCTGTGTCTTTTCAAAAGAAGAATGTAGTGAATCACAAGAACAAATCATCTACAAGTACTGATGTGTCAACTGAGTTGAAAACTCTAACAACCAATCAGACACAACTTGTGATGATGGTTCAACATCTATTGGGGAGAGTTAACCAATTAGATGTTTCTGTGATTAAACCACTGAAAAGGACACCTAAGCCAAAATCCAAGGAATCCTTTTCAGCACCATCTACATCTTCAAAAGCTGTTAATCATGCACAATCTGTTAGTTTAACATCTGTTGATGAAAACAGACCCAAAACCAAAAAGGTTTGGGTCTCAAAGGCTAACTAATGTTTGTGAAAAATGCAGGGTTCTTCAGCATGCCAAAGAAGCATCTGGTATGTGGACAGTGGAGGATCCATGCATATGACAGGGAGCAGCTCTCTTCTTCATGACTATTATCAAGGGAAGAAGGGATTTGTTTCTTTTGGAAATGATGCCAAGGGTTACATCATTGGGAAAAGTTTTGTCTCAAATGGGGAGATAAGATTTGATGATGTTAACCATGTGGAGAACCTCAAATACAATCTTTTGAGTGTCAGTCAAATGTGTGATAAAGGGCATGTTGCACTTTTCACAAGTCAAAACTGTAGGATTCTGTCTTCCAAAGTTTTGCACAAGATTGACAAGATATTGGATGAATATACTCTCCTGAAGGCCAACAGGATTGGAAGAGTATATGCTTTAGATCTATCAAAGAAAATTGATCTTAAAGGCCATCCATGTCTGTTCTCCAAAGCCTCTCCTCAAGAATTTGAACTATGGCATAGAAGGCTTGGTCATGTGAATCTTAAGAACATGAATCAGCTCATTCATCATGGTTTAGTGAGAGGTTTGCCATTGAAGGAGTTCAAGTGTGATGATAACTGTGCAGCTTGCTTAAAAGGAAAGCAACACAAAGCTTCATTCCCTCCTATAGAAGAACCTAAGTCCACTGCCTACTTGCAATTACTGCATATGGATCTCTTTGGTCCTGTGAGAGTAATGAGCATGGCAAAGAAAAAGTATTGTCTGGTAATTGTGGATGATTATTCCAGATATGTATGGACTTTCTTCTTGCATTCCAAGGATGAGGCTGCTCAAAGTATCATTTATTTTGTGTTGCATGTGGAAAAGCATCATTCACTTCCAGTCAAATGTGTGAGAAGTGATAATGGGACAGAGTTTAGGAATCACACTCTTGATGAATTCTATTTGTCTAAGGGAATCAAAAGACAATATAGTATTCAAAGAACTCCATAGCAAAATGGAGTGGTGGAGAGAAAGAACAGGACCCTTATTGAAGCCGCAAGGACAATGTTGGCTGACTCAGATTTGCCACTAACCTTTTGGGCTGAAGCTGTCAACACAGCTTGCTATGTTCAGAATAGGGTATTAGTGAATCAGAGGTTGATGAAGACTCCTTATGAGCTCTTACATCATTTGGCCCCTTTGATTTCATTCTTTAGAGCATTTGGGTGTCCATGTTATATTCTTAACACAAAGAATATACTTTGGAAGTTTGAATCTAAGGTGGATGCAGGGTATTTTGTTGGGTATTCATCTACTTGCAAGGCATACAAAGTTTTCAATTGCAGAACAAAGATTGTTGAAGAAACTTTGCATGTCAAGTTTAATGAATCTCCAAAAGACAAGATTCCTCAAAACCCTGTTGAGATGTTTGACTTGGACATACTGCAATATGTTCCATATTAGCCTCCACCTGTTGTTGTTTCTGAAGTTCCATCCTCTCCATCTGATGATACAAATGCAAGTTATAGTGATCATCTGCCTGTTTCTACTACACTTGATGTTCCTGTAGCCTCAGCAGCTCCATCCACAACAAATGCTGATGAAATCTCTGAATCCTCTACTTCATTTGAACTGCCATCTCAGTCTAGGTTTCAAGAGTCTGAATCAACATCTGTTGCTGCTGAATCTCCTACAAACACTTGCACAGATATTATTGCATATCAAGAATTGAAGAATCATCCCATGTCCCAGATCATTGGTGATATTAATGCTGGTGTTTCAACAAGAAGTCAATTGTCCAATTTCTGTCTCTATGCTCTCTTCATCAGTCAGCAAGAGCAAAAGAATTATCATGTGGCATTAAGGGAAAATGGATGGGTTGAAGCCATGCAGCTTGAGCTTCTTCAATTTCAAAAACAGCAAGTATGGGAACTGGTTCCTCTACCCCAAGGTAAGTGTGCAATAGGCACTAAATGGGTGTTTAGGAATAAAACTGATGAAAAAGGCCAACTTGTCAAGAACAAGGCCAGATTGGTTGTACAGGGGTTTTCACAAGAAGAAGGTATTGATTATGATGAAACCTTTGCCCCTGTAGCCAGACTGGAGGCAATTAGATTGTTTTTAGCTTATGCTGCTTTTCATAACCTTAAAGTTTTTCAAATGGATGTCAAAAGTGCATTTTTATATGGTAAAATAAAATAAGAAGTTTATGTGTGTCAACCACCAGGTTTTGAAGATCATAAACACCCTGATTGGGTGTATAAGCTTGATAAGGCTCTTTATGGGTTGAAACAAGCACCCAGAGCCTGGTATGAAACAATATCTAACTTTCTTCTTCAAAATAATTTCACTAGAGGCTCCATAGATAAAACTTTGTTCATAAAGAAAGCAGGCATGCATAAGCTCCTTGTTCAAATTTATGTTGATGACATTATTTTTGCATCATCTGATCCACAGTTGTGTGATGCATTTACTAAATTGATGCAACAAAAGTTTGAAATGAGTGCCATGGGAGAATTACAGTTCTTTCTGGGTTTGCAAATCAAACAACTGACTGATGGAACTTTCATTCATCAGTCAAAATACACAAAAGATTTGTTAACCAAGTTTGATTTACAAAACTGTAAACCCTGTTCTACTCCCATGTGCAGCACCACACAACTGGATGCTGATAAAAAAGGTAAATCATTTGATGAAACTCTTTACAGATGTATGATTGGTTCCTTGATGTACCTAACAGCTTCTAGACCAGATATTATGTTTGCACTTGTGTCTGTGCTAGATTTCAGGCTGCTCTTAAGGATTCACATATGATTGCAGTCAAGAGGATCTTTAGATATTTGCAAGGAACTCAATCTCTAGGACTTTGGTATTCCACTGGGCACTCTTGCAAATTGGTTGCTTTCTCTGATAGTGACTATGCAGGGTATAAGTTAACCAGAAAATCAACTTCTGGTGGATGCCAATTTCTAGGCAACTGTTTGGTTTCTTGGCAGAGTAAGAAACAAACTTCAGTTGCTACATCCATAGCTGAAGCAGAGTATATTGTAGCTGCAAGCTGTACATCTCAGGTACTCTGGCTTCAAAATCAGTTATTGGATTATGACATTACAGAGACTAAGACTCCTTTATTAATGGATAGTGCTTCAGCTCTTTGTATTGTTAAGAATCCTGTCCAGCATTCTAGGACCAAACATATTGAGATCAGACATCATTTCATCAGGGATTGTTATGAAAAAGGTCTAATTGATCCAAAGTTTGTGCCTAGTGCTGATGAGCTTGCAGATATATTTACTAAGCCTTTGGATAGTGCAACTTTTCATAATCTTGTACTCAGGCTTGGTATGCTGCAACTAGAATAATTTGACAACTACTGATGCTCTTAGTCAATAAATACTGATGAGCATTAGTAAACTTTTGTCAAAAATAAGTGCTGATAAGTCATTTTATCTTCAGTAGTTTTATAACTACTGAAGACTAAATTACTTAAAAAGTACTGAAGTACTTCATTTGTTGCAAAGTATTGATGTAGTTTAAACTACTGAAGTCTTTTATAATAAATAAGTACTGATGACCAATGAAACATCTGAAAATCAGATGATCTGATGAGTAAGTGTTAAGGTCATTGAAATAGCTGAACTTTTTGAATTGATGACAACTACTGTTTCATTTCCAAACAAATGAAGCCAAAACCAAGTATTTAGTAGTTTTACAACTACTGATGACCAACACCAAGTCTTCAATTGTTTACAACATCTGAAAGTTAAAACCATGTCTTCAGTTGTTTTCTAACACCTGATGACTCACACCAAAACTTTCAGTTGTTTTCTTTCAGCTGTTTCATAACCTATATATACCTAACCCTAACTTCAACCTTTTCATAACCCACTTTCCAAACGTTCATCTTCCATTAATGGCGACCATGCAAATCAAACCTCGACACAACTGTGTCGCTCACCTTACCAAGTCACCATTTTGGAACAAGTTTGATGCTGCTATTGATTTGATGGTTGATTCCCAATACCGCACAGCCTTTCTCTTGAATCCTACCATTTACCCCGATACCCTTTGCCAATTCTGGACAAACGTCACTGTTGATACTGCTGAGAATGATGACACCATCACTCTCCAGTCCTTTGTCAACCAGAAACGGGTGGTCATCACTCCTGAGATCATTCGTCAAACCCTAGACCTGAATGATGCCACCTACACCACCAAATACCCCAAAGGCACCATTGATCTATCCTTTGCTAATCATGGTTATGAGGGTGACCTAAGTGCTACTACCATTCTGAAGAAGCACTTTCATGATGCTGAGCGACTCATTTTTCACATGATCAATGTCTGTCTTGCCCCCAAAACATCCTCATGGGATCAAATGTCCTCCAGATGGCAACAGGTATTGTATTCTATCCTTGAACATCAAGGCCTAAATTTTTCTGAAATTATCTTTTTGGAATTAAAAGATTTGGCAATGAAACCTGTGGCAAATAGATGGATATTATATCCAAGGTTTCTTATGACTATAATTCTAAATCAATTAAAATCTGATAGCCTTGTTGGCCTTGGAGTCCCTGCTCTGGTAGTTTTGCCAGAGGTATACTCCAGGCACAACTCAAACCCACAACTCAAAGAGGCTGCCAAACTGCTAAAACCCAAGCAGAGGGAACCCACAGCCTCCACCTCAAAATCTAAAGTCCCCTCCAAACCAAAACCAAAGAAAATCAAAAAGGCTACTCAGGGAGTTGAGTCCCCTGATGATGCCCCTGCAGCACAAACGCAGGATGAACCTACAAGCCTTAATCTCCTTGTAGTTTCAATGACTCCACCAGCTGAAACCGCTCAGGTATCCTCTCAACAGGATCCTGATGCAACCAACATTGGGGAAACCACATTACTGGAATCTATCTCACTTGAGAAGATTGCCATTGAAGAGCACCACTCTCCCCAGGTGCAATCCTTTTCACCTCCATCTCCCACTGATACCACCCCTACAAGCCCAACTGCAGTCATTGCACAAGTGCTGACTCAACTACATTCCTCTACCCCTCCCCAGAAACCTGTTAGCACTGGGAAAACCTCAATAGCTGAGGGAGAGGATCCTAATGTAGTTGACAACCCACAGCATAGGGATTATAAAGTTCAATCTCCTAGTGTAGATATGGAGACTAGAACATCTGGTGAGGCTACCTCTTCCCCTGTTTCAACACATGAACAGGATGAAGCAGGTATCATCTCTAAGACCTCACCAGAGGCAATTGCTAATGAAGGACTTGCTCCTGAGGCAGGAAGTCCCCAATTCAAAGACAAAGGGGCACATGTGATTACTGATCTACACTCAGCACATGGTCATCCTGATTCACTCAGGAGGTCAGCTGATTCAGCTTACACTGATGATGACCTAGGCTTTTTCTTTGAAGTCTTAGCCCAAAACACCATTCTTGAGGCTAAGGTTTGCAGATTCAAAGAACTGCTTGCCAAAATGTCTCAGGAATCAAGTCCATCTGCCCCAATCGACCCACAGATGGCAGCTTCTGTTGAAGCTCTCCCAAACACTGAGCCACTCAAATCAAACAAGCCACCAACCTCTGTTTTAGGCATCATTTCTCAGGGAGAGAACCCCTCTGAGCAAATGGATGCTGCTTTCAAATCCTCTTTACCTCTCATCACTCCTATTATCACTACAATTGTCCATCAAACCATTGATGAGAGGATTTCCTCAAATCTTCAAACCCTTGTGGATGATGTTGTGTCAAAGAAACTTTCTGACATTCAAACCCCTGAACCCAATGCAACCAAAAAGGGGGAGTCTAAGTCAGTGAAAAATGATAAAAGGAAAAGAGTTGAAGAGGAAGAAGCCAAGGAGGAAAATAAAGGCAAAGAGATCATAACTTACAAGAGAAAGAAGAGTGTTGGTGAACAAACTGAGGATGAGAAGAGGTTGGATGAGATGATCAAAGAAGCTGATATGCAACACAGCAGATCCATGGACAGGATTATTGATCAGCTCTTCAGGCAAGGATTTGATACTGCCAAACTTGATTCAGAGATCAGAAGGCTTGAGATACAGGAGATTGAGAATCGATGGGCATGCTGCAATGAAGAAGAAAAGGAAAGATTGGAGGCTATGATCAGATTTCTATCTAAACACTTGGGAAGACCTATCATTGAGATCAAGTCATGGTCCAGAGATAGCATTTTGGAGATAACCACCAAAATATGCTCCTCTGAAAGCTTCAACAAAGGTCTGATCATAGAAGCTCTGGATGAAGCTGGTGCTGGGAAGAGATCTGACATGGCTAAGTTATCCAAAGCCACCCTCACAAACAAAATGATAGAGCAGCCCTTAAAATCTCCCTTACCAAAACAAACTTCAAAACCAACCTCACAACCAAAACAACCAATCTCAAAACCCTCAAAACAACTAACCTCTCAACCTCCAAAACAATTACCCTCACAATCCTCAAAACAATCAACCTCACAACCCTCTAAACCAACCCCTTTACCTAAGAAACCCACTCAATCTACCACCAGTGATGCACCTAAAAGAAAAAGAAAGGTGTTGAGGATGGAAGATGAAGAAGAAGATGATGAAGAGGATAATCTGCCAATATCTACTATTATCAAAATGAAGAAACTTAAGCGTAGGAGTCAATCACAAACAATAACTCCTGAAACTCAAAGGCAAATGGTTAAAGTTAAGATTGAAGAAGAAGAACAGCAGAAGCAGCATGATGAGCAATTTCTTAAAATGGTTAACAAGGACTTCCCTCAGTCCTCATCCATTCAAGCAATGAAGAAACAAGCTCAGAGGCTGTACACTCTTAGACATACATTCCAACATCAAAGAGAAAGAGTGAGGATTTGGCCAGACCCCAGGGTAAGTTCCGGAATACACAAGAAGAACATACCAAGTAGATATCATGGCCAAGTGAGAAAGACTTTGAATGCTGCAATTATGTTGGCCATGGTAGTCTCACCCTGGGAAATTATTGAAGAATTCAAGAGAGCACACACCTCAAAATCAACCCCTCTGTCTATACTTAAGAACAAAATGATCAAGAAGGGGTTGTTATACAAAAGACTTGAAGATCTTCAAAAGAGTGAACTCCAGGTGCTGCTTGAAGGCTCTCATCCAGATGAATCTGCATACAGAGAGATCACAACTGTTGAGTTGAAGAATGGGAAGACAGTGAGGTATCTGTCTGAATACTATGGGCCTGAATTCTTCTTTGAGGGAGAAGCAGAAGAACTCACCAAGGAGGAACAAGTTGTTCTGCTTGAGGCCTATGCAAGAGAGTCTTACAGACTCATCAATGGGAAATAGGTTTCATGGTTGGGACAAGACTCTGTGTCCAGTTTCCCCAAGACAGAGTTCCCTTCCACACTTAGCCAATCAAAAGATTAGAAACCTTTTTCCGGCCTATGCTTATATGATTACCTCTGAAGCTGATCAAGAGAGTATTTCTGCCAAAGAATAAGTGGGATCATCAATAAAGTTAGAGGTTTTGGCTGCATTGGTTCAGGGGGAGTTTGTTGGACCAAAAGAACCAATGAGCCTGATCAGAAAAACCTCTAAGTCCCACAGACATTACAACTACTGAAGAAGATCACAACAGCTGAAGACATCAGCTGATTACAAAGGTCTTAAGACAAAGTCTGAAAGTAAAGAACTGAAGACAAAGTCTGAAAGTGAAGTACTGAAGACAAAGACTGAAGACCAGAGTGATCAGTAGTTGTCACAACAGCTGAATTTATTAACTTCAGTAGTTGTGATGGTTTTTCCTTTTCAGTACTTGTAATTTTCCTTTTAGTAGTTTATTGTTTCAGTAGTTGTAGGTCAGTAGTTTTATGTTCTTGTACTTAGCATTCTCTGAGATGTGATCAGTTGTTGAGAACATTTCAGTAGTTTGCATTATTTCAGTTGTTTGTATAATTCTGTTAGATGTCACTATCAAGTGACATCAGCAGACGTCACATTCCTCTATATAAGAGATGTTGACCTAGTTGTATTCTAACCGAAGCATTACGCTTGAATGAAAACATTCCTTTAACAGAAATATTCTCTCTATAATCGTCATTGTGTGTTTTGCATATTCATTATTTTCTTGCTTGAATTCGATCTTATTTTGTCATATTCCGCTGCAAAATTCAAATCTAATTGATCCGATCCTATCAGGAACTTTAGATTATATGTACATATCTAAAATGACGTTATAGTATTGATTGTTGTCGACTTTTTTTTCATTTGTGTCGGGTGACGTTACTATCTATTGACGAAGAATGCCTTTTGAGAGTCTCTTAGACCCCCAATGTTTTATAACGATTTCGTCCGTCGCATCCTTAAGTTTCCGCTACCAGCGGGGGTGTTATATTATCTTGTTTAAATGTAAACTGTTAGAAAACGATTTTTACGAAAGGACAACTAAATAATGAAATCAAATATAACTACAAGTAATACCTTTTTAATCATGAAAAAGTGTCTCAAAGATAATCACACAACATAATAAAACATTAGTACATATAATCACGCATATTATAATCAAATCCTATGCATTTTATTAAATTGATCATTCTTCATCATTTAAAATCTATATTTAATATAAATCCTAGACACTATCCTAGACTAGTTATATTTATTGAGATGCATTTATTGACAACTACATATATTCATTTCTTGTAAACATCAAGGAATATTCTTTTTTAATTTTAGTAGCATGTGCCTAAAGAGCAAATCCAAATTACTTATATAAGTTATCATTTCATAAAATGGGAGTGCAAAATTCGTTGGACCAAAGTAGATTAATTAACATCAGGGTGAATTGTGTCTACTCCTTTTAGGCTGATTCATACTTACCAGCTTAATTTTGGTAGTATATCTATGTTGGTTTGTAATTGGGCTCACTTGTCGATGGGTCGAGATGCATGAAAATAGAATTGGGCTAAATTGTTAACTGGCGATTGGGTGGAGATGCATATAATACTACCATTAGGGTAAACAGATTCCTAAATAACACATAATCATACATATATATGTAAAATAATAATAATTTGAAAGGGATAAAAATGACATGATATAAGGATTGTTAAATATATTCAATAAGACCACACTAACGTTGTCCATGCACAACATCCTACAAGTGTGAACCCCCATGGAAATACATTTAATTTGTTCAAGTCATCTCGAGTATCCTTCTAGAGTTCTAGGTTATTGTCATACTAATACAACAATAAAGACGATAATGATTAATAGACATAGTAATACTTACATAATTACTGTCACTTTTCATTATAAGTGTATCTAATAGTATTATCTGTTGGAACCCTAGAAAGATTAGAATTTTAGTCTTTAGATTAGTTTTTGTTATAGTGTAGGGACTTATTATGTAAATATATGATCCTTATTGCTTTTTTGTTATTAGTATAAATAGGATTGCTTGTTTTAGTGCAGGTTAAGACGTTTAAATGACGTTTAAAAGACTTTTGGAGATATTTTGATATTCTCTCACTTGAACTTTGTAATCCTACTAATATCAATAAAGATGCTATGAATTTTTTTGATATTTGTTAGTTTTGATTACATTGTTCATATAATTGTCAATTGCTTGATAACAATCACAGATCGATCCATTTGAACCTATCAAATTTGTCATAGTGTAGGACTTATTATGTAAATATATGTTCCTTATTGCTTTCTTGTTATTAGTATAAATAGGATTGCTTGTTTTAGTGCAGGTTAAGACGTTTAAAAGACTTTTGGAGATATTTTGAAATTCTCTCACTTGCACTTTGTAATCCTACTAATATCAATGAAGATGCTATGAATTTTTCTGATATTTGTTAGTTTTGATTACATTGTTCATATTGTTGGATTTTATGCCCAAGACACATAGAACATTGATGTGGTTAGTACGTTATGATCCAAGTCGGGTCATACCCAATAGCAAGTTTGGCAAACACCAATATGTATTTAATTGATGATATGATCATGCAATTAGATAATTACACCAATTTAGAAAATGGGTTTTCTAAATAAATTGTATGTGAGAAAGAACAACTTATAAGAATATTTTGTTCATGGACATTATTTATAATGTTATTTAAGTTTGTTAAATAAGATCAAATAATAATAGTGTGTTTAAGTTATATATTTAAAAGGTTAATTATATAACTAATAATATAACTAGTTCACAAATTAAGTGGGTGTTTAAAATGGGGGGAACCCATTTTAAACAAGAAATTCGGCCGCCCCTTTAGGGGCATTTTTGGTCTTTTTGTTGCCTTGAAACCACACCCCTCTTGAACTAGTCACACTCTCCAATTTTCACTCTCTCTCATACATGCAAGACTCATCTTTTTCTCTCATCTTAGAAGAAAAACAAGGCTGAAAAAGGGTTTTCTGCAGCCTCTTTCTTGCGATTTTGTCGCTCAAATCCTAGCAACAAGGTGTTTGCTTGATGCTTCTAGGTATGGATGCTTGAGGACACCTCTCATTGGTGTTTTGGTCATTCAAGAATCTCATCTTCTTCATCAAAATATCGTTTTTTCAGCAGCTTCACAAAGGTGGTTTGTATCTCTTATTTTGGTTGTTATTTGTTCTTGATAGCTAGTTCATACACATATATATGATCCTATGTTCTTGGGTTTGTTGATGTTATGTCATTAACCTTAATTTTCAGATTATAAATCAAAAGATTAAGGTTTTATACCGCTGTGTTTTTCATGTTTAAATGGTTAAACTACTTTGATAATGGTCCAACAAACCCAACATTGGCATCTAGAGCCGGATATGTGGATGACTAGCTTCTATTATCCTTGTAAAATTGGTTTTATGGGGTTTTAACAACCTAATAGGGGCTGTTTTGTGATGTTATGATGAATCCCCAACCTTTCAAGGTTATATCTTACATACTTATGATTAAACCTTGAAAGAAAAGATATTAAAATGGTTGATTGTGTTTTGTTTGGACAAAAACACCCTAAATTCTTTGTTTATGTTGGCTGAAAATTTAGGGTTAAATGGAGATTTATTTTCGTTCTTGGATGTTGTTTCATATTGGTGCATAACCTAGCCTTGACCTTGTGTTGGTTTGGTTTTGGATGATTTGTTTTGGTTGATTTCATTCTTTATGGGTTGTGATATTTATTCTTGTGTGCTTGTATTTGGATGTAATTTATTTATTCATTCAATGGTGATGTAATAGATAGATTAAGTGTGTTTTTCTTTTATTAGAAAATTTGTATTAGGATATAAATTTTTTAAAAGAAGATGCATAAGATGGAAGCACAAAAGGAAGACACAAAGAGAAGGACTTGAAGCATTTGGATGCAATTTCAAGTGGGGGTCTTTGGAGATCTCATCTTTTGTGTTGTACTCAACCCTTAGGAAAGACCAAATGACAACACTTGTGATGACAAACAAGTGTTTTCAACATAGTGGCTATGGTTATGCACATGTGGTTGTTTTATATATGCTTGTTTGATTATCCATTTTATGTTGATTGTTTGATATGTGGATATACTAAACAATCTAAATAAATAATCATAACAAGCTGAATTTTTGGGTTTCTTATCATTAAGTGACTAATAAAAGGTTATTAAAAGTACTAATGATTTCAAATAAAAGAGGTTTTATTAAAAAGAAACCATAGGGTACCATGTATTTGAAAGCATGCGAATACAAGGTACATAGAGTTTTCATAACTAGAATTAATGAAAACTAAAATCCCTTTGGGAACAAGTTTAACACCATCCTTTTACATGACACTCGAATCACTTGAGAACTATTTGTGGGATAAAGGTCACCTAACCACTTTTAGGGAACTTGTATGTTTGAGGTGGGCTTAACATATTTGTGGGATAAAGGTCACCTAGCCACTTGTATGTGTAAACTCACACGTGTGTGTAAGTAGGACGACTTGAATTGGAAACCATGTGCATAGGGTTACCGAAGCATGGCGTACAATGGTGTTGATGGGATTTTACATGCCGACTAAACATAAGATGTTTAACCGATCCCATAAAACTAGAAGTTGCAATAGGTTGCAATTGTCAACTGTTGACTAACTTGTTAATTTAAATAATGGGATAAATGTCACCTAACCATCATTTAAATATAACGTTGGATTCTAGATTTTAATTATTAATTGTCTATGAGACATGTAAAGGGTATTAATAATTAAAATATAACTTTTTCAGAAATACTAATATGGACTTTGTAATTTTGTAGAAATGGCCGCAAACAACAATGCTACCACCCCGACCGTCCCTACCCTATCACTAAGAACCATCTTAGAAAGGGATCGTCTTAACCATAATAACTTTATGGACAGGTTTCGAAACTTGAGAATTGTTCTCAAGCAAGAGAAAAAGGCCTATGTCCTTGACGATCCCATTCCTGACCAACCTGACCTTGAGGATGTTGAGGCCTATAACGATTGGCTTAAATACACTAACGATTCCATGCAGGTTTCTTGCCTCATGTTGGGAACCATGATTCTTGAACTCCAAAAGGACTTTGAGCATCATGGGGCATATGACATGATTACCCAATTGAAGGAAATGTTCCTTCAACAAGCTAGGGTAGAGCGCTTCGAAATGGTTCGAGCGCTTCATGCATGTCGCATGGAAGAAACCCAATCGGTATCATCTTATGTTCTTAAGATGAAAAGCCACGTTGATCGCCTCGAGAGGCTTAATTGTCCCGTCTCAAAGGAGCTGGCCACGGATTTGATCCTTAATGGCCTAACCAAAAGGTTTGAGACGTTCATAATGAATTACAATATGAACAGGTGGGACAAGAGCATTGGTGAGCTTCACGCAATGCTCAAAACAACTGAGGCAGGGATGGGTAGAAAGGTTCTACCTGTTCTCTCGATCAATGAGGGAGGAAATAAGAAAAGGCCATTCCCCGAACCCAAGGCAAATGTTGCCAAAGGCAAGGGGTACATCAAAGGTAAAGGGAAAGGGAAGGCTAAAGCAGAACTGTCACACCCCAACCTTGACGGCGGAAACGTCGAGATGTGAGGGTTAAGATTGTTCACAGCCACATAACGCTATTATTAAATCCAAATATATTATACATAAGTTTCAGAATTACATTACAAGCATAAGTCTCAATAATGAAATAAGTTTCAACATGAAATAACAACATAATCATTTTGTTTATTAACTAGGTCCAAGTCCTAGAATATGCCAGCAACATAAGTTCACTTCAAAACTTGGGGGTTTTCCTGAAACATGATAAAAATAAAAGGTCAACTATAAATAGTTGGTGAGTTTCCAAGGTTTTTCATACATAATATGAAAAGGTTACAAGTAGCAATTCATGTCATAGGTTATAAGCTAGTAAGGTTATAGAACACATATCGTTACAACCAAACCTCGACTTGATTACAAGTATAAAAGATTGGCTAAGTGTATTTGGTTCCCTAGTGCACAAGCGTACGGCCCCTAGGAGTCGGCAATACCTCGACTTTAGCACCAAATAGGCTTGTCAGGCCCAAAGATCTAAGACGTCGCCAGGCTAGCAATAGTTAATGATTGTAAACAAACTATGTATCTCATATAAACACTTACAATACACAAATAACCATGACAAAATAATAAGTTGAATTGCATGTGATTTACAAGTCTCAAACGTGTATAAGTGTATCATGTATAAGCTATCATGTTTCACCCCAAAATAGTGTGAAATAAAGTAAAAAGGGGACAAGGAAAACTCACTTGAATGTAGGCATTACAAGATGATGTAAAAGATTAAAGTATGATCCAAAAGATAAATCCAAAGTATCCATTACAAGCACCTAAATATATAATTTACAAGGTAAAGATTAAATTTAATAATAAGTTTAACGTTCTACCAATAATTAGGGTTTTGATAGTTTTAAGGAGTTTTGACAAGTAACTAAATTTATAGAATACTTATTCTCATTTTAAACCCATTAGAAGAATTATATATGTATTTAAGTAATTAAAAATGAAATTAATTATTATAATAATGATGAGGTTCAATATACAATTAAGTCTTTTTAATTATCTAAAAATAGCAAGAAAATAGCATTTTGATTAATAACAAAATATTAATTAGCTATAATATGTTTTATAATAATATTCCTAAACATTTTAAGTATTTATAAATTTAATTCTTTAAAGAATTAAGTGTTCATAAATATTTTTAAGTCCAACCATATATAAACAAATATTTAATTAATTTAAAAGAAAACCTTTTGTAACAACTAATAAAGTCTAAATATAAAGATTTAAATAAACAATCATGATTTTAAAAGTAACGATTGGATCAATGATAATTTATTAATTAGAACCATCATTTTAAATCCATTTTATAAGAAATAACTAAATATATATATTAATATATATGTTTATATATATATATATATATATATATATGAATATATTTAAATTAGGAAAAATTGCAGAAAATATTTTAGTGTCTAAAAATTATTATATTAATTATTAAAAATGATTTTTATATTATTTATAATTTTTCTGTAATTTTATTTATAATTAAAAGGCTTTAAAAAAATAAAACAAAATAGAAGGAGGTGCCCGGGTTCGAACCCGGGACCTCAGGGTTCACAGGAAGAGAGTTTACCAGTAGGCTGGGTCGCCTAGGCCTGGTAAACACTCATTCGCATATTATATAAACCAAAACAAACAGAACCCCCAAATTCTCCAAGAACCCTAGATTGGGTTGGTTCGAAATTGATCCACCAATTGATGTTGTTAATCAGATTAAGGTTAGGGCTTTCAATCCCCTCATGAAATCGAGCATGAAAGTAGTTTTAATTACCCAAATGTTGTTCGATTTCGATGACAAGGCTTGAAGGACAGCCGCGACCACAGACTTGATTCGTTCGATGAGCAAACGTTAGTGACAACCAAATTAAACTCGAGTGTAGCTTCATAGAAGAGTCTTGATTTAGAATCCCCAATCAATTGAAAATGAAAGTATGATGAGAATGGAGTTCGACTATGTGCAGGTTCGCGATGAAGGTGGGTGTCGATTGTGTTGAAATTATGTTTACCGGTTGAAATTGAAGGTTGTAATAGAATGTAGATTGTTAGACGATTGTTTATGCGTAGTTAATTTGGTTATTATTACCATTCAATGCTCAAACGGCAATGAAGTTTAAAGCCGTCGGTTACTTGGTTGAATGGACTTGTAACCGGTGTTTTATCACAATTAAAATACGCGTACCAGTTCGAACGAGGGTCACGATGCACTGCAAAACGATTTGGGTGTTAAAAACCGCTCGAACATTTGGTTTTGAGGTGACCGGAGCTCGGCCGGAACTTGGCCGGAGCTCCGTCGGAATCACGGGGATTAAATGGGGGTGGGGGTTTGGGATTTAAAAGTTACATATTTAGTCCCTGAGATTTCCAAGAGTTGATAGTTGAGTTTTAAAGTTTAATTAAGTTTTAATAATTTACAGATTAACCCCTGAAGTTTTAAAGTGTTATTATTTTATGTAATAAACATATTAATTACAAGTTTAAAGTTATATAACTTTATTATTTTCAATATTATTATCATTTACATTATTGTTATTAATATTATCATTATTAATATTAATATTATTATGGTTATCGGTATTATTAATATTGAAAGAAAGTTATTTTATTTAAGGTTATCATCATCTTAAAAATAACTAAACATTATAATACTTATAATGTTATCATTATTATATAAATTTGTTAATCACAAATTTAACTATTAAGTATAATAAACCTCAAAGTTTCAAAATGGCATAAAAGGCCCTTTTTAAAATTTAACAACATTAACTTCCAAGTTAATGAAATTACGAGATGTCACAGTCTCCCCAACTTAAAAGAATTTCGTCCCGAAATTAAAAATGAACTTAAATGAAACAAAGGGATTGTAATGAAAGGTGAGTGTTCAACGAACAGTGTTTGACGTTTGATTACAGGTGGGACGCTTCACTTTATGGAATCTTACAAGATTCTTAACATAATAAGCGCGAGATGATTTGAGATGAAACGTTGGAAAAACGATAACAAGTTACCGTGGTACCTTAGATTCATAAGTCATAACTTCTAGAATGTGATTTCGTAGTAAATTGATGTCTAGTAATCAATAAAAGGACCAACAATGATAAGAAAGGTTGACCGTCAGGGTTTAAGAATCCCAAACGTCACTATATGAAACGGTCTTAACGCATATCTTGTGAATATATATCACTTCTTTGACCAACCAGCGGTCTAAGAATAATACGATATGCGAAGATCTTGAAATAAGACGGTTGGGAACATTATTAGAAGCAGAAAATGAATCGTTCATTCAAAATAACGATCGATGTTTTAACGCCATACCACGGTATACGAATTCTTGAGTTAGATACAAGTCAATTTATCGACCCATTATCTCACATATGTCAATATGAGATTAGTCAATTGGTCTATAATGCACCAATTTTTTTATCATGACGGCTAAAATAAGAGACACTTAGTGAATGAAAAGTTAAACAGAAGATCCATAGGATCACGAATGTTAGGTCTTGTCATATATGAAGGTAAGACACTTGGATACATACCAAGTTACGTCTTTTCCTTTATGCCAAACCCATGACTACAAGTTACGAAGGTTTATGAACCTTTATATCCACGTCACAATGTATATAATAACGAGTCTCGTTGATCGCAGTCAAGATAAAGTTTTAAAGATCTCCAAGGTTAAGGATTCAAAAGCGATTCAAGAAGTAACGCAAACAATAAGACATGCATTTGTAACCATGTCTTGCAAGGCAACAAATTTTCAAATATAGATTGCATACGTAATTCATCAAACCCATATGTACAGTCGAGAACATTCGTATAACCACAAGTTGATAATGTCTTTATTTAGAAGCAAGATTGTTTGAGAAGGCTACCATCACACAATCATGTGCTGATGATATCCCAAAATGAAAGTTGATGAGTAGGGAATAAATGGTTCGATATAGCTAGATCAAATCAAAACATAAGGATAAAGGAAGAAATCGATTCAAGAATTCAAATGCTCCAAGCTCGGAATCAAAATCAACCTAGAGTGATCGGGTCTCCTTTCAAGTTCAGAAATCATGCTTTGGCTTGATAGGTCCAAACGCTAACATTGGTTCACCCTTCAAGTTACTACATGTTTCTTGTCACTTGATTAAAACCTTGGTAAGTTGGAGTTCAAGAAATGAGAATAGTCATCAAGGTGTGGTTTTCACTCCTAACTTGATGGTGTACTCCCAAGGTATGACCACTAACTTACCAATCAAAAAGTTCGATCCCAACTCCTTGTTGAGGATCCACAAAAATAAAACGAGGTAACTTACCATTAAGGTAAGGGAAATCACTCCTATCTTAACGGTGAAGTTTTACAAAAACAAAATATAACAAGATAAACTTCTTCATCAAAATCCAGATTTCACTCCTACTTTGATGAAGTCGTCTCATTTGAACAAATACAATTCATAAAGATGATATTATCATCAAGGTATGGAATTCACGCCTATCTTGATGATTGAATTTCATAATAGCAAGAAAACAATCGAAGATTGACATTTGTCACCAAAGTACGGGTTTCAATCCTATTTTGGTGAGATCATGTCATTTGTGAAATGCCATTCCATAGAAAATAATTGAAGTCAATCCTCGGGATAAGGAAATCACCCTGATCCAGAGAATGAAATTTTTATAAATCACAATTGAAAACCATTTATCGAAACGAATAGAGAATCATCAACGTAAGGGAATCACCCCTGTTTTGATGAGTCAGAATTTAGGAAATACAAGTGTTCTTAATCATAGGTTGACTTGCAACTCTTGCATCTCCCACGGTGCAAACGGTATGAAGTTCGACTTATCAACGAAAGGAAGAGAGTATCCATTAAAATTCAGAAAATTTCAAGTTACATTAATGTAACAAAAAGGGAAATCATGCTTACGAAGTTTAAAGTCAAAGTTCGAGATAACAGAATTAGTTATGATGGTGTTCAAATCTTGAATGGTTTCAATCGGGAAGACGAAATCAAGAGCAGGAAATTTTTCAACACCACAATGAGGTGAGAACGTTCGATTCACAATCGAAAGAATACCTGGACTTCTCAAGATATGAGGTCAACCATAGCTTTAATGAAGACACGCGTGCTTATAAGTGATCATTCATCTCAAGGGTTTCGAGTCGTGTAAATGGATTCAATGATCAAGTCAAATCACCATTTACACTTTGCCTAGACAAAGTATCTCGAGATGTAGGAATTCCTCCTATAGCATTGCATGTTCTTAGTTATGGGACACGCACTTAAGAAGCCTTGAGAACCATAAGTAACGGTTTAAAGTTTTGAAGACCATTCGTTTTAGATTCCCAATATCATTGGATATATTAAGAGTCATGCACACGTTGGTCAAGGTATAGAAATAGTTACATAATGCGCTCGACGTGTAACGATGTTTAAACGTAAGAGTTGAAATGTCGGTTAGGTTCAATATTAACAGGAACATTATGTATGATAAGAATGAAGTGATACCAGTTCAAAGAATCAAGATTTTAAGATACGAAAAGGATGGTTCCATTTGGTAACGCATTACCATTTGGAATCGTTGACACGTCAAGGTAAATTGACCCATTTGCCATAGAGACTTGTGTATGTTGACCATAGTTTATCACTCATCCCAGAAATCCCCAGGTAAGCATAACTGGTCTCACAATGAGATTTATACGATATGCTTGCCTTAGCCCGAAGGCCTTTTGCCAGGAAAACCAGGATACAGGTGTCTATGTGTCACACAAATTTCTTTGGTTTATGAAATCAAAACCTTGATGAGATTTTCAAAGATTAGACATAGAGTCTAAGGAATTAAACCCACAATGATAAGTGTAGATTCCACACGTCGTTGAGAATAGATTTAGGAAGTTCATTTGTCGGGGAGAATCAAAGAGTTAAAGTTAAGTTTAGGGAGACAAGTAACTAAGTTAGGCATACATAAGGCAATCCTATGCTAAGGCATCAAGTTGCACAAAAGGCATAGCATTATGTAGCATGCAAACAATAAGTAAGCACAAAAGTATAATGATGTGTCTATGAGGTTCATGCAACTATAGTCTAGGTCACCATTTCTAATAACCTAAATCCCTATAGTTATGGGCTCTGATACCAATCTGTCACACCCCAACCTTGACGGCGGAAACGTCGAGATGTGAGGGTTAAGATTGTTCACAGCCACATAACGCTATTATTAAATCCAAATATATTATACATAAGTTTCAGAATTACATTACAAGCATAAGTCTCAATAATGAAATAAGTTTCAACATGAAATAACAACATAATCATTTTGTTTATTAACTAGGTCCAAGTCCTAGAATATGCCAGCAACATAAGTTCACTTCAAAACTTGGGGGTTTTCCTGAAACATGATAAAAATAAAAGGTCAACTATAAATAGTTGGTGAGTTTCCAAGGTTTTCATACATAATATGAAAAGGTTACAAGTAGCAATTCATGTCATAGGTTATAAGCTAGTAAGGTTATAGAACACATATCGTTACAACCAAACCTCGACTTGATTACAAGTATAAAAGATTGGCTAAGTGTATTTGGTTCCCTAGTGCACAAGCGTACGGCCCCTAGGAGTCGGCAATACCTCGACTTTAGCACCAAATAGGCTTGTCAGGCCCAAAGATCTAAGACGTCGCCAGGCTAGCAATAGTTAATGATTGTAAACAAACTATGTATCTCATATAAACACTTACAATACACAAATAACCATGACAAAATAATAAGTTGAATTGCATGTGATTTACAAGTCTCAAACGTGTATAAGTGTATCATGTATAAGCTATCATGTTTCACCCCAAAATAGTGTGAAATAAAGTAAAAAGGGGACAAGGAAAACTCACTTGAATGTAGGCATTACAAGATGATGTAAAAGATTAAAGTATGATCCAAAAGATAAATCCAAAGTATCCATTACAAGCACCTAAATATATAATTTACAAGGTAAAGATTAAATTTAATAATAAGTTTAACGTTCTACCAATAATTAGGGTTTTGATAGTTTTAAGGAGTTTTGACAAGTAACTAAATTTATAGAATACTTATTCTCATTTTAAACCCATTAGAAGAATTATATATGTATTTAAGTAATTAAAAATGAAATTAATTATTATAATAATGATGAGGTTCAATATACAATTAAGTCTTTTTAATTATCTAAAAATAGCAAGAAAATAGCATTTTGATTAATAACAAAATATTAATTAGCTATAATATGTTTTATAATAATATTCCTAAACATTTTAAGTATTTATAAATTTAATTCTTTAAAGAATTAAGTGTTCATAAATATTTTTAAGTCCAACCATATATAAACAAATATTTAATTAATTTAAAAGAAAACCTTTTGTAACAACTAATAAAGTCTAAATATAAAGATTTAAATAAACAATCATGATTTTAAAAGTAACGATTGGATCAATGATAATTTATTAATTAGAACCATCATTTTAAATCCATTTTATAAGAAATAACTAAATATATATATTAATATATATGTTTATATATATATATATATATATATGAATATATTTAAATTAGGAAAAATTGCAGAAAATATTTTAGTGTCTAAAAATTATTATATTAATTATTAAAAATGATTTTTATATTATTTATAATTTTTCTGTAATTTTATTTATAATTAAAAGGCTTTAAAAAAATAAAACAAAATAGAAGGAGGTGCCCGGGTTCGAACCCGGGACCTCAGGGTTCACAGGAAGAGAGTTTACCAGTAGGCTGGGTCGCCTAGGCCTGGTAAACACTCATTCGCATATTATATAAACCAAAACAAACAGAACCCCCAAATTCTCCAAGAACCCTAGATTGGGTTGGTTCGAAATTGATCCACCAATTGATGTTGTTAATCAGATTAAGGTTAGGGCTTTCAATCCCCTCATGAAATCGAGCATGAAAGTAGTTTTAATTACCCAAATGTTGTTCGATTTCGATGACAAGGCTTGAAGGACAGCCGCGACCACAGACTTGATTCGTTCGATGAGCAAACGTTAGTGACAACCAAATTAAACTCGAGTGTAGCTTCATAGAAGAGTCTTGATTTAGAATCCCCAATCAATTGAAAATGAAAGTATGATGAGAATGGAGTTCGACTATGTGCAGGTTCGCGATGAAGGTGGGTGTCGATTGTGTTGAAATTATGTTTACCGGTTGAAATTGAAGGTTGTAATAGAATGTAGATTGTTAGACGATTGTTTATGCGTAGTTAATTTGGTTATTATTACGATTCAATGCTCAAACGGCAATGAAGTTTAAAGCCGTCGGTTACTTGGTTGAATGGACTTGTAACCGGTGTTTTATCACAATTAAAATACGCGTACCAGTTCGAACGAGGGTCACGATGCACTGCAAAACGATTTGGGTGTTAAAAACCGCTCGAACATTTGGTTTTGAGGTGACCGGAGCTCGGCCGGAACTTGGCCGGAGCTCCGTCGGAATCACGGGGATTAAATGGGGGTGGGGGTTTGGGATTTAAAAGTTACATATTTAGTCCCTGAGATTTCCAAGAGTTGATAGTTGAGTTTTAAAGTTTAATTAAGTTTTAATAATTTACAGATTAACCCCTGAAGTTTTAAAGTGTTATTATTTTATGTAATAAACATATTAATTACAAGTTTAAAGTTATATAACTTTATTATTTTCAATATTATTATCATTTACATTATTGTTATTAATATTATCATTATTAATATTAATATTATTATGGTTATCGGTATTATTAATATTGAAAGAAAGTTATTTTATTTAAGGTTATCATCATCTTAAAAATAACTAAACATTATAATACTTATAATGTTATCATTATTATATAAATTTGTTAATCACAAATTTAACTATTAAGTATAATAAACCTCAAAGTTTCAAAATGGCATAAAAGGCCCTTTTTAAAATTTAACAACATTAACTTCCAAGTTAATGAAATTACGAGATGTCACAGTCTCCCCAACTTAATGAGGCTTTTCAGTACCATCTAAGAAGTTGTGGGATCGTCTCACAACTTACTCCACCTGGAACACCACAACATAATGGTGTGTCTGAAAGGAGAAATCGAACCCTATTGGATATGGTTCGATCCATGATGACTGTAAGCTCACTGCCTCTATCATTTTGGGGTTTCGCATTGCTCTCCGCGGCTCGTATTTTGAATATGGCCCCAACCAAGAAAGTGAATTCAACGCCTTTTGAAATATGGCATGGAAGAGTTCCATCACTATCATATTTAAAGGTATGGGGTTATGAAGCTTAAGTTAAGCTAAACACCCAAAACAAGTTGGAAAGTCGATCCATTAAGTGTATATATATTGGGTATCCCAAAGACTGTATAGGATACTACTTCTTTGATCCAACAGAGCAAAAGGTATTTATTGCTCGAAAGGCAGAGTTCTTGGAAGCTAAGTTCCTTATGGAAGGAATAACGTATAGAACAGTGGAATTTGATGAGGATCAAGATCCACAAGCCGATACACGTTTGGTTAAAACTAGAAATCAACAGGAGGAAGTTGATGATGATCAAGAGGTTGATCAATATACACAAAACGTTCGCAGATCCGGTAGAGTTAGCATTCCACCTGAAAGATGTGGATTTTTCATGAATGGATGCTATGTGGTTGACTCCGATGAGCCAACTACATACCATGATGCAATGTCCAATTCGGATTGTGACAAATGGCTGGAAGCCATGAACGTAGAGATGCAATCCATGTATGACAACCAAGTTTGGGAATTGGTTGACCCTCCACTTAACTCCAAACCGGTTGGATGCAAGTGGGTTTTCAAGAAGAAAACCTATATGCATGGAAACTTGGATACTTACAAAGCAAGACTTGTAGCAAAAGGTTTCACTCAAACTCAAGGGGTTGATTATGATGAAACCTTCTCGCCTGTGGCAATGCTAAAGTCAATTAGGATATTGTTTGCCATAGCCGCATATTATGACTATGAGATTTGGCAAATGGATGTCAAAACCGCTTTTCTTAATGGACATCTCGAAGAGACTGTCAATATGGTTCAGCCTGATGGTTTTGTCGATCCACAACATCCTAACAAAGTATGCAAGTTAAAGAGATCAATATATGGATTGAAATAAGCATCAAGAAGTTGGAATCAACGTTTCGATGAAGAAATAAAGAAATTTGGTTTCATCAAGAACGCTGACGAGACTTGTATATATAAGAAGGCTAGTGGGAGCATAATTACATTCTTAGTATTGTATGTGATGACATACTACTTTTTGGAAATGATATTCCAACCATGGAAGGTGTTAAAACCTGGCTTGGAAGTTGTTTTTCCATAAAAGATCTCGGTGAAGCCGCCTATATTTTGGGAATAAAAATCTATAGGGATAGATCGAGGCGGTTGATAGGTTTAAACCAAAGTGCATACATTGATAAAGTCTTGAAAAGGTTCAAGATGGAAAACTCTAAGAAAGGTTTGGTACCTATTCAAAGAGGGACAATATTGAGTACATCTCAATGTCCAAACTCAAAGGATGAGCAAGATCAAATGAAGGACATCCCATATGCTTCTACTATAGGATCCATCATGTATGCGATGATATGCACTAGACCGGACGTATCATGCGCGTTAAACATGACGAGCAGATATCAGCAGAATCCAGGTAATAGCCATTGGATGGCTGTTAAAAGTATATTGAAATACCTTAGGAGAACTAAGGATATGTTTCTAATATACGGGTCTGGTGAAGAGGAACTCGTTGTAAAAGGTTACACGGATGCGAGCTTCCAAACTGATCGAGATTATTCTCGATCACAATTGGGGTATGTCTTCACTATGAATGGAGCGACAGTGTCCTGGAAGAGTTCAAAACAAGACGTGGTAGCATTGTCCACTACAGAATCCGAATACATAGCCGCCTCATTAGCAGCTCAGGAAGCTGCATGGAAAAAGAAATTTATCGCTGATCTAGGGGTCGTCCCTACCATTCAAGACCCCTTAGAAATCTTTTGTGATAACGAGGGTGCGATTGCACAAATCAAGGAACCCCGTGCACATCAAAAGACTAGACACATTGAGCGGAGATTCAACTACATAAGGGATGAAGTTGAAAAAGGAAAGATATGTATTCGTAAAGTTCACACCGATCAAAACATTGCGGATCCACTCACGAAGCTCCTTGAAAGGGCAAAGCATGAAAGTCATACTTGTGCCTTAGGACTTCGATTTTCTAGTGATTGGAACTGATCTGTTTAGTATTTGAAAGTTTGGAACAATGTAATATTTAACTCTTTTATATATATATATGTCATATTCTGAGTTAAGTTCCTGTTAGCATGTATATATCCATGAATATGTTTATTATTTTAAATGTCCGTAGTCGATCATATTTGTGGGAACAAATATGAACATAAGACTATTATGAACATGGATTGGTGGATATTCATAAGGCATGAATATAGAGCAATTGTTGCTGCCAAAGTTCATAGATATTTGTGGGATACAAATATTGGACTGACCCTCATCTCAAATTTTACTACATGGAATCTTCTAGATTGATCATAAGTAAATTTGAGTAAAGGCAAATATCATTTGGTATCCTCCGACCTGAGATACATATTGAGTTTTGATATTCACCAAATGTTATACCTTGAGCTAGTTCTTCACTGCTCTGAAATAATGGACAGTACATAAGGCTATGTTCAGGTATGACACGAGGTGATTATGAGAAACGTATGTAGTCAAGATGGAATTTGTTCCTCTTATTCGTTGAGAGCAAGATGTCTAAGGCTTGATTAAGTTAAATCAACAAGGAATGATCATTCTGTGTCCTTGGATTTAACATGACATCTGTAACAAAATGATAAATGATTGATTCACCTAAATCAATTCAAGTAAGATACTTGAAGGGGATGATGTTATTGAATGGCTTTTAGTCATGCGTATTAAGGGTAGTAAACCGTTGTTAGGAGGTATTTACTGCTTGCATCAATCTTCTATAAATCTTGTGCAAGTGGGAGATTGTTGGATTTTATCACATAGAACATTGATGTGGTTAGTACGTTATGATCCAAGTCGGATCATACCCAATAGCAAGTTTGGGAAACACCAATATGTATTTAATTGATGATATGATCATGGAATTAGATAATTACACCAATTTAGAAAATGGGTTTTCTAAATAAATTGTATGTGAGAAAGAACAACTTATAAGGATATTTTGTTCATGGACATTATTTATAATATTATTTAAGTTTGTTAAATAAAATCAAATAATAATAATGTGTTTAAGTTATATATTTAAAAGGTTAATTATATAACTAATAATATAACTAGTTCACAAATTAAGTAGGTGTTTAAAATGGGGGGAACCCATTTTAAACAAGAAATTCGGCCGCCCCTTTAGGGGCATTTTTGGTCTTTTTGTTGCCTTGAAACCACACCCCTCTTGAACTAGTCACACTCTCCAATTTTCACTCTCTCTCATACATGCAAGACTCATCTTTTTCTCTCATCTTAGAAGAAAAACAAGGCTGAAAAAAGGGTTTTTTGTAGCCTCTTTCTTGCGATTTTGGTGCTCAAATCGTAGCAACAAGGTGTTTGCTTATTGCTTGTGAGTATGGATGCTTGAGGACACCTCTCCTTAGTGTTTTGGTCATTCAAGAATTTTCTTCATCAAAATCTCGTTTTTCAGCAGCTTTACAAAGGTGGTTTGTATCTCTTATTTTGGTTGTTATTTATTCCTGATAGCTAGTTCATACACATATATATGATCCTATGTTCTTGGGTTTGTTGATGTTATGTTATTAACTTTGATTTTCAGATTATAAATCAAAAGATTAAGGTTTTATAGCGCTGCGTTTTTCATGTTTAAATGGTTAAACTACTTTGATAATGGTCCAACAAACCCAACACATATAATTGTCAATTGCTTGATAACAATCACAGATCGATCCATTTGAACCTATCAAATGGTATCAGAGCTTTTGGTTCAGTGATTTGAAGTTCAAAATTGACTTTTGAGCTCTTTTGAATAACTTGAATCTGTGATTTGATCGCAATTGTTCAATTAATTGATGATTTAGTTGTGTTACATCACTAGAAACATGAATTGAATCATAATTGAGTGAATTTATATCATCAAATCTAAATTTTTGTCAAATTTGTGTTCGAACTGTTCTTCGAAACTCGAACACTGAATTTACAAAATTGAGAATCAAAGTGTTGTTAATTGAAAGAAATGATGTTAAAGGATTGATTATCGGTGTGTTAGTGACTTGATTGAAGAGTTTCAGATCATTTTATCAAGTTTTTAAAAAGTTTGTTAAGATCTGGTTGTTACAAAAAAGATGAATTAGGCGTTTGAGGTGTTGAAATCATCTGAAAATTATCTAAGTGTTTAGGCGTATGAACACTGTTCAGGCGCTTTAACACTGTTTAGGTGTTTCAGAGAGTTTGTTTTGACAATTTGTGATGTTTAAGCACCGTTCAGACGTTTATTCGGAAATCTGACTCTTAGGCGTTTTGGAACTATTCAGGCGCATCAACATGTTTGGGCGTTTTGATACTATTTAGGCGTTTCTTTTCTTGAAAACTCAAGTTCACTAAGGCAATCCCTTAGGCGTTTCTAAGACAAGTCGGGCATTTCTCTATTGTTTAGACGTTTAACTACTTTGCAGGCGTTTCTCTATTGTTCAGGCGCATCTAATTCAGACGTTTCACTTAACACTTAGAAAATTTTTCAAAATTTAAAATAAAAAAATATTATTCATTTCAAATTTTAAAAAACAACAACAATAGTATATTTTCTCAAATTCAAAGTTTAAAAATGACAAAGTCTGAAGATTCAGAGAATAGAGTTCCAAAATTGAAGAACAGAGCTGACTTCAAAAATTGGACACTCAGGCTGAAACATCACTTAAACTCAATTGATACCGACTTATGGAAATCAATTGTGAAAGTACCTCACATCCCTGTTACTTCTGATGGTCCTGATGGTTTTGTATACACTAAAGATACTCAGGAGCCTTACCCAAAATATGGATTACTTGGGGATGATCTGAAGAAAGTTAAGAATGATGTTAAAGCATATTCTCTCATGTGTAAAGGATTACCTATAGAAGTTCTATCAAGGCTTGAGAATTACCAAACTGGGTACACCTTATATAAAGCTTTGAAAGTTGTATGTGAAGGAGGAAAAGAAATTCAAGATCTCAAAAGACAAAAGTTGAAAAGACAACTTGAATTGTTCGAGCATATCTCTGGAGAAACTGTCAACCAGATGATGAACAAATATGTGCAGCTTATCATAGAAATGTTAACTTTAGGAATTAAGAATGATCTTAAAGACCTAAATGATAGTCTTTTAAATGCACTTTCATCATCTTGGAAAAAAACAGTAACTTTGTTAAAACATACTGAAAAATTTCCCATGGATCTTGATCTGTTGATTGCAAAGATTGAATCGGTGGAAATTGATGAAAGCTCAAGAAATAATGATAGAGCTGCAGCCACTTCTCAATACAAGTATGTTGCTTCTCCAGCAAATACTATAGAGAATGCTTTTCTTGCTAAAGATGAAGCTACTACAGAAGATGAGGGTGATCTATTTGTAGGAGCAGGATTCTTTACTAGCACACCTGTCTATACAACTCAGCAACAACCACAGTCTCCTCCAAAAGCTCAAACTGCTAAAACTCAAAATGAGACTCCATCTTCTAACTCTGCTATCCCTAGCAAAGTTAAAGATGTTATAAACATCCTTCTACAGGATGAAGAGTCTAAATATGCATTTACAGCCTTTATGGCAAGTTTTCAAGCTTATCAGGGTAGTCATTCAACTCAGGTTGATCTGATTTTGCAGGATTTGTTCGAGATGGATCCAGATGACGTTGAAGAAATGGATCTCAATTGGAAAATGGTGATGATTGCTTACAGAATACAAAAGCACTCATATGTCAACAAAAACTACAAGCCTAGTGCCAATAAAACAGTTGGCTTTGACAAGTCAAAGTCAAGGTGTTTTAACTGTAACAGCTATGGCCATTTTTCTAGAAAATGAAAAGCACCAAGAGCTCAAGGAGGAAATGGTCAAAGTAGCTCTAATAGTCAGAGATCATCAACAGACTCAAAAGACGTTTCAGAAACCTTATCAGAGTCTACTAATGCCAGAACCGAAGGAAGAATCTAAAACCACTGAAGAACCAAAGAAAGCACTTGTAGTCAGCATCAAGGATGGATATGACTGGAGTGCTTATGCAGAACAGTTCATTGAAGATCTTACTGCAGGTCTAGCACTTGTTGCTAAAATGGTTGAAGATTAGTCTGAAGAAAATGATCCAAAAATAAAAGGAGATTCAGATGATGAGGAATATTATGACTGGAGTGACAAATCAGATCCAAAGGATTATTCTGAAGAAGTTGCTCTTATGGCACAGTCTGAACAACCCAAGGTTGTAAATTCATCATCTGAAACTGACACTGAATCTTTAAACTCATATCCAGAAATTCTAGTGGAAGTAAGAGAAAAATATGCACTGAAGCATGTTTTGAACAGGTTGAACATTATAGAAATTACTCATTCAAAATATGTGATAAACTGAAGCAAGAAGAATTAATGCACAAGAAACTGAAAGATGATCATAAAATTGCTGATGATAAAATCATGTCAATTCAAGCAAGTTGGAATAAAACTTTAAAAGAACTTTAACTTGTCAAGAAATAACTTGAAGAAATAACAAAAACACTTGAAACAGAAAAATTGGCACATGTTGCAACTCAAGTTAATTTGGCTAAAGTAAAAAGCTCAAAGACCATAGTTGAGCAACTGGTAAATGGAAGAAAAGATAAACATAAAATAGGATTAGGTTTTACACATGAACCTATGCCTGAATCAAGCTCTAATACTTTTCCAGGAAATTTCAATACTCATGATCATTCTCTAGAAAACAAAGCCAAGCTTAAGGACTTTCAAGAGAAGAAAAGAAATGTTCAATCTAATGTCGAGAGTGAAATTGAAAAGATAAATTTTGAAATATTTGAAGAAAAAGATTCTGAGAAGATAAATAATGGTCTTCCAATTAGAATCAAATCTTATGAACCTCGACTTAAGACTAAAAAGCTCTTTGTTCCAAAAGATGAATGCATCAGAGAGAAGTGTAAAACTGATCAAGAGATTGAAAGAACAAATGAGAACAATCTCAAAATGAAAGGAAAATGTCAAGAAGAGAAATCAAACACTTCATCTTCTGATTATATAAGCTCAAATGAGTTAATTCAAAACAAAGAATCTTCTTAAGATCAATTAACTCACAAAACATTAAGAAGTCATCAAGAAATCAAAGAAGAAGAAAACCAACTTCAAAAGCTAAACAGTCTGAACAAAACAACAAATCAAGTCAGATTAAACCTGTAAAGTTTGTGTCAGCAGGAACCTTTAACATGAATACAATATCTGAATCAACATCAAAATTTAAGATCAAATCTAACTCTGATCTGAAAACAGGTTCAGGTCTGAAGACTTCCGTTGTGCATAAAAGATTTGAATCTAAAGAGTTAGAGAATTGTGAACATGTTAAAAGGACAAGTCCTAAATCCCAAAAGACCAAACTTACACAGACAACATAAAAGCTTAATCAATTTACTCTTAAAACCAAACAAGGGTCTAATGTGACATCTACTTCTATGGTTAAACAAATGTTGTTTCAAAAATCACAAAAATACTATGATATATGTGAGATGTACAATCATAACAAATCTTAGTGTTATTTTAACAAATATTGTCACATATGTGATATTACAAATCATAACACAACTGATTATTATTTTAACAAATACTGTACATTGTGTGATGAAAGGAATCATAACAAAGAGGATTGCTACTTCAGAAAGAACTCACCTAGAAAAGATTTTGATAATCAAGGATATGCTAATCCAATTTTTCAAAGAAATCATTATAATGGATTTAAAAATCTAACTAAAACACCTTCTCTAGGTTTGAGATCTTTTCGAAGAATCAATTATGATTATGATAATCAGTTTAAAGTCAAATCACAACAGTATAATCAAGAACCTTTTGTTCCACGTTCAGTGAGAATGAAAAATGAAACATATAATAAGAAAAATGTTTATAGTGTTTCAAACAATGGTTCAAAATCTCTTGATGATGATCTTGAAAATAGATTTAATGTTTTGAAATTCAAACAAAGAAGAGACAGTTAAAATGTGTCTCAAAGAGGATTTGAAAATCATAAATCTCAAAACAAACCTGACATAAACAAACTCCATTACAAACAGTTTACCATCATAGATAAATTTGGAAAGCCCAAGACCATTTCGGCTTGGGTTACTAACTCTGTTTAAATATATTGAATGCATGTACGCCCACAGAGACCCGTAAACACATGGTATGTTGACAGTGGGTGTAGCCGGCACATGACAGGCAATCAAGCCTTGCCTCAAGATTTTAAGCTAAAGCATGGTACACATGTGGCGTTTGGTGGAGATTCAGGAGGAAATATAACCGGTGAAGGAACGGTATCTAACGGAATAATAAGTTTTGACAAAGTCAACTTTTGTGATCAATTGAATTTCAATCTTTTGAGTGTTTCACAAATATGTGATAAATCGTACTCTACGTTATTTGATGATTCTTTTTGTTATATCTTAAAGCCAGGATTTCAGATCAGCAAAGAGTGGGTGGTTGTCAAAGCTGTTCGTGATAGAGATGTCTACAAACTAGACATGTCTCAAGTTGATCCATTAACAGAAACAACCTGCCTCATTGCTCGTGCATCAAATGATGAAAGTCATCTTTGACATAGACGTCTCGGTCATTCAAACTTCAAGAACATGAACAAGCTCATATCAGGAAAATCATGTTATTGGCATTCCTTCAAAGAAGTTTGCAACATCAGACCTCTACAAAGCCTGTCTGAAGGGAAAATAACATAGAGCGTCTTATAAGACCAAACAGATGAACTCAAACTCAAAACCTTTACGAATGTTACACATGGATCTATTTGGTCCTGTAAACATACAAAGTATCGGGAAGAAATCGTACTGTTTAGTCATCATTAATGATTATATGCGATTTTCTTGGGTTTCCTTTCTTCATGCCAAATCTGAAACAGCCGAACTTTTAAAAGAGTTCATCATTAAAGTAGAAAACCAATTAGATCAAAAAGTTAAAATAATCAGAAGTGATAATGGAACAAAATTTAAAAATGGTAATACTGACAGTTTTTGTGCAGGCAAAGGAATAGCTCATCAGTTCAGTGCTCCTCGAACTCCACAACAAAACGGAGTTACAGGAAGGAATAGCAGAACTTTGATTGAAGCAGCTCGTGCAATGTTAGCTGATGTAATGATTCCTATCACATTCTGGGATGAAGCAATATCAACTGCCTGTTTTATTCAAAGTCGTACTATGTTGGTTAAGGAGAAACAAAAAACTCCTTATGAGTTAATGTTTGGCAGGAAACCAAATATTAATTTTCTTAAATCTTTTGGATGTCCTGTGTTGATTTTAAATTCAAATGACCATCTAGGCAAATTTGATTCAAAGTCTGATAATGGATTCTTTCTTGGATATTCGTCCGCTTCAAAAGCGTATAGACTTTATAACTCTAAGACGAATGTTATCATTGAAACCTTCAATGTTAAATTCCTTGAAAACTCTTTTTCATCAGTTTCAAATGGCCAAAATGGTTATGTGATTTAGATTCATTAACAAATTCATTTAATTCTAATATGTTTGAATCTTCA